>VWZG01001996.1:15110-61569 GCA_013396735.1 Grallaria varia
CTGCTCCCCCTGCTCCCACTGCTCTCATTATTCCCACTGCTCCCATTGCTCCCACTGCTCCCACTGCTCCCATTGCTCCCCATTGCTCCCCATTGCTCCCCACTGTTCCCCCTGCTCCCCCTGCCCTCCACCAAACGCCGTGGCCGTGCGTGTGCCCGGCTGGGAGATGTGTCGGGGCTGTGCTGTTGGAGAAGGTGGAGCTTTCCTCGCTCCAGAGCATCAAGTCCTGACCTGCTGGTTGGCATGGGCTGTGTTTGGAAGAGACATGTTTTAGAAAGACTAATCAAATGAATTCAATTTATATGCTAAATTGACGGAACTTTTGAAAGACTTTATTTTTGAATTAACAAAAAAAAAAAAAGAAGAAAACCAAAAACCCAAACTGAACACAAAACCCCAACCAACAACCAACTCTTCGAGACTCTTTCCCACCTTCAGAGTCCCCAGACTGTCAGGGTAGTAGCTTGTTATTTCAGGGAGCGTGTGTATGTGCTTGCACAGGGAGAGCTGCCAGCAGCTCGTAAAATCAAAATCCCAACATGAAATCCTTCAATACTTTTTTTTTTCCTTTCTTTTTCCCCTCATTGAATTGAAAGATTTCTCAGGGAGGTGCCAGCAAAAATAATGTGGGGTTATGTAGCTTAACTTCTTTCTGGTGCTGTTGCTGCAGCATCAGGGGTTTGGTGACTGTGCTGACTTCAGATTTTGTATTAGCGGTGGGTGGGACCTCCTGGAGGTGGATGGACCTCCTGGTTGGGCCACACGCACGGATGTCCAGCTTGTCTCCTTGGAGCCCAGAGGTGAAGTTGGCACAGAGCTGTGTGTCTCCCAGGAGCTGCTGGTGAAGGTGGCAGTGCTGAGTTGGAGGCAGCTTTATCAGCCAAGCATTCCTTCACTGGTGGAACTTTCAGTTTCTGAGGACTCTTATCTGCTTCTAGTGTAAAAGCACCTTAATAATTGAAATTACATAGCACGACTTCAAATGTAATCACCAAATAAAATGTGGGAGAAGAATTAATTTAATTATCATTAATTCCAGTTTTCAGAAAATGCTTTCGAACTTGTCTTAAGCTGGATACCGAAATGGTTATCGCTTTGGAAAATGTTCCAAGTCTCCAAACGTCTCAGCAAAGTGTCTGTTTCACAAAGGACTACTTTGATCCAGCTATCTAACAGATTTATCCAAGGAGACAAAACCTAGATTGGTTGCTCCTAATCCAGTGCTTTGCAAACATGATTTTAATTTTTATTCCCTTTACTTGGTTTTCAAAAATTCAGTTATACAATGAGATGGTTTCTTCCCATAAATAAATAATTAAGCCCATTGTAAGCAGTGCCAGTAGAAAGTAGTCTGGAGATTCATGTCGTTTTAAGTACCTACTCATTTCCTCCTTTTGGAAACAGAGGCAGTTGGAATGCTCATAAATCATGTTAGTAGAAGGGGAGAAATTACTCCAAACCTACTGGAGTTTAGGTGTCTGCCTTTTTTCTCCAAGCTGTTTTGTGGGTCCCAAAGGCTGTGTAGGGGAAGGAGCTGTGCTTTAGTTGGGTTCGCAGGCTGGTGTAGCAGCTCCTGGTCCTATTTCTCCTCCTGTTGGTGGAGCTGCCTTTGTGCCTGGGACGTGTGAGGGGTTCCTGTCACCAGGCTGAGCTGCATCTCTGCAATGCTTTGCTGATAACATTGTGGAAGAACTCAAGAACTCTTCCCTCCTTTCATGTGGGCCAGTCATGGAATTAGGTCTCTCAGTGAAGCTGTGCTTATTACTGCTACTCAAAATTATATTCTTTTCATGATGAGAACAGGTAATTGAACAACCTAATCAAAGGGGATTTAGCTCTGGAGGAATTAAAAACATTCCCGTTAAAAAAAAAAAGAAGATTGAGTGTAAATATTATGGTGTTTTTCAGAGAAAAGAGCATACAGGACACAAGAGGAAACCAAAGGACTGTGTTCTAGAAGAGCCCTGGAGGAATGAACTGAAAATTGTTTACCTGCCTGTTAATGCCATCTCAGTAGTTCCAAGGACATTGTTCTTATGAATTAAAAGAACCCACCAAAGTAGTTTAAAACATTGTTTATTAACAGTGACTGGTTTTAATGGCAGAGAGCGTGAATTAAGCCGGTTACACCCTGTATCGGAGGCTGCTGGGTGTTGTGGATGTTGTTGGTCATTGGGGTAACCAGCAGGTAGCCTGGCAGTGTATTAACTCCCCGGAGGTTGCATCCATGGCCCTGGGGAGCAGCATCCCCCCGGTGCAGCAGGTGAGGGTCCAGGGGCTGGGATGGTGTTGGTGCTGCCCATCCCTGCCCCTCCCGAAGCCAGCAGAGCCAGGCTCTGTGCCAGGGCTTAGGGGGGCACGGTGGGCTGCCATCCACCACCGAGCGGTGGGCACAGCACACCCAGTGCTCTTCAGGCTCCTCAGCAGGCTCAGTTGTCTTTCACATCCTCTCCGAGTGTTCCGATGTGAAGCTGGCAAAGCACAGCCATCTGTCACAAGTTCTTCCTTCTCTTTTTCCTCATTTCTCTCATTTAGGTTTTTTTTAATGAAAACTTTTTTTCTTTTTTTTTCTGTAGTGAATCTGTCAGAAAAAGTAAATTGACATGTCATGGAGTAGCTTTGTGGTTCGCAGGGTGTTTTTGCCCTTGTTTTAAGCAGATGCAAAAGGTGTATTTTGATGCTGTTACACTGTGATGGATGAAAAACTGCACTGACTTTTATCCAGGAGAGGGAAGAGAGTTGTTTTCTTTCAAGGGCTGTAGATCAATTGATGTCTTACAGAAGTAATACCATGAAAGTGAGGAAGAACTCCTCTTTGATACTCGGGTCTTTCTATTTCAGTTGGTACAGTAATGGGCTTTTGAATTAAAGGTTTGTTAAAGCTTGTATCTGTTTCAGAGTATTGACAGCCGAAGCAGACTCACTGAGACAAAATTTTTATGTTTATCCAAGCCTGTTAAAATCAGAATTTATGTCGATTGTACCAATGTCTAAGCTTTAATACCACTTTTATATAGAAGGCTGCTATTGGAATTTTCAGTGAAGTAAATTTCTTTACAGTATGCCTTTGAGTTATGGTTTATAAGTGGATTCATGTAAATAAATGCTTTCAGCCGAATGCTGTTGAACTAATTCTATTTTGAAGTCATTAATTATATTTAGCTCACTGAAAAAAGGAGGGGAAAGGCATCAACTAGCCCTATATAAAAGTGACAACAGAATTGTTTTGTGAAGAGGCTTTGGGTCTCTTAAGCTATGCAGAGTAAGTGGTTTGTTGGGTTGGTGGTGGTTGTTTTAATCAGAGGAGTGTGAACAGAAGCTAGATAATGCATTGCTGTACTGGAAAGACAATTCATGTTGAACAGACAGTAATGCACTTAATGCTTTTTGCCTTTATCATGTTAAGGTCTTTGCAGTAAAGTCTGGCTATGCAGAGCCTGCTGGTTCGTACAGAGAAAGAAGCAACCTTGGTTTTTAATCATAAATCCATTAACTCTTGTCAGATTGGTAAATTTTCAAGGTCAGTGACTTCTGATGTGTGTTCAATTGAAAAATGGGTTTGCTACATTCAAACAATTTAATGTAAGAAAGAAAACTTACAGCTTTGACTTCCTATAGTGTGTATATATTGTGTGAAGCTTATGATAAAGTGCTCACTGGTCATCAAAACTAAGATCTAAATGCAACCAAAACACGGTGGACTTTAATGCAGTTTGTGTGAGCCTGCCTGTAACACCCTATTAATAGGATTTTGCCTTTCCAGGAGTTTGAGAGAGAACATAATAAACCTAAGCACTGCTGATTGCAGCTTCCCAAAGACAGATCAGGAAATAAGCAGTGTCGGTATTTTTAGACCGCAGCTTGGTACTTCTGCCGTTTCCATCTTCATCCTTCCATTTTGGCTGTTCCCTTTAGGTGGATGTAAGAGTTTTCCTGCTCGGAGTTCACTTGGCCCTGGGATCACGTAGGCTGCGTGCGGAACTGTCATCTTGCTGAAGTGCTGTGTAATTGCCTGATCCTCTTTCCTTTGCTGTCGAGTTGCTTTCATTTCATTACTTTCATTTCTTCTCCTTCATGTTAACGTTCTTCATCTCTAATTCACTTTCTTGTGTTCTTCTTTCACCCCCTTTTGAAAGCAAACTTTCAGTGCCTTATTTAATCTCTTTATCAGTGCAGTGAGGGGTAACAACATAACTGTGCATTTCAGGCCCTTTATAGGCAACTGTTTCAGATGATTGTGAAGGGATGAAGGACAGAGCCCTCTGGGACACCTCTGTGCTGTACCTTTCTAACACTGCATGCTCAGGTCTTCAAGAGATCTTGGTTCCTTTCACTAAAGGAACTTCTGGAGTACTTCCAAGCGCACCAGAGGGTCTTGACAACTGGAAGAAACCATCTCTTGAGAGAGGCTTTAATTGTCTTTCAATCTGCCAAAATTCACGTCTGGTCTCTTAAAGCTGTGGTTGCTGCCCCCCACCCAAAACATTTCAGGCTTCCTTAGCACCCTGTGCCAGGACACCAGCAGGTGACCACAGGTACCCTCAGCATACTGAAATTGTTCTTGGTTTGGTTTTACTTGAGGAGAAGCTGCTGCTCTCAGGTTTGCTGTGTTGGAGGAAGGAGATGTGAAATTGCCGTGCCAAGCTGCTGCAGCATCTAAAACGTTCAGTTGAGTATCACGAGCTCCCTGAACATGTGCAAGCTGCTCTCGGTACCAGCCTGATTAACGAGAAATCAACCACCGGCTAGATTTTAGGAACCTGTCAGTGAAACCTCCACCTTGCTTGTAGACTGCCTGGCAGAGCTGAGGGTATTAAAATGAACTAGCACGAAGCAAGAAAGCTGTCTGGAATGACTCTGAAACAGGTTATGTTACCAAACCCAGCAGTCATCGTCTAGAGCACGTATGAGGTGTGCGAAACCAGAACTGCAGTGAAGTGAGCTGGCCAACAAGCTTTCCAGCTAAACAGTAGGGAGAAAGGAAAATGTGAGCAAAGGGACAGTTTTAAGATGGTTGGAGCAGGCACCGTCCTTTATCTGAATTTATTACACATCATGTTTTGTGTGCATGAGGTCCTCATGGCTGCTCAGCTCTGCTGCAGTGACAGTGGTGAACAAGCTCTCCATGTGCCTTTCCCACCAACGTGGCCTTCAGAGGGAGAGCCTGATGCTGCTGTGTTTGTGAACCCAGACAGACATCATTTCTGGTGGCTCAGGTTGCTTAGAGCAGTGCTCTGCAAACTCGTGCAGCCCCATCTTTCAAAAACAAATAAATCTGGCTGTGCACCCCAAGGGATGTATATATATTTACAAATTATGTACACGTGCTACTGTGGTGATAATAGGTGCATTATAAAGCAGGCACAAAAATAGAAATTAAAGAAGAATGAGGTAGAGATGGTGATTTTTGAGGTACGTGTGCTAGAAGCGTGGTTGAACTGGATTGTGTGTAAGAAGCTGTACCTTTATATTCACTGCTTAACTCTTTCTGTAAAAGTGAATGGAAGTTGAGGTGAGGGAGTTCCTTTGGATGGCTAGTGGGCTATCACATCACTACATCTAATAAAATCTAGTGGATCAGTTGATTTTTCCTAATGTCATTGCAGTTTCTTGACAAATAACTGATTTATGGTAACATGTATTTTCCACTCATCCATAAGAAGCACAATTCATACTGGAAAATGCTTTCCTTTTTAAAATTACACACTTTATGGTGTGTTTCTATCTTCTAGCCCACCACCACCACCCCCCTCCTCTGCCTTTGCACAGCTCTGGCATTTGGGAAAGGGGTGGGTATAGCTGAGTCTCAGCTATCGTTTAAAAACATTCCTTCAAAAATATTCCAGGCGTTTTTAATCATGCATATAGCTTGTAAATATCTAAATATGTAAATATATAAAATCTAGCACATGGCTTATCTAGTTTCTGAGACAAAGGACTCCATTCAGAAACTGCCTGTGGGTGATACCAGGGACAGCGTGTCCTCCCAGTTGCACCATTCCTTTGTGCCTCCCTGGCCATCTGATGGCTTCGTCCTTCCTGGGCCTCCCAGAGCTGCCCTGTGCAATGTGTCTCGTGTCTCCCAGGATTCAGTGCCCCATGGAAGTCCCAGGTGTGGCTCTGCCTTCTCTGTCAGTGCCCGTGAAAGCTGGAGGGAGCAGTGGTGGCACGGGATGGGAACACCTTGGGTGTGAAACCTGAGTGGGCTGCTGACAGAAACCTGTCACAGCTTTTTGGGCTGCTTTGCTGCTGATCAAGTAAACGTTTCAACTCCAACAATTCTTTGGCCTCTCTCCCCTTCCCTCGCTGTATCAGTTTTTAGAAAACCTCCAAGAAGAGCTTTGCCATGAACTATTAAGCTGTTTGCTGCCTGGTTTTGTAATGGCATCTCTCTTCAGCTGAATGTGGTGATGGAGTGTTTCTGCCTGTTGTCTTTGACACCTGGAAGTACCCAAGATAAACTAAATCCTGGATAGAACAGCTCAAAAACATTTGTTAAAATCTTACTACTTTGTGTCTCTGTGTGTGCTTGCTTCTTTCTCGTTTTGTGCTATTTTTTTAATTGAATACTCAAGGGTTGGCAGTGCTGTGAACTAGAACAGTGAAACATAAATATTAATTGTGGTAGAAATATTGTCTAGAATCTCATCCTTGTTTTACTTGAAAATAATACTCAATTGTCTCGGCCGTGCTGGAACAAAGACAAGACCTAAGGGATGTGCATTTGTTTGGCTGCAACTTTATTAACACATCTGGGAACAGCGCCCGGCAGTAAATCATGTGGTGAGTCAGTGCTTATTCCTTGATCATTCCCACCTCTCTGGCAGAGCTGTTGCCAGCCTTGCCCCTCTCCCCAGCCTGGCACCCCCCAGTTTTGGGGCCACCTCGGCTCTCCTGGGCACAGGGGCAGGTTGGTGGGACGGGAGGGTCATGTCATTTCCCCACCGCACCAGGTGGCAGGACCTGCCACTGCTTTTTTCACAGCTTTCTCAGAGAACCACTGCTGGCCTGGCTTGATTTGTGTTGTGTTGTTGGTTTGGTTTTTCTGTTTTGTTGGGTTTTTTTTTTCCCCCTTCTCTGGCAACGTGAAAAACCGTGGGAATGTATTTCAGACGGGTACCACCTAGGAGTGGCAAGCCCTGTACCTTCCCACTGCTCTTCCTGGGTAACAGCTCATTTCGGAGGATCGCTGGCACAGATAAGGGGCCGGTAATCCTCGGTTGGCACAGGCTCCATGAAACTGCTCTCCTCAGTTTTGGGGGAGAGCTGAAATTTTAAGGGCAAAGTTGAGAATTACAGCGCCGTTGATGGTGTGTGGTTTTCAACTCCTCTCGCTCAGGCAGCCGCTCACGGCAGAGGTCTGGCTGCCCTGTTATTCTGCATTTTAACTGGAGTTTCTGCCTCCAGCAGGTACTTGCCCTTTTCCTGCTGCCTTCCTTCACAACGTAGAAGTATATTGGTCAAAAATTCCCCCCGTTTTTAAGCTCAGTGAGACAAATTTCAAACGTCTGAACGGGCTAAGAAAAAGTATTGTTGCCTCCTTGGGGGGGACTCAAAGCTGCACCATCACTAACACAATGCTACTTTAGTGCCCTACTGGTGTATATTCTAAAAATGGATAGTTTAATTTAGCAGTGGCATGTCGAGTTCATTAGAGCAAATGGATAGTTTAATTTAGCAGTGGCATGTCGAGTTTGTGAGAGCAAGGAGCACTTCTCCCTTCCCTGAGATAAAAAAGGGATGCCCAATGCTTGGAAGTTTCAGTGTTGTGATGGGAGGCTTTCCAGAGGCAATACAACCGTTGTGTTCCACGTAAGGATGTAAATGCATGTGATGTGAGCAGGCTGGGACTCCAGTGATGCCAAGGACCGGGTGAGGGCTCAGGGGATGCTCTGGTCGTGGTTCAGCTCCACGTGGTCCATTGTGGACACAAGTGTGAAGGAGCACACGGGCCCTGCCCCTTATGGAGCACAGCGTGGAGGTGGACGCGTGTTGGAGGAAGGGGATGGGATGGGGTGGGTTGGTTGGCTGGCCGTGAATTCACTGGCAATTTATTTTTTTTTTAATGAACTTAATAACAATATTTATGCGTGTGGCTTTTGAATGTCATTTGCGTTGCAACAGGGCTTTTCATGGATTAATTACATCACCCGTATGCAAACACAAGACAAACAAAGATGAGGTTTTGACTGAGAAAGTCAAACAGTTGGATAGCTGTGTTGGCTCAGGTATTGGCCATAAGTGAGATAGATGGTCGTGTTGTTGCCTTTGAAAGGAAGCAAGTGAATTCACTGGTGCACAGCAACAGTGACAAATCCATTTTCCAGTCCTGGATTATGGCCTTAAAAATCAAAGGCGGTAATTATTATTTAGTTCCTGTAATCAGTAAGCTGTTAAGTTTCAAAGAGAACTAGAAGTATTTGGTATGTGGGCCAGGCGACAACTTCTGACAGAAGTTCAGCTGTTGTTTGAGAGCTTATTTCAGCCCCTACTTGGACATTTTTCAGTGGCTCCTGAAAACTGTAATTGCAGATTTACTAAAAGCTTTCTCTTTTTTGTCTTTCAATATTGACTGTTTCAATTTATGTGTATTTTAAAATGAGGTGAGCTTAAAAGTTTTTAAACTTCCATGTTAAGTAAATAATGTGATAGTGAAGACTGTACAGCTGTCAGGTTATATCCTGAACCGTTTGAAGAAAAGCAAAGAAACAGCTTAAATTTGTGCTTTAGTCTCTTCTCAGTTTAGCCTCTTCAGTCAGTGTAGGCAGAACAAGTATTAGTGATGTTTGGTCCTCTTGCTATTCTATTTCTGGTCATCCTAGTATGGAAATTATGTTTTATTTAATTTGTTTCATACCTGAGTTTTGTACTTAGATATTGTAGTGGTTTATGAATACTAAAAAAAAATGAAGTTATCCATGGGCTTTATTCTGCATTCTAAGCACAAGCAAGATGCTGTGTAAACACAGGAGAAATGTTACCTACCCTGTTGAGCTTATACCTGAAAATGCAGGATAATCAACACGCCTTTTGTAGAACTCTGCATTCTCCAGCAACTTATAAATGTATATTTGTGAAAAACAGGGTTTCCACCATTAAAGTCTTTGTTCCAAATCTACTAAAAGTTTCAGGATTTCTCCAGTGCCATTTTGTCAAGACAGCACTCATAAATTGTGCTGAAACCTGATGGTGGCTTTTCATTTCAAGTGAAACTGAATGCAGGAGATGCCCTACATTGTATGAAACCCTTATGCTGTGTTGCTAAGACGTACACATTCCTGAAAAATAACATTGTGGAATTCAGTAAACTTGGCTCTCTGGAATTGGATGTGGATTCTATCATCCCTTCTGGAATGCACTCCTTCCCTGGGCCAGGGTTGCCAGACAGAGCTCTCCGACAATCTCTTTATCTGCAGGGTTGTCTATAATGTTAATTAGTGAACTCTTTGAAAAACCGGCTTCCATGAGTTAATTTATGCACAAAACATCACGGAGGGATGTGTTTTACCTGTTTCACAAGTAGGGGACTGAAGTGTAGCTTAAGGGACGTGGCTTAGGCCACACAAGAAGCCTGTGTGTGTCTTAGCCAGGAATCAACAGGTTCACGTTTCATTGCCTCACCACACAAATTCAGAAAATAAATAGTTGAACAAAAGCAGATACAAGACTGATGGTTTGAGTCTTGGGAACAAGTTGAAGGGTGCTTAACTCTCTGCCCATAAAGTTGGAAGGCCAATAATGCATATTCATTCACAGAATCATAGAATGGTTTGGGTTGGAGGGGACCTTGAAAATCACCTTGTTCCAACTCCTTGCCCTGGGCAAGGGCACCTTCCACCAGCCCAGGTTGCTCCAAGTGCTGTCCAACCTGGCCTGGGACACTTCCGGAGATCCAGGAGCAGCCACAGGTTCTCTGGGCACCCTCCCAGGGACGTTCTTCCTAATGTCTCATCTAACCCTGCTCTTTTTCAGTTTGAAGCCATTCCCCCTTGTCCCAAGTCCCTCTCCAGCCCTCCTGGAGCCCCTTTAGGCCCTGGAAGGGGCTCTCAGGTGTCCCTGGATCCTTCCCTTCTCCAGGTGAACCCCCCCCAGCTCTCCCAGCCTGGCTCCAGAGCAGAGGGGCTCCAGCCCTCGGAGCATCTCCATGGGCTTCTCTGGACTCGCTGCAGCAGCTCCACGTCCTCCTTACGCTGGAGGTGCCTGGGCTGGGGGGGCACAGCACAGCTCAGTCCTGCTCTGCAGTGCCAAACCAGAGAGCTCAGGATTGTCACTTTCTAGTGAGGCTCTTTGTTGTTTGTTTTTTTTAAATTTAAACCCACTGATACAACTTCGTGATAATCATGACTTAGGGCTGATGCCCTCGCTCAGGGGATGGGGGAAACAGGATGTCAATGTTAACCCCATCTAGGGATTTTTAGATTGTCAGCGCGACGTCTCAAAATCAGGAGCGAAAACCCTGAGGTTGGCGTTTCGACTGGAAAGCTTTCCTTGGGGATTGTTACTTTCCTTAGGTTTGTGTTTGTTTTTTGAATATGCGCTCTCTAATCTAGCGAGGACATAATGAGCTCTTGAGACATAATAAGCTCAGTAAGACTTGAAACACTATTTACCGCTTGAAGTATTTACGTGGCTTCTATTCCTATTCAAGCACCCAAGCGCAATCCGGTGTTTAAGAGATCCTCACAGATAGGAAGCCTCTAATCCTGCTGTTGTGCAGGTGTGAACTGAAGCACAGAAAGGCATGTGCCCAGCTCCATGAAGTTGTTGAATCATTTGACTCCGGGTGTTTGCAGCAAGACCTCCACGTCTTTCAAAAGTTGGGCGCGTAACTCTGTGAGAGTTCCGTGACTTGCCCTGGCTCACACACACGGTGCTTGTGACAGCACAGGCACTTGGAGTCACATCTTTTCAGTCCCGTGGTAGCAATCCTGAGTTAGCCCGAGAGGAAGAAATGTTTCCCATATGCTTCTGAAAGGAGGCAGGGAAGTTCAGGCTGGAAGGAAAGGACAGGTTGTAACTGTGAGGAAAACAAGCTGTTGGAACAACTCCTTTTAGAACTGGGATGTGTTTTCTATCACTCGATGGCTCCATGTGCATAATAATGGCACTTTAAAAGAAGTGCCTTCTGGTATCAGCGGTGTGTACGGGCATCACACAAAACCTGCTGGGTGCAGCCCATCATTTCTGTCACACACAAGGTGAGATTTGACTATAACCTTCCCTACCACCCCTATGCTGCTCCTTCTGTAGGTTTTCCTTGAACTGATTCCATGCTGCTGATGCTGAAGCAGTGTGTCCACAGGATTTCTTTGTCTGAATCCTGTGGTGTTTTGTATCGTGCAGTTTTCTGGTCAGAAATTTTGGAATTGGGAATATGAGGGAGGAGAATGGGATACAGTCTATCCCTAAATGTTGTACAGCTGAACTAACACATTGGCCAACCATCCTTCCATAGTGCAATTATTTTTGCACATCCAGAAGACGCCTCCCTGTAAATTCATTGTGACATAAGGTTTCTGGCTAAAATTAGGTCATGGCTATTTAATTGTTTAGGTGTCCACCCACGAGGGAGCTACAGAGAGCTCTTTCAATTCCTTGCAATCAAGTAAGTAGCAGTTACTCTCATTTATCCTCTAAGGAAATAGTCCACCAAAAATAATATGTTGATTCTTTAGTCCCTCCCTGTCACTAATCACTCAGCTCTTGTAGCACGCTCTCAGCTTGGCTCTCAGCTCCAGTGTCCAAGTGCCTCAGTCATTAATTTTCAACTTACGACACTTTGGTGATGTAAGAAAGTGTTGTCCTCGTTTCACAGCTGAGGAATTGACACATCAAATAAGTGACTGGCTTCAAGTTTCACAGCAATACTGGCTGTAGAAACCAATGACTTATTCACAGACTATTCTGTTTCTTGGAAAACCAGCCCTGTGTTCCTTGTCCTTCTGCCTGCTAGCCCAGCTCTCCTCATCCCCAGTGCAGCAGACCGAGAGTTGAGCTCCGTGTGTATTTTAGTCTCCCATAAGCTGGCATTGCCAAACAAATGCACCCCTCCCTTTGGGTGAGCCCGAGCAGCATCTCGGCAGTCACGTGGGGAGTTAAGTCAGGAAACTGCTTCAGGTTAAAGTTAATCCCCCAAAGAAGAGTTTCGACCCGAGTGGTTCCCCGTTTGGCTCTTGCAGTGAGAGCCGTGCGGGCACTGTTGAGGGGGGACAGGGAGGAAGGTCCCCTCTGTTCAGGGGCTGCAGGTTTGTGCTGGTTGAAATGCTGGTGGAGTTGGTTCATCAGAACCATCACCAAAATAAGTTCTACCTCCTGCTTTCCTTGGAGTGCAGATTGGGTGTGCTTCAAGCCGTCCTGTGTCCGTCGAGCCCACCCAGAGCCCAGCGATGTGGTGGCTGAGGAGTCTGGAGCTCGGGGGAACCTTTGGCTCAGTTCTCACCGCGGGGATGTTCTGGACCTTCCTTGTGTGACACATTTTTCTTGTGTGGCTGTTATTAAAAATGTTTGACTCTATATAATCTTTTTCTGTTTGAAATGAAACTATTTGGGAGCAGATGCAGATGCAGCCAGAGAGGGGCATGGTTACCAGGAGAGGTGTGTTTGTCAAGTGCTGTAATGAAGTGCTGTAAGTGAGGAGCTTGATGCCACATCTCGCCCTGGTGGCCTGCGTGAGCCCACGGTACTTTGCCTTTCTGCCTTGAGTGGTTCTGTGGAAAAGACCCGTTGGAATCGCCTGTGTGTTTTTTCATCTTTAGGTGGAGTATCATCTCCAGGAGCTTTCTGCCCTCACTTCCCATGACACGTGGGGAGAACCCTCTGTGCCGCTCCCTCTCTAGAGGGGCCCTCAGAGGGCTCCCCAACTCTGTGCTGGGAGGACTTTGAGCCTTCAGAGCAGAGAACGTGCCCAGTGCTGCTGCTTCACCTGGGCTGCCCTGCAGGAGAACCTCAAAGTGTTCAATGGTGCCCTCGTCCCACCTACAGCACCTTCTGCAAGGTCCACAAAAATTCATGCGGGGACCTTGGCATACCAATAACTTGGTTGTCGTTGACTAAGGCAGGAATAGGGGTGCCAGTGACATTTAAAAGGAGACTGAAAGAAGGAGTTCTCATACTTAAAATGCTGCAGAAGAGGGCAAAACATCTTTTAATGACTGCTGTTAACATTTGTAACATGAGGATGGTATCTTTTCACTTGAACTGCTCCGTGACGCCCTGAAAATCTTTTTTGCTGGCTTTTCTGCTCAACTCTGTCCCCCAGCTTTGCTGCTTTTTCCTCTTGTGGCTGGACTGGGAGGGCAAGGGGATGTTGCAGATGCTCCTCACTCAGTGCCATAAACTTCTGTGTCAGCCACAACCACAGTCCCTGTTCCAACCCAGCCACCTCAGAAGCCTCAAAAGAAACGTGTGTGGGATTGTTGTATTCTTTTTTTTTCTGTTCAGCCCTTGCTCAGAGGCTCAAGATTGGGACATAAATCAGTTTGGTTTTCCTCCTCGGCTGAATACGGATCATAACATCAGAGCACAGGCACTTTGTGTAGTAGGAACCTAACAAAAACCAGATTTTAACATAGTCCCTCGTTCCTTTGAAGGAGGCAGTGTTAGCAATTATGATCTAGGCTAGACGTTGGTAAGGACTTACCAAATAATTATAGGCTTCCTAAAGTCGTATAGGATGAGTAATTGCAGGTTTAAAAATGTTATTATGAGGAGTAGTTTATACCGAAACTTCATCCTGCTCTTTGAAACCAGAATCCATAACTCTCATCATGCCACAGCAAATGCTTGTCCTTTTCCACAGAAGAATGTAGACTTGCTTTATTGTACAGCAAATGTTCTGTGGTACATTATTTAAATTAGCATATAATAGAAACCTAATTGCCCACCAGGGCCCAAAGCTTTAGCTGGTGAAGATCAATGTGCTTCCACTGAAGTCAGTGTAGCAATGTTGATTTTCACCCCTTGAGGATCTGGCTCAGCAGCTTGTTTCTATTCCAGGCATTGTTAAAGGAGATAGTGTGTTTAGAATATTAAACCGTGGCATTGTCAGAGATAGTCAACTCAATTTATGTGCAAGTGAAGAGAAATAAAGCGGTAAAACCATTATTTTTATCTGAGGATTTCAATTTACATTGTCGATTATTCATATTGACTGATCTGCTACAACAGGGAAATCATGAGCGTGGGGTCATCTTGTTGTGGTTTTAATTTCCTACGTCTGTAGTTATCTAATCCTCTCAGTGTGAGCAAGCACGATTAGTATTTATTTCTATTCTGTGTGCCAGTGCCCTGGGCCAGGTTCTGTGCTAAATCCAAAGTGACTCTCCTACTTAATTGGCATTAACTTGTGCTCAATAATATAAATAAAAACTTGTACTTTCTGTGTAAAGCACCCGCGACTCCCCAAACAGATTTATTCTAGGTAGATGTTCTGCCCCCATGTACGGCTTGCGATAAATCTGTTCCTGGTTCTTATTCAGTGTGGAACTTTTTCTAGCAATGTTTTCCAAATGATACTTTGGGAAATGAAAATTTGGAAAGAATTTGGCTGCTTGTTAAGCATTGAGACAGCACCAGGACGTTGGTACAGCTGTACCACTGGCTAATAAATTATTACAGCAGGAACAACAGCTGTCCCTCTCTCTGGAGAGTCAAGTACCAAAAAGAACAATAATTCTTCACTTTGTCAAATGGGTTTTACAATCGTTTGGAATGCTTGCTTAAAGAAGCTTATTTTACTTAATGAATGCTCCATTCAGCAATAGGGAAACTTCAGGGCTGAGCTGAGCCAACAGCTCTTTGTGGAGTTTGTTTCCTCTCCTTTCACTTCCAGCATTCTCAGAGGACCTCTGGCTGCTCCCCCACTTATCTCTGCTTCCATTCGTCCCCTGGGAGCTCGGGATAATCAAGTTGCTCTGCAGATACTCTTCCGAGAGCAGGAGCTGGGGAGTTCTGGTTCAGTGTTTTGGGTCTTTGTCAAGGGCAGGGCAGAAACTGCCTGTGTGTGAGCCTTTCCAAAGAGCCCAGTGTTAAAGCTGCCCAGCTTTGGAGTTGCCTGGGGTTCGTTCCTGTCTGTTTTCTGATGTGTGCAGAACAAACACAGAGGAAAACATCAGCTAAAATGATGGGTATGGACTGTCCTGAAGGGGTTGAGGGATTATATTCAGCAGTCGGTACATTATTGTGTGGCTTCCTTCAGCTCCAGTTACGAGGTGTTTTTCTTGTCATGACAGAGTGTGATGAAGCTCATCTCATGAACCGGTTTGGATTGGCCTTGAATGAAATGATTGCAAAATACAGGTGCTGTTTCTATTACTGTCTTCTAACTTTTATCAAGCCTCCTTTACTCGAGGAAACAGAAATCAGTGACATTCACTACCAGCCAGCTTCTACCTTTTTTGGGTGATTTGGCCTTTAGAACCTGGTGTTAACCATGTGAAGCAAGTTGGGTTTTCCCTTTTCATCTCTCAAATGCATTTAGCAATAGTTGAATCAATACTCTCGTTCTGTAATCTCCTGGTCATACCTGTATTCTACCCACTGCTTGTGCTCTGCCTGGTCCTGTGGGTCACAGGACCGCGTTCTCCTTATGGAACCTGTTTGAAAAAGGCATCAGCGTGTTCAGTTAGAGGGGTTTTTTTTGGTGGCCCTTTTGCAATTTTGTGATTTTGTATAAACAAAAGTAATAAAGTACTGAAGCATTCATAGAGATGTTGGTGGTAAGTTGGCACATCACGGGCTGCTTTTATTTTCGGTACGGAGTTTTTCCACGTTTTCTGTGGGATTTTCTCACTTCCAAAACACGGGGACGCATCAACACCTGTGGCCAGAGCCTTGGGCAACGTGAGCCTGCTCCTGTCGAGGTGAGGAGCCCATCCTCCAGCAGATGCCCGGGATCAGCATTGCGTTGTCTCCACTGCAATGATAACAAACGCTCAGACTCTGAAGTCTGGTGCCAGATGGGCACAGCCCCAAAGCCGGTGGGTTCTCCTTCCCCGCCGCGTGGTGCGTCGCGTTAGATAATTCATGATGCACACTGCTGCTCTTTCTAGAGCGGGTGAGCCTCTGATGGCAGAGCAGATTTTCCTGCCTCCGTGGGTTAGATGGAAAGCTGGAGGAACTTGGAGAGCAGCAGAAGATGCCGGGAGCTGCTCTGCGGCGGAGGAGCCGATCCCTGTGTTGGTCCCCAGCGCGGCTGAGGGGCTGCAGCTCTCCTGCCTCTTGGTGAGGAGGAAGCAGGATGGCAAAGATAATGGGGGAAGGCACTGGAGCATTCATGGCAATAATTCCAAAGAGCTGGAGATAAATAAGCGGGCACAGTTGAAGACTTATCCGGGTGGGGGTATTAGCATTTTGAATACTCTCTGCACAGATGCACTTATCACTTAATTGACTTTACCTTGGGGAACACTAGGAAAGCACTTTGCAGCCGTGAAGAGAAAACTTCTGCACAGGCCTGATGGTTCCCTTGGGCCCTGCACGAAACTCGGGGCGCTCCACTGGCCATGCCAACCCCAGGGAAGGAGAACCCCTGTGCCGGGTGTGCCACCACACGGGTGGGCTGCTCCAAAGGGGACTCTCACTGTCACCATGGTGTCCCCGGGGAGCAGTGCGGGGTCTGCAGGGGTCTGTACCCCAAAGGGGACTGTCATTGACACCTCAGTGTCCCCGGGGAGCAGTGCGGGGTCTGCAGGGGTGTGTGCCCCAAAGGGGACTGTCACTGTCACTGTGGTGTCCCCAGGGAGCAGTGTGGGGTCTGCAGGGGTCTGTACCCCAAAGGGGACTGTCATTGACACCTCAGTGTCCCCGGGGAGCAGTGCAGGGTCTGCAGGGGTGTGTGCCCCAAAGGGGACTACCATTGTCGCCATGCTGTCCCTGGGAAGCAGTGCAGGGTCAGCAGGGGTGTGTGCTCCAAAGGGGACTGTCACTGTCACCACCGTGTCCGTGGGGAGCAGTGTGGGATCTGCAGAGGTGTGTGCTCCAAAGTAACTGGACTGCAGGGGTGTGTGCCCCAAAGGGGACTGTCACTGTCACCACAATGTCCCCAGGGAGCAGTGCGCAGTCTGCAGGCGTCCATGCTCCAAAAGGAATTGTCATTGTCACCACGGTGTCCCCGGGGAGCAGTGCGGGGTCTGCAGAGGTGTGTGCTCCAAAGGGACTGGACTGCAGGGGCGTGTGCCCCAAAGAGGACTGTCACTGTCACCACAGTGTCCCCAGGGATCAGTGCAGGGTCTGCAGGGGTCTGTACCCCAAAGGGGACTGTCACTGTCGCCACAATGTCCCCAGGGAGCAGTGTGAGGTCTGCAGGGGGGTGTGCCCCAAAGGGGACTACCATTGTCACCACGGTGTCCCTGGGAAGCAGTACAGGGTCAGCAGGGGTGTGTGCCCCAAAGGGGACTGTCACTGTCACTGCTGTGTCCGTGGGGAGCAGTGTGGGATCTGCAGAGGTGTGTGCCCCAGAGGGGACTGTCACTGTCACCTCGGTGTCCCCAGGGAGCAGTGTGGGGTCAGCAGGGGTGCGTGCCCCAAAGGGGACTGTCACTGTCACCGCCGTGTCCGTGGGGAGCAGTGCGGGGTCTGCAGGGGGGTGTGCCCCAAAGGGAACTGTCACTGTCACCTCAGTGTCCCCAGGGAGCAGTGTGGGGTCTGCAGGGGTGCGTGCCCCAAAGGGGACTGTCACTGTCACCACGGTGTCCATGGGGAGCAGAGTGGGGTCAGCAGAGGTGTGTGCTCCAAAGGGACTGGACTGCAGGGGTGTGTGCCCCAGAGGGGACTGTCACTGTCACCACGGTGTCCATGGGGAGCAGAGTGGGGTCAGCAGAGGTGTGTGCTCCAAAGGGACTGGACTGAAGGGGTCTGTACTCCAACCAGGACTGTCACTGTCACGTGGTGTCCCTGGGGAGCAGCGAGCCCGTCCCACGGCCACCCCAGTCCTGTCCCGCTCTGGGGAACCAGGAGCAAACCTGCTCTGCTCCTTTTGCTTCTAAACTCACTTTTCATTTTTCTGCCAGCAACAAAAATGGTTGTTCTGATTTTTAGAGCAATTTTGCAGGAAAACAGTTGACTGTGTGATGTTTGGAGAGGCGGCAGCCCGAGCTGCCTTGCCTTGCCTTTGCCTTGTCTTTGCCTTTGCCTTTGCCTTGCCTTGCCTTGCCTTTGCCTTGTTTTGCCTTTGCCTTGCCTTGCCTTTGATTTACCTTGCCTTTGCCTTGCCTTGCCTTTGCCTTGTCTTTGCCTTGCCTTGCTGTGCCTTGCCTTTGCCTTTGCCTTTGCCTTGCCTTGCCTTTGCCTTGCCTTGCCCTTGCCTTTGCTTTGCCTTGCCCTTGCCTTGCCCTTGCCTTGCCTTTGCCTTGCCTTGCCTTTGCCTTGCCTTTGCCTTGCCTTGCCTTTGCCTTGCCTTGCTGGGTGGGCTGAGTCCCTGCTAGCCCGGAGAGCGAACCCTCACCCTCCAGGATGGGTGTTTGGTGCCCCCCGGTGCCTTCACTGTCTCACCCCCCCTTTGCTGAAGGTTGTCAGAGTTGGGCACAAAGCGCCAGTGACACCCTCAGTTTGCTGGGGTCTTTTTATGTGCAATAGTTACTCGGTCTGCTTGTAGTCATTATTTTAAATTTTGCTATCTAAGCATGTTAAGGTTTTATTGGTATTATTCCTTCAACAGCAATATTGGTTACTCCAGGCATTGTTTAAAAGCTTATTTTTTTGCAATTCTTAAAGAGAGATTTGGCTTAGAGCAAAATCAGTAAGGGGAAAAGAATTAGGAAATCAAACCCTTCCTTTCCCTTTTTGAACCTCTCGGTTCTCCAGCCTCAAATAAGTACGTGAAAGGGGTTTAACAACTTTAAATTGGATTTTGGAATGTCAGATGACTCTAATAGCCTTTGTACACAAATAACAACAGAAGAGCTGATTATTGTTTCTGGGCTCTGTGATGCACTTACGTAATCATTAATCTTGGCACTTCTTTATCTGCAGCAGATTAGGAGGCCACTGTCATTTTGAAGACTGCCATTAAGTAGACTTTGTTAGTGTTTAAAGAAGTGAAGCTTAGCTCTGAGCTTCCCTGAGGTGTGTGCTGGAGGTGTCCTGTGCAGGCTGCAGTGGGGCTGTTGGGGTCAGCCCCATATGGGCTGCCACAGTCCGACATGGGGCTGTTGGGGTCAGCCCCATATGGGCTGCCACAATCCGACATGGGGCTGTTGGGGTCAGCCCCATATGGGCTGCCACAGTCTGACATGGGGCTGTTGGGGTCAGCCCCAGGGCTTGGTGCCCACTGTTTGTCAGGCAGCCTCTGAAGACGCTTTGAAAGCTTTTTTAAAGCATTAATGTATCTGTTTGAAGCAGCGAGCAAACTTGCTTTATCTACTACCTTTCAGTTGGTTTAATCACCAAGAGGCAGGAAATTAAATGCTGTGAAATGAGTAGACAGAAGGGGTTTTAATGAAGGTTGTAGCACCTAATCTGATTGTGGCAAAGGAAGAGCTTTTGCTAGACCTTTTCTTTTCACAAGCTTGTAATTTTCTAAAGCGTTTTTGTGGGCGACTCTCTTTTTTTTTCTTTCCCTTCATGATCCTTGTCATGAAACGAAGACGGTTTTCAGACACGGAGCGTGGTGTGTGCAGAGACATCGTGAGGATGTCAAGAAGCACAAAACCAGAGCCAGGTTCAGAGGGAAAGAGCATGAGCATGGCTAGTGGGACACATCCCTGTGGAACGTGGGTTGGAGAACGTGGGAGGGGGAAAAGCTGGGACAGGACAGTTTCTGAGGTTGTTTGATAGACCAATGGTGCATTTATTTTGTTGTAAGCCAGAGCCCATAAAACTTCCATCCCTTCTGATACCATCCTGCGTGTTCTCCCTCCTGGTGCCGTTTTCGGGGACAGGTCACAATGTTTTCCCCCTGTGCCCTTTTCCAGGAGAGCATCTGAGGCAGGACCAAGAGGCATGCCCGGCTGCAGACAGGCAGAGCTGCCCTCCTGTGGCTCCCCAGGTGACCCCAGCCCACTTCACATGTGCCTTTGTGCACCCAGTAAAGGACCACAAAGGCTACCAAGAAGTTCTCTGACTTGTCCAGGCAGTTGTTGTTGAAGCAATGTAACCTTCCTTTTGATCCCACATCCACACTACTGCTGTTCCTTCCCTCTGAGGTGGGGCAGGGGCTGGATGAGGTGTCTTTCCAGGGGAGGAAAACATGGATATTTGTTCAGCAGGGGTTTTGGCACCGTGTCATAAAAGAGGCTGGAAGCTTTTGCTACTGTCTGTACTTGCTAGTGTTTTAATATGCATCAGGAGACATTTATCAGCTCTAAATCACGGCTTGTTTTTGGACTTCGGTGGCAGTTCCCATTTAAATGGAGGACACGTAAGTAGGTAGGGTTAATCTGTTCTATGCTCCCCCTTCAAAACCCAGGGGAAGAGATGAAACTCCAGTGGCTGAGGATGCAGCTTCCCCTGGTGTCCCTGGGTCTCATTAATCCTCCAATGACCTCTGCTGAGGACTCACGGAGAGGAGCTGGGACAAAACAACACATACACTAGAAATAGCGGCGGTGGAAAGCATCCCGGGATTAAAACCCAGTGACCCCATGCCAGGCTGAAAGATGCAGGATCCAGGCTCCAGAAGAACTTCCTCTAGGAGGGGGTCTGCTGGTGATTTGCCTGTAATAGCCACAAGTCACGGAAGGAGTTGCAGGATTCATGCTCAGCGTTGGCTGCCATGTGAATCCAGGAGGGAGGCGTTGGAGGGAGTTAATAAATGTGGGAGTGCAGCTGAAAGGCTTTTTACTGTTTAGGGTTCTGGAGTTGGTTTTGGTTGTTATTGTTCGTCTTTAGATGAATCATCTGAAAATGAAAATTTAAAGGAGACAATTTAGAGTGTACCTTTGTGAGAAGCTAATGATTCTGCTTGGCATACAGCATCAAAGGAAGCCTTTTTAATGACATCAAACTCATGTAAAGCCAAATAGAAAATATCTTAAAAATGCAGATGTAGTCACTTCAGAATGATGGATGAAAGTCTGGGTGAATTTTTTATTTATTTTTTTTTTTTCTAGAAGTAAATTCAGGTTTGAGTGTTTTTCATGGAAGCACAGCTCCCGTGTGAGGACAAGGCTTCTGCACCAGCCGTGTTTGCCTGGCTCTCACTTAATTGTGCAGAGTCCCATTTCCCAAAGCACAGCAGCACATCCTGCAGTTTCTGCAGAGGCCAAGCCCTTGGTAAAGTTTGGGCAGCCCGGCATAACAGCAGGAGAAAGCTGAATCATGGCTAACACTTTGTTTAAGGGACACCTCCTGGGCTCCCCCTACTTTGTTACCTCTTCTGAGCTCATTCCATATTCCTTTTTCCAAACTGACTTGCTCTGTCTGGGGGACTGTTGGAAGTGGGACTTGGCTTGGCTGAATGGAAAGGACCAGGGATAGTGTGATGGAGACCACGAGGGGGTGAGGAGCTGCTGGTCAGAGACACCCTCTGAGCAGTGCCAGGAGTCAGGGCTGTGGGGCTGAAAACCACATGAAGTCATGTCAGCTGGAGCTGGGGGCTCACTGCCCCTGTGTCCCTTTGGCATCCTGGGTCTGTCACCTTGCTAGGCAATGACATTGAAATTGGTCATACTTGGGACACTGGGTTGCTTTTCCCAGGTCTGTGTGTTTGGTTGGGTTTGGGGGTTTTTATATCTGCTACCTGTGGGCACTGTCCACTTTGGAATAGGGACTACAATGATTGCCTTCAGAGCGTTGATCATTTAAGGTTGCTTGCAGCTTGTGAAAAATAATTCAAGTACAGGCTGTTGAGCTGTGATAGCTGTGTGGTGGCTGACTTGCTGAGGTGGTGCATAAAATTGACAAGTGGTTGATAAGATCTTCTTTGTTTTCCTACTGGA
Source organism: Grallaria varia (assembly GCA_013396735.1). Classification (NCBI taxonomy): domain Eukaryota; kingdom Metazoa; phylum Chordata; class Aves; order Passeriformes; family Formicariidae; genus Grallaria; species Grallaria varia. Next base: position 36,986 of record VWZG01001996.1, read on the forward strand.
AGCAAATAAACAGAAATGTGAGATGTTCCCCGAAGCCAGTACCATTAATTAGGGAAAAGAAGGTGGGAGGGCAGTGTTGGAGTCTACAAATTCCAGTCTTCAGAAGACCAGGCCTAACCCTTGTGAATCTGTGAAGCAAATGTCGCAGGTAATTTAGATTTTGCCTCCAAAATGCTGCATTTCTGCAAGGCTTAATTTATTAAAATCAATTTGGTATTAGTTTCTTCCAGAGATTTAGGAAATGAGACAGAAGGCTAAGTACATTTAAACTTTTCTGTACAAGTTTCTTTTTGGAGGAAAGGAGGAGAACGCATTTAGTCTTACCCAGCTAATTCTAGCAAATAAATTAACCACATTCTCCTGCAAGATTTCTTTTTTTTTTTTCCTCTCCACTACTAGTACAGAATGGAAGGTGACTGCACAAGACACCAGGAAGGAGAAATGGATGTAGATTTGCTTTTCCCAATGTAAGAGAAAAATAAGCCACAAAGACTACAAGAAACCTCTTTGTGATTGAGGGTGCAGGAGCACATTCACTGCCTCAAGGTGCTCCCACGTCGTGGCCCACCAGCTCCGTTCTGTTTGTCGTTTATCACGGGACAGACAATGTACATCGGCTGGTTTTAGCAGCACTTCATAGATTTGATCATAGCAGAGTCGTGTTTGTAGCCCTGCTGCAAGCGTTCCTCTTCACAAGTGCTGAGGGCTAGTGGTTATCTGTAGGAAGAAATTAGGGATGTCAAAAACTTAAGTGAAGTTTACAATCCTGTAAAAAAAACATATGTTGTGGATGCACGTAAACCCCACTTGGTGCCTAATGAATAAATGCAGGAGTAAATCTATTGCGAGGGAAACTCATGGACACCACGAACTGACCAATATGATCAAGGTAATGCCGTTTCTTGTTGTGAAAACACCCCTTCAATAACCCCGACAGCTCACACACTGCACACACACTGCAAACCACCCTGGGACTGGTTCATGCCAATAACACACAACTCTATTGGTGTAAAATAAAGTCCTCGTGATCTCTCTCCGTGGCCGATGTTTTTCAACCTTCTGCTGCAGCTTCTCTAAGTTTACGTTCTTCTCCCTGTTCATCTCCACGGAGGCTTCTTAAAAGTAGCTTCTCACTGCAGTCTTAAAGGCCTCTCAGCAGAACTGCAGCCAAAGTTCCAGGGTCGCTCACATGTCCATTTTCTGCAAGAAATTTCCCAACATAAATCAGCGCAGAAAAAGTCAGTGGTGGCAGGTACTGTGGTGGCAACTCACACCTGCAGCGCTCCCAAAGCCTGTGTTTTGTGTGATTTGCTCAAGAGCAATGCTCTGTGGGGCTGTAGTTTTTCAAAGTGAAGAAGGAAATAACAGAAGTCAGCCAGCGAGCACTGCTGTTGTGCAGCTCGGGGATGGTTTCTGTCGCAGCAGTGCAGGTTGTTGCTCTGGGGGTCTGCCCATCAATTCTGGGGTCACAGGACCAAAAGCCAAGATTTGGCACGAAGCACCAGTCACCTGAGGCAGCTGTAGATAGAGGGAGAGATAAAGAATGATTATCCTGCTTATATAGGTAGAGAAAATGAGACGCCAGCTCCATCCCCATTCTCACAGCATATCAGCACTGGTGAGGATTATGGTATTTATAGTATCTGTTCCTTGACTTGCAGTTCAGGACTTTGATTAAAACTATATTTCATTAGGAAGTCACATGATTGCAGTGTCAGTGTGTTTTCTTGTGAAAAACTTTTTCTGAATTGCTTTATTTCAAGAATAATCTTTATAAGAAATCCATTTAGCCAAGTCAAATTAATCATACTCCAAGCTGTGTTCATTGTAGAACTCCTGCGAATTTTTAGCTAGAGAAGAAGATGGGAATGAAATAGTTAAATGTTTATTCATAAGCCACCAAGAAAGTGAGAAGTCAGAATGTTACAGAAAAAAGACAGTGTTTTATGAAGCTTGGAAGTCTGTTCTGACCATGTGGAAATTATCAAACTGGTCTTCAGATGCTTTGGTTTTGAAATGCATCAGACATTGCATAGCAATGCTTTTCCCTTAGTTCTTTCCCAGTTCTTGTTCTTTGCCACTCAGTTTGGTTCCTGTGTCCTGTTCCTGTGCCTGTGTGTTGTGTTAGTGAGGGGTCTCCTCTGCTTGAAGAAAAAAACTACCTGTATTCAGAGTTGGGGCTTCGGTTTTTCTGTGCTTTAACACCTCCTCAGCAGAAGTTGTTACACTGTCCATCTCCTGGTGTATATTTTCTGCCATCTTCATTATTTATGTTTGATTTAAGTTCACCAAACTAGTAACAAAGCTGGAGCTTTTGGAACTCCCTGAATTTCCCAAAGTGGGAGGATGTTAATTGTGTGCTCTGGATGTAACAAGGGATTGATTCTCTGAGGAACTGCTCTTCTGTGCACCTGGACAATAGAACAGATCTGGATGCAGCAGCATGAGAGTATTTCAGGATGGATACAGCCAAGATAGTGGAGAGACGTAAGATTGTTACACAGAAGGCAATTAAAGTCATGTAGTGTTGTACATGTGAATGAGAGAGAGTGAACATCGTCCCTCTGAGTTCCTCTAAAAACCCTGAATCAATTTATAGCTCCTTTGTGCTCATAAACACTTGGAAAAGTCCTGGATTGTTTGTGCTGGGACTTGGTTTTAATTTATCTTCATAAGAATTAAGAATATTGTGATGATATTATGATGCTCGAGTTTTTCAGCAATTTTCTATTTGAATATCACATTAAAGACATGGAGACCTCACCACAACTTCACTCAAATAGTTGTGCCTGTTAGAGAACCCAAACCATTTTCCATCTTGCCTTCTCTCCTTAGGTGTTCGGGTGTCTCTGTTGAAGCCAGTGCTTGATGCAATAGCAAAGCTTTAGTTCTTTAAATTAAAACTTGCCCCAGTAAAATTTCTTGCCTTGAATTGAAGCGATAACCCTGAATGTCAGTGATCCCAGCACAAGAACATGAGCTCCTGCTGCAGTGTTCCTGTGATGTGCCCAGAGCAGGAACAGAGGCTGCAGGAACTGAGAGGGAATCCCAAGAGCGAGCCCTGCGAGCCCCAGGAGAGCTCAGGAGGTGCTGGAGGTCCTCGTTGGCTCTCAGGAGCACCTTTCCTTTGGAGAGGAACATCTGCAGAGCTGGGCAGTGCCAGGTGGCTGCTGCGGGATCCAGCTGTGTGGGCACACAGCTTGTCCTGGCATTGCAGCATTTCTGCCCTCTGCCTCTGAGGTGTTGCTCAGCCTTTACTTCTAATTAATACTTTGGTGGCCGTGTTCATTTCTGCTCCACCCATCACACCCACAGACTTCAAAGGATTTGTACCGGTATAACCCCAGTATTTATTTTATTTTATTTTATTTTATTTTATTTTATTTTATTTTATTTTATTTTATTTTATTTTATTTTATTTTATTTTATTTTATTTTATTAGCAGCGTGATTTCCTAAGGAAGCAAGGCTTGGAGAGGTTGGTTGTGTTTTTCTGGTTTTCTGCCCATCACCCCAGTCCTTCTCGTTTCCAAAGATATCTCAGCCAAGTTTCAGACCATCGGCAGTTGCAAAGATGTGAAAATAGAAAAACACACCCAGAAGGTTGCCCGTCTGATCCCCCCGAGAGGGACACAATGCACAGCTATAGGAGCTCAGCTATAGGAGAATCTGTGACGGAGAGGAAGGCACAAGGAGTGTCCCATGGCTGGGAAGGCTTCTGGAGGAATCCCAACCTCGCTGGACCCCTGCAAATCCAGCTGTGGCACACAGATCTCTGGCATGCTGGGCTTTGGTGGTTCTCTGGCTCTTCTTGTGGCCAGGTCTGTCCCTGAAGTCTCCAGAGTGCCCTTGTGGTGGGGACTGTGTGTGGGATAAACACCCCTTCCCACGAGGAGCGGGCAGGTAAATTTAAACGCTTCCAGGGTGTTCTGGAAATGCCTCCTCTGTCTCCCAGCCAGCTGTCGGACTCTGATGGACACGGTGTTTCAAGGGGGTGAGTGGACAGATGGTCACTCGGTGTGGCCCACGGGTGGGGTGGCAGAGCTGTGCTGCCACCAGCGCGGGGCTCAGTCCAACTGCAGCTTGGGGAGCTGCAGGTGTTCACAGCCGAGTAATTTGCAGCCAGTTCAAATTACTTAGGGTACATGACAGAGCAAATTATTTAGGTAATGAAGCTGAAAATGCAGGAAGATTAGAATATTATATAGTAAAATCATTCCTTGTTAATTCAGTTTGTGATCAGATATCATGTTGCTTTAAATACCACATTACATGCAGTACCCTTGTTTGAGTCAATGAATATGTATGAATGTGTCACTGAATATGCATGCCTCCTAATTTAATCAATATCCTTACAAACAGCACTAGCAGGGATGTCTGGCACAAACTGCAGCCCTTTGGAAGCAGGTTGGCCCAATTTGTGTGTGTGTGTCATCTCCGTTTGTGAGCCCTTGTGAATCAACTGCAGAGCTGCATGAACCCGGTGAGGTGGGGACAGGGGAGCTCAGGGAGAGGAGCCGAGACCTTTTGCTGCAGCCAGGGAAGGGATCACTTCTCAGGCAGTGCCCCAGGAGGTGCCAACTGCTGCCCTGGGTGCCCTGGGTGCCCCACGCCCAGGCTCGAGGAGAACCCTCAGCTCATCCCAGCCTGGGATGCTCGGGATGCTTGGGAAGGATGTGCAGCATCCACAGAGGGTTTAGGGAGTAGAGACCAGTCTGGCAGACTGACCAGCATGGGCTTTAAGTCCATCTTCACTGAGTGGAAAAGGAAGGCGCGTGCCTGGAATTTCTGTGCCTTGGGAGCCGTGGTGGGAACTCCTTGGAAGTTCCCAAGTGCTGTGGGGGAAGGGAGTGCTTCCTGCACAGGTTTGCCTTTCCAGAAAATGCTTATTTTTTAATTCAGAAATAGTAAGAGGCAGTCAGATTCACCTGACTTTCACCTTCTAAAAGTTAGGCTTGTAATTGAGGTATCATTAAAATTCCTTCACTGTTGACTGAAAAGGAGGCATCTCCATTCAAGGTTCATTTTGCTTGTCTGGAATAAGATGAATCATGCCCTTTTTCCTTCTTGCTTTCTCCCTTCCTTTCCTTTTCTCCTTCTTTTTTCCTCCCTTCCTCAGCACTCTAGATGCAGAAAAGACAATTAACTTCAGTTAATTACCCAACTTTCAAGATCGCTCAGGTCAAGGAGATGAATCTCACCTAAAAGGCAGGAATGGGGACTGGTTTTTGCTTCCACTGAAGGGCCCACGATACCAAATCTGAAGTTTCATCCCTGTTGTGAATTGGGGGGAAAAGTGTTATTTGTGTGCATGTACAATTTTAAAATAACACCATGAAGGCAGGAACAGAAAAATCCTTTTTCTACCCCAAAACAATTAATTCACTAGAAACAACCATTCATTCGGATACATTAATGGGAACGGGGAAATTTTTCTCTTTGGAAAATGATTTTTTTTCTTCTGAAAAATGTATTCTTCAGGGTGGACTGGTAGTCCACTTTCCTGTGCTGAGGCTCAATGTGTTTCTGTTTAAATGACAGAACTGGGGAGAAAGATGCCCTGTTGCTTCACTTGGCTCTACAGCCCTGAGTTGAGTCTTGCCCAGTAAGTCAGAGAGAAGGAAAGAAATCCAAGATGATGATGATGATGAGCTCATGCAGAGCATTCCCTTACAAACACGGGATTAGATTTTCTTCCTTCTCTCCTGCTCAAACTGGACAAGGAATAAAGCACCGTGTCACGGTGTGGGAATTAACAGAAAGGGAGAGGCTGTCTAGAGGGTTTGGTCGGGGGAGGGAGGCGAAAAAGGCAGGCAAACCCGGCGAGACTGCTCCAGGTTGGGAGTAGGAGGGAAAAAGGCACATTCCTCTGTTCCAGGTGCCAGAAGAGGATGTCATTTCGTGCTGTCTCTGGCTGCGTGGTGGGCGCATTCCCAAGGAATGGGGTGGAGGCAGTGGTGGTATTTAGGCGTGCCAGAGGCGCTTCAGAGCATTGCCATGTGAAGACACAGTGCACGGAGGAAGAAGAAAGGCTCAGGGGCAAAAACATGGGTTTTTTTGTTTGTTTGTTTTTTCCCCTGTGGTACTTGGGCTCGTTCCTGTTCTGCCCGATTTTGAGCAGATCGGAGTCCACGCTCCGTTTTTCCTGCTGTAAAATGAAGATCATAACGAGAGTACAGAAGGAAAGTTCCAGGCAGGCTGGTGATAGGAACAGCTCCAAGTTAAGGCGCAGAAATTGAGCGGTGTTAGTGGCTGTCGGAGGCCCTTTGCTGGGGAATGAGCTCGTCTGCCATCAGTTTGCAGGGATTGCTGCCCCCAGCCCTTGAATGGTCCCTTCTTTCTCTCAAGAGTCATTTCTGTAGCAACTTGTTCCGTGCTTGCAGTGGGTCTCAGTGCTGGAGCTTGCGTTTGTTGCTCTTGGTGGTTGGTTTGGGCTTTTATTCCTGCTCCTTTGCTGCCTTTGGCACAGGACGTCCCTGGTAGTATTCTGGAGCACTGTTATTTCAGGGTGTGAAAGAGTCTTAGGCCTTTAATCTGGGAATACAAACTACATCTGTCACCTGGGTATCTGTGGCGGTTTCTAAGCAACCACAAGAGTTTATTTTTTTTTCTGCAATTCATATTTAAGAAATAATTTGCTCATGCATGAACCAGAATCAGCCTGAGCACCACCCCAGGAGACAGAAATTGTAAACTGTAATTTAGGCTAATTCTAGTCTAAAGCATGAATTAGAGTATTTTATGCAATCTTGAAAAATATACCATATAAATAAATGTAAGCACAGAACAGGTACAATTAATTTGAGCACAGTAGGAAGCTTTAAGTAACTCTGGGAATGTGAGAAACCAAGTCGGAACATATTCTTGACATGTAAAAATATTTCCCACCTGCCTTGTTTGCATAAGAACAAGGTTTTAGCAAGTACATATTTGCATGTCAAAGTTAAAAGTGAGGAAAATATTTTCACCCTCGTAAGAAAAAAATGCATAATCTTGGCACAGGCAATTTGCATTTAGTAAGTTTAAAGTATCTTAAGTCCTTTCATGCTATACGGAAAGTGTATGAACGTGACAGGGGTTCCATTTCAATGAGTTGATTTGCAAAGGCACCACGTGGAGCAGTAATTGATCTGATCTCTCTGTGCATTAATTTGTACTACAATTGGCTGCGGCAGTCCCCAGCCACTTATGCTCCCGAGACTCATCCCACTGTCCTGTATCTCAGGGTGAAGCAGGGAGCTGGAGTTTTAAGGGCTGTGTGCCTAATTGAAAGGAAGATGTAAAGTTGAGGAAATCTGGGATGCTGAAGCTGTACCTGATTCGAGGCCACTGCTCACACAAAGGGCGGTGGGCAAATGCTGGCGCAGCTGGAGCCTGTGAATCCGGGGAGATTCTCTTCTGCCAGTAAAGCACCCTGGAAAATGCATTTGGGACTAATTATGGCACCTTTTAGACTATTACTAACCTAGCTTTAGGCCATCACTTTGAAGGCATGTTAACATTCCTTCAGAAAGGCTCCGCAAATGTCCTGTTGCTTAAGAAATAGGGATTGCATAGACAGGCTTCATGGGTGATTTAACTAACGTGCTGGAGATTGTAGATAAACGAGATCCAATTATATCATACCTCTTCAAAATAAGGCAGTAATTATGTATGTAAAAGTCACATGTAGAAAATACATCGCCATGTAGCTGTGGAGATGAGCCCTGTCCCTACCCTGTCCAAGCAGAGGAGCCCTGTCCCTACCCTGTCCAAGGAGATGAGCCCTGTCCCTACCCTGTCCAAGGAGATGAGCCCTGTCCCTACCCTGTCCAAGGAGCTGCAGAGGCTGCTGATTCACTGCAGCGCAGGAGAAAAAATAATCCTGTGTTGGAAAGGCACAACTGGGATTTGGTAGAGCTATTCTGGAATGTGCCCACAGGATTGCTCTCTGAATTTGAACTGCACATGATACAAATCCTCAGTTTCTCTGAATTTCGGTCTGTTTTGCAGTTTGTGGATGTGCAGGGGGGTTGTGTCGCCCTTTCTGCTCCGAGCTTTCTTCGTAAACATATGATGCTCCAGTAATAATTTATGTAACGCGTTAATGAAACAGCATACGCGTTATTTTCCCCTTTTATTAGTTCGCTTCCTGCTCCATTGTGTTTAATGTGTTAGCTGAGAGAAGAGTGACATTAAAACCACTTGGGGAGAAGAAGTGTTTCCTTCCTTAAGTGTCCCAAACAGACCTTTTTCATTTCAGCCTGTCATTTTGTTGCTGCAAGGATGGTGAAGGATTAAAGGTCAAGAATACAAAGGTCCTTACAATGGAAGTGGGTGCAGGTGGTGTCCTGCTGTATGAAGATACCTTGAAAGCTGCAGTGGAACTCAATGTAGTCCCGAGCTGTTGGGCACTGCTGTCCCCAGCAGAGCATTTCGGCTGCTCTTGGGTTCCCGGGAGCCATTAAGGTCCCATTTGGGTGCTGCTCAGGTGCCCCATCATTGCACTTGATGCCGCCTGGAGAACGTTTTAGGAGTGTTTTAGCCCAGGCAGTGCTGTGGTACAAATCTTCGGGTGTTCTGCTCCATAGTTACCTTATGGTTTGGGGCAGGTCCTGAGCTGGGCTGGGCTGCAGTGCAGTGGGGCAGGCAGGAGCACTGCGAGATGATTGCTGTTTAATTATCAGCAGCCAGTGAGGGATTTAATGGCACGGGTGAAATGCAGCGTTTTTAAGAGTGGACATGACTTGTTGAAAACAGTGACCTCCTCACTCTCTGTAACTCCCTGAAGGGAGGTTATAGCCAGGTGGCGCTTGGTCTCTTCTCCCAGGCACTCAGCAATGGGACAAGGGGGCACGGGCTTCAGCTCTGCCAGGGGAAATTGAGGTTGGATATTAGAAAGAAATTCTTTCCAGAGAGAGTGCTCAGGCATTGGAATGGCCTGCCCAGAGAGGTGGGGGATTCACCGTCCCTGGAGGGTTTTAAACTGAGATTGGACGTGGCACTGAGTGCCATGATCTGGTAAACAGACTGGAGTTGGACCAAAGGTTGGATTTGATGATCTCGGAGGTCTTTTCCAACCCAATCAATTCTATGATTCTACGATTCTATAATACAACTGAAGTCAAGCTACTGCATTGTAAGACAGTAACATTAGATGGGATTTTACGTGTTGTCACAGCGTGGATGGCCACAAACTGGATGAAATAGAAGCTCTTGAACAGTCGGGCAGCTTGTGGGTGGATTTGAGTTCCTGACGGACAGGAGCAGTGCTGGCTCATGTGTGCCAGCTCCAGACACAGCCAGAGCTGCGTTTGTGCCGTGCCAAGCTGGGTGGGGGGAGCTGCTGCAACCTGGTGCTGATCCCCCAGCAGCAGGGACGCTGCTCTCCTGGGCTTTCCACCTCTCTGCTGCTGGGGGGGCTTGTTTGTGAGCACATCCAGCATGGATAAACTGGGGCTGCTGGGGCTGCCTCCAGTACAGCAGTGCCTTAACAAGGCCCTGTCCTCCCAGATGTGCCAGCACGGTGACTGCAGCCACGTGCTCCCAAAGGGAAGTGCTCCCGGGCACGCAGGGGTCCTCCAGAAGCCCACGTGTTCACAGGGGAAAGTGCTCGAGTTAGAGACAGCCACACACTCAGTTATATTCACTAGGTGCGTTTCTATGTATGGATTTCAGTTTTAAACTGAGGGCTGTCATTCCTTACCACTGCAGAGCGTGTTCCAGACTCCACCGACCCCCGTGGTCGGAGTACCTGGACTCGGACACTGATGGGGTTTCCTCCCTCGTTTGTCCTGTGGTCGAGAAGACCCAAAGACATCCTGATAATTCCCTTTCGATTCAGATATGAATGTTTGGGATTTTCCATGCGGAATGCAGTTGCTCTTCCCTTTGATCCCCCCCTGCAGGACTGGCCATGTGAGCCGGGGGGGCACAGTGGTGGCCACTGTGGGAAAAGAGGGGCGTTCAACTCCAGGCAGGGCAAACTTCAGAACTGCCTGTTGTGTTGTGATCTCCCACGAATACAGCTGGCAGAAACCTTTCTGCTGTCATCTTAGCTCTTTTGGCCAAAATGTGAACTCTCCTGCTCTTTTTTGGCTTTGAAATGCTGATTCTAGCCTTCTTGTGGGTTCTTAAACACCTTCTCAAATGACCCATTTTAATAACCCAAAAGCTATTATATAACGAGCAGCCATAATTTAGTCCAAAGCTCTAGGGGATCCTTGCAGTTCAGCAATGAATAGTTAATGCAGTATAATGTTTAGCAGGTTATTAGTTTTCACTGTACAAATGCTGATCAGGGAATGCTTTTATAAGGTGTTTAAAAGAAAATGTAATTAACTGGTTGCGTGCTTCTGTTGCAGCTCAAATTGAAATTATTCCATGCAAGATCTGTGGAGACAAATCATCAGGAATCCATTATGGTGTCATTACATGTGAAGGCTGCAAGGTAAGCTCCTAAAATATTAAGTCTGAAAACAGCACTTAGCCTTTTGGTAATGATTATTTTCCTTCTTTTCTTAAAGAGCAAGCAGTGGGCCTAAGTAGGATCAGTGCATTCCATTTCAAAGAATATAAAATTTTGGGGGATTCTGAAGTACTGGTTGTATTTGGGTTTTAAATAGGACATTTCTGTGACACCTGCACTGCCACAGATTGCAGGACAATCCTCGCCCAGTCGTGCTGTGTGTGCTGTCAAATGCCTTTCTCTGACTCAGCAGAAGAGCTGCAGGAAGATGATCTGCTTCGAGCAGAGCACCAGGAGCCTGTGCAGCGGATTCAGCCCAGAGGGAGTTTGGCTTTCTTGCCTGTCCCTCTTGGTTTTGCTGTGTAGCTTGCTCTGCGGCTGTGTGGGAATGGGTGAGAGCTCTCTGCCCTGCCTGTTTTCTGTTGGACTCTGCTCCCCTGGCAGCTCCATCCCTGGCTGGCAGGGAGAGGCTGTTCCTCCAGCAGCACAGCCCCTGGTGTCCAGCACGCTCCTGTCCCCTGCAGCACAACCTGCTGGGTAAGATTTAGGCTCTGAATCTTTTCCTGGAGCTGCACCTTTGGTAACTTCAGTGAACAAGGGTCTGTCACAGCCAGCAGTTGAACTGGACAGTGGCAGCACCAGTGGAGTGTGGCTGCTCACTCCTTCTGCTCACCAGTGCTGAGTGCCAGCGCTGGCTGGGGGTGACACTGCACAGCCAAGCTCCAGCTTGTTGCTCTCTTCGTGTGTGTACACGTTGCAGTCCCATGCTGGTAGGTTTTCTCTTGTCAATCTGCACTTCAGGTGAGAAGAATTTATCTTTATGACAGTTCAGAGTCTCCTCTCCTGACATGTTTGATACTACAGCACATCTTCAAGAAGTAACTTCCTTGCATTCACATTCTAAAGGTTTCTTTTGTGATTTTCCAGATAAGATTTTTGTGTTTTCGTGAACGCATTCTCTGAGTCTTGTGGAAGTATGGGTAAGCAGGAAGGAAAAAAGATATCTTAGAATCTTGGAATGATATGGGAAGAGCATCTTCTGCCCTTTGTGACTGCTGTTACCATGGAAAATGCAAGAAATGCACAGAAAATGCATGGATAACAAAGTGGTGACTTTTTCAGCTCAGTGTGGTTGAGCAGCCTTTACCAAATGTCAGCTGTGGGAAGTGGCAGACGTTTGCAGGGACAACTCTGCTCTGTGACTGTCTTGGCAAAGGAGATCACGTTGGGTTCAAGGTCCGAGCCCTCTTTAATCCCTCGGTGGTGTGGGGCCAGCGTGCTGATGGGCTGCGTGGGGGTCCCTGGCACACAGCCTGGCACACAGAGCCAGTCAGGGGGGTGCTGGGGCACCTTCTCCACAGGCTGGGGCAGGGCAGGAGGGGGAAGCTGCCAGCCCTGAGACCCTCTGGGCTGTGCTCATGCAGTTCTTTGGCCCTGCCTGCTCCTGAGTGTGAGCAGAGCCCCAGCAGCAGGACAGCTGTGCAGCAGGACAGTTGTGCAGGAGGGCAGCTGTGCAGCAGGACAGCTGTGCAGGAGGGCAGCTGTGCAGCAGGACAGATGTGCAGCAGGACAGATGTGCAGCAGGGCAGCTGTGCAGGAGGAGGGCAGCTGTGCAGCAGCAGGGCAGCCATGCAGGAGGGCAGCTGTGCAGCGGGACAGCTGTGCAGGAGGGGACCTGTGCAGGAGGACAGCTGTGCAGCAGGACAGCTGTGCAGGAGAGCAGCTGTGCAGCAGGACAGCTGTGCAGGAGGGCATCTGTGCAGCAGGATGGCAGCTGTGCAGGAGGGCAGCTGTGCAGCAGGACAGCCGTGCAGCAGGACAGCTGTGCAGGAGGGCAGATGTGCAGGACAGCGGCTGTGCAGCAGGACAGGTGTGCAGCAGGACGGATGTGCAGCANCAGCAGCTGTGCAGCAGGACAGATGTGCAGCAGGACAGATGTGCAGCAGGACAGATGTGCAGGAGGGCAGCTATGCAGGAGGGGAACTGTGCAACAGGAGGGCAGCTGTGCAGGAGGGCAGCTGTGCAGCAGGGCAGCTGTGCAGCAGGACAGATGTGCAGGAGGCCAGCTGTGCAGGAGGCCAGCTGTGCAGCAGGACAGCTGTGCAGGAGGGGAACTGTGCAGCAGGACAGTTGTGCAGGACAACTGTGCAGCAGGGCAGCTGTGCAGGAGGGGAGCAGCCCCTGTGCTCATACTCACCTGGGGGATATGGAGCTGGTGGGCCCTGAGGACTGCAGATGTGAGATGGGTATCCAAGGAGCATTCCTCCCTTGGAATGACTGCCTTCCCAGGAATAAATGCAAATTAGTTTTTAGGGGAAAGGTCCTTTGTGCGCCTGCAGCAGTGAGAACAACAGATGCCTGCCTGATAGTGAGGAATGTGTGTGCAGCTCCTTAAGGTTTAGAGCAAATGGATTTCCTTAGAGTGCTGTGTAAATTGAGTTCTCTGGGAGCTCTGTGCAGTCCTTGGTCTGCTGCTGAGAATGCACCAGGATGGTCAGCTGGTGGGAAGGGCAGCAGGAAAGGCAAGCAGGCAGGTGTTCTCAGCACACTGGAACCCCTTTGAACCTGGAAGGCAGAGCATGGTAAGTAAGACAGGGGCCCAGTGGGTGAGTTTGGCATTTTCTCCTTCTATTGGAGTAGCAGAATAAAGGTTTTTAGCCATACAATTTCAGGCAGAATTGTAAAGCCAGTGAATATCAGCTTTGTTAACTGAGGTATTTTCCTTTCAGCAGAGTAGTAACTCTGAAGCTCACTCTTTAGTGCCAGAGCCCAGATGACCTGCGGGTGGTGACAGATAGGGCCGTGCTAGTGGGCACAAGTCACTGCCAGAGTTTAAAGGATCATGACCTAGACAGCATTTAAAATGCCCTGCTGTGGCTAATGGGTTCTGGTTGTGCTACACTTTTCCGCAGTAATGTCAACAAAGTCTCACCCAGCAGAACTATTTTGGCTGGTGAAGAGGTTGGCACAGCTTGGCTTCTGCCAAAGGAGCCAGGTGTGTGCTGGAATGGGGCTGTTTCCCAGCTTCTCTGTGGCTGTGGCTGCTGCAGGTTTGTGCATGCTTGCACTGCTCTTCGTGTTCTGCTGAACCCTCCTTTGTGAAAGTGCTTGGCTGTGGGCACTGTGGGCACTGCGGGCACTGTGGACACTGGTTCCCAGTGCCCTGCTCAGCCCAGGGGTCTGGGGGTCTGCACAGGTGCTGCACACCCACCCTTGTGCAGGAGCAGGGCTTGGCTGGCAGAGGGGAGCAGATGTGCCCCTGCCCTCCCAGGCCAGGCTTGTCAGTGATGATCTACAGGCAGCAACAGCATCAGCAACAGGGGGTGTTCGCAGCTCTCACTGGTTTTCTCTCCAGTTTGACGTGAACTTTAATGTCACTTAACAGCCATGTTGACTGAAATGTTATTGTGCAAAACTAATAACCACCAGAAATGTGATTTATTTAAAACCTAAAGTGAAGTTTTCGTTGCAAAGACCTACTTTGCAGTTCTAATCTGTATCATGGGTGAAATCACAGACCAGCTCTGTCAAATCTGCAGGTTGGCAGCTCGTGCATTTCAGAATTGAAAGTTTCCTGACCAGTTTTTGTTGTTAGATTGCATTTCACATAACTAGAATTGAAGATTTGTAATGAAACCCTTTAGTGTTTCTTGAGAAGTTTTCATTTCCCACCTTGCTGTGATGGTGCTGGCTGGTTTTATGAAATTACTGGCAGTGTTTTGCACAAGCACCATTGAGTGGTCCCACCCCATCAGCCCATTTAGCTGAATTTGAATCTGCCTTTAAAAAAGTAAAATCTAAAACCCCTCCTCTTCTCCTCAAAAGTGAAAAATTAATTTTTAGCCAGGCTGTGTTTTAGCTTTATCCAGGAGGGCTCCTGTGTCTCATTATAGATAAAATAAATTTTAAAAGAGAGGGTTCTTTTCCAATCTGGCAACTGCTGATATCCAGTATACAACATGTAATGGGGCGGGGAGGGGGGGGGAAGGAAGATGAGATTAATTATATAAGGATTTTACTCAGAAGTGTGGATGAGAAATGACACAAACACCGTGCCCTAACTCAGAAATAAAGGTTTATTATCTGTGTAAGTCTGGGAATACTACTGTTATGGGAGCTCTGCTGAAAATCCTGGCATCTGTATGGAGCACCTCCTCAACCCTTAGCTGTGGGAACCCACTAACAACCCTGTGTTCTGTAGGAGTGACCGTGCTGGGGAAGAAGAGTGGTTTGTACACATCCACGTTCTTTTCTCATAGCTGAAGGTTGAATCCAATTCCACATTGCCAGGAAATACCTGAATGTTTCAAATGACATAAAAGAATTTAGTTTGAAATGAACTTTTCGTCAATGAAGTATGTAATCTCATTTAATTTCCAGATGCAGTTACTTGTTTTTGCTGTCAATAGTGTTAGTTCATGCCCAACTGACCCACAAATGCATTAATGTCCTCTCTTTACCTGACTGCACACAGTTGGTCTTACAAAGCCACTCGTGCAGGGCACTTTGGGGCATTTCTTGTGCTTTCAGTACTGCCTTTTGTCTCTTGTGTCTTTTAAGACCTAAAATGATCTTGTTTGTTGTTGTAAATGCAAAGAAACATCCACATCCATTACTTCAGAAAACAAGTCCTGGTGTGCTGTCCCTGCCCATCTTGTGTTGCTTTCATTTGTTGATAAACACAAGCTCACTCCTGTCTTTATTGCCTGTGTAAGACTGGACGCTTTTGCTCTGTTTTCAGTGGCACTGTAACTTTGTGATTAAATATTTCATTAATATAGTTTATTAAATTATATTGTCACAGCACTCTCCTCCCTTTGCAACTAAAACATGTGCTCGTTGTCATAAAAGGGTTAAAACCCCCATTTGAACGATCACCTGTTTTTTGCATTGCAGTGTATTTTTCTGATGTTTCTTTGAAGAAAATTTGTGGTGGTTTGCTTTGGAAAACAGTAAAAGAATGACTCCCCCCCAACTAATTGTTAATTGCTTAGAATATTGCAAAACTTAATGATACGTGGAAGTATTTAAGTATTAGCCATAAATCATGGGATTATGAATAAGCCTTTGTTGTCACAGGCTTGCATACAGTCATTCCAAAACGTCTGCCATTAGGATGCAGCAAGGCAGCTGTCAGCTGTTTTCTTGTAATTAAACAGCCAATGAGCAGCTAATTAAGACATATGTGTATACAGAAGTGGAAGTGGGTATGTTAATGAACTGTAGGAATCAATTCATTAAATGAAAATTTGTCAAAAGACCAAACATGAGCTCAGCGTTCCAGCCGGAGCCGGTGGAGAGGAGCCCGACGGTGCCACTGGGGACACGGGGGAGGCAGGGCTGGCTGAGGAGCAGCAAAGACACAGCAGGGAAGTCACTGAAACTATTAATAGACGTCGCAAAAAAACCTGCTATTTACATTTCAAAGTTCTTTTTTAACAAGTTGTTATTCAAACCGACTTGCAGATGAAAAGTTCTTGCGCCCTTTTTTTTTTTTTTTTTTCCCCAAACCGGATTTCTTGGCAGCGTATGAAAAACCCCTATATTGTGTTGTATATAAATAGGAGTCTGAAACGAAGCCACGGCTTGTAATCTGCTCTGCTCTTCTTCTGGCACCACGTTAATACATCTGCATAAAAAGGGAAGCTTGCAGAGCTCCAGACAGGAGCTGGATCCCTGTCCTGATGTCTGAGGGGCTCTGTGCACTCAGAACATCAGCCTGGAGCTGGATCCCTGTGCTGGTTGGTGTCAGAGGGGCTCTGTGCACTGAGGATCTCACCCTGGAGCTGGATCCCTGTGCTGGTGTCAGAGGGGCTCTGTGCACTCAGAACATCAGCCTGGAGCCAGATCCCTGTGCTGGTTGGTGTCAGAGGGGCTCTGTGCATTCAGAACACCAGCCTGGAGCTGGATCCCTGTGCTGGTTGGTGTCAGAGGGGCTCTGTGCACTCAGAACATCATCCTTGAGCTGGATCCCTGTGCTGGTGTCAGAGTCAGCCACAGTGGTCCAACACCAGCACTTCCCCAGTGCATCAGTAGATCTGTTCCTGTGTTTCATCAGGAGGGGTCTGCCCTGCCTGTGGCCCATTAGGTCACGTGAAATACTGGTTGTAAACATGCATGCAATTAAAAGCATGTGGCCCGGGCTGGCTTGCATAATGCTCCAATGTATACACGTGTACCAGGCAGGCATCCACCTCCTCCTCCCTGGTGCAGGAATTACAGCCAGCTCCGTGCCTCTGGCAAGAGGGAGGAACAGAACAACACAACAGAGCGTCTCTCCTCCTCTTCTTTTAATAAAGGGGGTAAAAACAAGCTAGAAAGAAAGTGTATTTACTTCCAGAAGGCTCCTCTAATAGGGGCTTCCCCCCAGTGTCTTACAGTGATGCGAGAGCCCAAGGACCACCAAAAGGCTGGAAAACGCACAAGGCAATTACAGCAATCTGGGAGAACTTGGACAGCAAAAAACCCTCAGTTGACCTTCACGTCAGTTCTCTCCCATATCTCAGATACACTGTGTTTCTGAGCTCTGCACAAGTTTAGATTAGTTTTTGATAGTTGGTGGCCAGGGTGTTTTTCTTTTCTTTAGCTACTGCTGATGTTTTCATGGGGTTTGTTTTTAAAAGCACCCTGCTGTATCTCTGCTTTGTAAGGTGCAAGTACTTTTAAAGGCCCCAGTTTTAGGCAGTTCTGCTCTACTGAAAATTTAGCTTGAAGCTGTAACTTAGCTGATATATGGTACACTAAAATGTATTGAGCAGCTGTGTCTCTGGGGAAAAGCTGGAAAAGGAAAAAGGCCATTTTTTTCTCCATTACAATACTAAAAATAATCCTCAGCTCGACAAGACTAGTCTTAATAAAGAGAAATATGCCAAACTGGCAATTCAGACTCAGTCTACTATCTCAGCTAAAGGAAAACATCTAGATCCTTGAGGTTATTGGGACATATTGATTAAGCTGGCTCTCAGGGTGTCGGTGGTGGCAGTCCCTGTGTGAGCATGTCATTCAGGGCAGCTGTAAAAGTGTTTGGAGAACTGACATTTTCAGAAGCTGATACAGAGCCTTGGTCAGTCAGTCCCTGGTCACCTCAGTCCCTGACCCTGTTTTTCTGGTGAAGGGCACTGCACTTGCCCGAGTGACAAGAGTGACAGTGTCCACTGAAGGTGCTCACAAAACCGAATTGAAGCTCTCTACTTACCTCAGAGTTGGTTCCTCCAGAGGGATCAGTTGTGATGTTGGAATGGTAGAAATTTTCATGGGATTTCAGGTTTTCTTTAGGGTGAAATGCACTCAATTCTCAATTAAAGCTCAATATGTGCAATACTTTCAGTGTCTGTGACGATCATCTCGCTATTGACAAACATAGTGACCTTGCTGAAAGTTCAATCAAACAGAAAACAAAGACCCGAATAAAAGGATGAGAAACAATGTACAGGAAAACAGGGTTAAAGGCAGCATCTTTAATTTCCTTTTTTTGTTTGTTTTATCCTCCACATTTCCCCAGTAAAGCTTTAGTAAAAGGGGCACAATGGGCACAGGGTGGTGGCCTCCTCCCGAGATGGAGCGGGGCTCTGTCGCAGTGGTTGCTTCTCTTTCTGTCTGCAGGCGGTTTGTAGGAAGTCTCTTACTCAAGACTGGTCCTGCAGAAGCCCTTCCTCTTGTCTGTCTCCCCCAGTATCTGCCCAGAGTGTGCTGAGGGACTCCAGCGTGTGGCCTTCGAGTAAATAAAACATTGGGAAAAGTCCAGCTTTAATTAAAAGGCGCCCAGCCTTTCCGAGGAACTATTTTCTTTGCAGCCCTGTTAATTAATCCATTACGTGGCAACGTAGAACTCAAACACTGTGCTCAGTGATCCCAAGGGCCTCTTTCAAATGACCACATCTTTGCAGAATCCTTGTGAAGTAGGTGTTACACACCCAGCAGCCCGTGTTCGGGCAGTCTGTGGCAGGAGGGTGGAATGGACTTCAAAGGGAGCAGCTGCCATGGGGGTTGATGACATGCCCCACTCTGATGGAGACAATAAAGTTGTAGCCGTGTGTAAGCTCCCCGTTTCCTTGGCAGAGGGGGTTACTCACAAAGGAGGTCACACAGGAACGTGTCTCAGCTTTCCCCTTCCCTAACAATGTGAACCCTGTGCCGGGTTGAGCAGAACCTCAGTTGTCAGCACCAAACCTACTCCCAGAACAGCATCGATAGCGTGGCCACAGCCCCAGGGCAGCGCTGGGGCACCTCCAGCCCAGGGGGACACGTCTGGGACCCTCAGACAGGACATTGAGGGGCTGGAGCCTGTCCAGGGAAGGGGCTGAGGGATCTGGGAGGGCTCAGCCTGGAGAAAAGGAGGCTCAGGGGGCACCTTCTGCCTCTGCAACTCCCTGATGGATCCAGGTGGGATTGGGCTCTGCTCCCAGGAACAGGGACGGGAGGAGAAGGAATGGCCAGGAGTGGTTTAAACTGGGTATCAGGGAAGACTTCTTCACTGAAAGGGTTGTCAGGTGTTGGAACAGGCTGTCCATGGAAATGGTGGAATGGCTATCCCTGGAAGTGCTCAAAAGGGCGTGTTGATGCTGCACATGGGGTTTAGCGGTGAGCATAGTGGTGCTGGGATAATGGTTGGACTCAGTGACCTTAGAGGTCTTTTCCAGCCTTAACGATTCTAGGAGTGTATAAAATTCTGTTTAAAAATTCATCTTGGTAGGAGAAAGTGCTCAGCATCGTGCTGTGTATTTTTAAACACACGAGTACATGGTGGGGCTGAACGTCAGAGCCTGCCACTGCCACTGCCACTCCAGAGAGCAGAACAGGGGAGCAGCTGTTGAATCCTCCCTGTTTTGGAGATCTGTGCCCACCCAGGAAAGATAGAAAATCAAGGAAATCTAGGTCTATAATTAGTTTTATCTCTTTTGGGAAGAACTGGTGTACCATATGTAATACGGGCTCTGTAAAATCAGTGAATAAATGTGTATTTCCTTTACATGTTATAACACTTTTTTTTTTAATTAACTGTTTCTTGCTGGTTACTGTTTTTTGTTTGTTTCCAGGAGAGAAAAAAAAAAAAACAAACCCACCAACAAAACCCCCTTAACTTCCTTTAGTTGACTATAGAGCACTTGACCTTCATTTTCTGTTAGGTAGGCTGCCTTTCAGAGTCTTCCTTTGCTCTGCCAGTTAACAGCTTCTTGACCTGTACCTTGCAATTGCATCGCAGGGCTTTTTCAGGAGGAGCCAGCAGAGCAACGCCACGTACTCCTGTCCCCGCCAGAAGAACTGCCTGATCGACCGGACCAGTCGGAACCGCTGCCAGCACTGCCGGTTGCAGAAATGCCTCGCCGTGGGCATGTCTCGGGATGGTAAGCTCTGCTGGCCCCAGGCTCACTGCAGAGGGCAGGGCAGGGCCCCCCATGCCAGGGGTGCAACACCAAACAGGGGGTGGAGGAGCTGGGCTGGCACTGGGGATCACCGAGTGATCTTCTGTGTTATGCGCTGCGTGTTTTCGTATGTTCACGTAAACGTACATAAATCAGGGCACACGTGTGAGGTTCCTGCGTTTGGGTTTGTTTCTTACTCATCTCTTGCAGTTCCCAGTTAAGAGCGTTGTATCTGCTCGCTTCTTGAGGATGTCAGTTTTTCAGTCTGACGTTAATACTTCATGGGTTGGTTCCGATTTAAGTGACCTGCTGTGGTTGCAAGCTACGCTGCCTGCTGCGAGGGGTGCAGGTCAGAGCTGGTTTACAACAGCAAGAGAAGTTAAATGTGTGTATAATGAATAACGGGGGGAAAAAAGCAAAGAAAAAAATAATGCAGTGTTTTTTCAAAGGTAGAATTCTGAAGAGAATGCGTTCCAGTGCTGTTAATACAGAGTTCCAGCTGGAGTGGTGACGAAAGCCTGCCTCTGTGACATGGCCACTGATGTAACTCTGTCAGGACTGGCTTTGTGATCCCTGCACACCCCACAGAGGTGCCACCACTCACCCAGTTGGAGACGTGGCTCAGTCTGCTCCCCTGCCACAGCGACAGCAGCACGGCGTGTCCCACGAACACACACACATTGCTCCGGGCACAGGGGGCCCCACTGAGGAGATGGTTTTCAGATCATGTTTACTTCTCGAGCTGCATTGTCTTAATTTTTTCATTGGGCACGAGACTGAAAACCTGCAACAGATAATCATGCAATGATGAGTGGTTCCTCCCAGATGGTTGCTTTGCTGTGGAAACGCAGGAGGCAGCAGTCACCTGGCTGAAGGATGAGGCTTTTACAGCTGATGCAGGTCCCCAAAATCACATGCTGCTTCCTGAGGAATTCCCTGGATGCTGCAAGCCAGTTTGCTGCTGGCTTACAGCTAATAGTTCTCAAAGCAGTAGTAATTTTGTGGAGAGGGATACGTGCACGTGTGTGCACACACACGCAGAGGTTTAACAGTCGCTCACCCCGCAGATGCTTTTGCTGGTCACATGGGGCTGGAGGCAGGGCTGCTGATGCTTCCCATGTGCTTTAGTCCCAGTCCCAGTAAAGGCTGCTATTGACAGGGAGACCCCACGTGTTGGCCCCGAGTTTTAAGTTCCCTCCGTGGTGTGAATGTGCAGCTGGTGGGAATTGGACAGTCCCTCTCGGGCTGGCGTGTTCTGTTTTAACTTCTGCTTTTCTAGGCAGGATTTGAATGCTGAAGAGATGCATCTGTCAACTTGGTTGGACGTACAAGAGAAAATCTTTTCGGTACACAAGTGGAAAGTTAATGAGCTAAGCTAGACCAGTGACTTCTAATGGTCCATTTCAGCTGCATGTTAAGATGGTGTGTGAAAGAGCAGGTGCTGCAGCCGCCTCCCTGCGATGGCAGAAGTGATCCTTAGGTCTGCCCGTCCCACTCGTTCAGGTTTTGGGTCCTTCCACGTAGCATTTAAAGGCTGTGGCCAGTGAGAAGCGGGCAGTGGGTGTGCAGGGGTGTAACCTGTTGCGTGTCTGTGTTTCAGCTGTAAAGTTTGGCCGAATGTCCAAAAAGCAGCGGGACAGCCTGTACGCGGAGGTGCAGAAACACCGACTGCAGCAGCAGCAGCGGGACCACCAGCAGCAGCCCGGGGAGGCCGAGCCGCTCACCCCGACATACAATATCACCACCAATGGGTTAACAGAGCTACATGACGACCTCAGTAATTACATTGATGGGCATACCCCTGAAGGTAGCAAAGCAGACTCTGCAGTTAGCAGCTTCTACTTAGACATACAGCCTTCTCCAGATCAGTCGGGTCTTGATATTAATGGAATCAAACCAGAACCAATATGTGACTACACACCAGCATCGGGCTTCTTCCCTTATTGTTCTTTTACAAATGGGGAGACCTCTCCAACTGTGTCCATGGCAGAATTAGGTAATGAGAGAGAAAAGCTTCCATTGTAATTGTCTTAACAGTACCCTTTGGATTAAAGTGACACACTGAGCCAGGGCATAGTGAGAATGCTGCTTCAGGAGAGCTGGGAGCATGTGTGGGCATTCTGCTGTGACATGCACAGTGTCCTCCTCTCGGGGTGCACGGTGACCAACTTAGCACTCGGGACTAGGGATCCCAACAGCCTGGGGTTGATCAGCTCTAGCAGTGTTGCTTTTGCTTTCAGTCCTTGCAGTGGAGCCCTTTTAATACTGATTAACAAGCTGATTTTTAGTGCCGAGCAAACAGACTGGGTATTTCTTTTTTTTTTTGCAGATTATTTTTTAACATTTTGTCTCCTTTTTCATTACGTCAGTACCCTTATTGCTAATAAAAGGTGATGAGCTGATTTTCCTCTGCTCTTTACCTGGGAAATATGAAACCAAAGCACCAGGCTAATCTTCTCCTTGCCACTCGTTGAAGAGAATCTGGGCCCAGATACTGAAGAAAATTTTTGAATGTAGCAAGTTTTCGTAATTTCTCTAAAAGCCTTATAACAAACACGTTAATGAGCATGTTTTACTTTAAACTCTTCCCTGAGTGATTACACTAGGGCTGAATTCCACACCTATGACTTGGCAACAGCTGAGACTGGCACTAGAGCCTGCTGTGTGAACTGGCTCTAAACAAAGTGGAACAGGATATTAGAGAAGTGGTTTCACCATTCTATTACTTCTGTGAGCAGGCATTTAAAACTGATTTTGCTTGTTTAAGCAACATTTTTGCTAATTATTCTATTACAAAAACCTTAAAAAAATAGGTTGAAAAGTCATGGTTTTCAGATTAAGATTTTGTGTAGTTTGTTTATGTTCTTTTTGAGAAATTTTGCAGAGAGGAAGGCACAAGAAAGCTTATTTTTTAATGTCCTTGTGTTGCAGAATGCTGTTGTCTGCACTATAATTTGTCCTGACAGCCAAAATATTGAGTCTATCTTGAGTTCAAATAATTTCAGATAGGTAAAAATAAGAAGAAAAAGTCAGGTTAAAGGCAATGTTACCAGCTTTGTCTCAATCAAGTGGTTGCTATTTTTCTCGTGGAAGTTACTGAAAAGAACTACATTTAACCCACGGAAAAAAAGAAAGGGCTTTTCCTTTGTAGGCCAGGTTTGGAGTTTGGAACACTGGCCTAAAATAAGTTTGTCCTGTTGCTTGCCTTTATTTACCTAGTGCTTGCATTTCAACCCTGCACAGCATGATTTGGGTGCCCAGCACTGACATTACTGAACAATGTTTGGAGAATGTTTGTCTGCCAGACGAAGGTTTCAATTTAGGAAGGTGTGGCTGTTCAATGAAAGTATTTAGGTGTGTGCTGAAATGCAGTGCAGAAGGAAGGGAGGCCGAGGCTTGGCAATCACAGGGGAATGTTTCACCTTCTCTGGCCTGCAAGGGCACAGGTATCATGCTGGCAGGGGCTGCTGCCCAGAGCAAATGTTGGAACGACATACTTGTAAGAAAAAAAAAATTGCTCCGAAATACATCAGAGCTGTGATGACAGAGTATAAATTTCCTTGTGTTCCACCTAATTGGTTGCTCAGGTAGCACAATCTGATTTTATCTCATCTGTATATTAAAGACTTTCCAGGTAGTATCTTCCATCAAACTACTAATGCATTAGGGATGCTACTGAACAGTTATTTGTGGAAAGTTGGGTTTGGTCATTATCAAACAAAGCCAGTTTCTCAGAGGACCTCGTGCTCCAGAACACCTGCATTTGTTGATGGCCACCATCCTAGTTGGCTTTAAGCCTTCCTTTCTGGTGGCCAAGTAGGCAGAATTGTGGGAGATAAGTCAGCACAGCTCTGCTTGTGCTGGAACAGGAGAACAGGACCACCTGAAGTCAGGGCAGAAAAGAGAAGGGCACAGGACAAGTGCAACTCAGGTGTCTAAATCCTAGTCAAGCTTTTGAAGGTGTCCCTGAAGGTTTATGGAGCCAAGTTTTATTAATAAATGTAAATCTGCCGTATGGGTCTTTTAATCAGATACAGCAGGAGAAAATAATTTTATTTGGAATTAAAACATTGTATGGAAATTTGAAATCATGAGCAGTTAACTGACTACTCTAAAGCTGAAGAAAAAACCCGTAGTGCAAGTGATTTTTTAGTGTGTCATCTTAATCATCTGGATTCTCCAGTAGATGTATTGTTCTTATATATTTTTTTAATTCTATGACAGTAGAGAAAAAAAGGCCCATCTTCCTCCCTGGCAACCTCATGGGCTGAGAGTCCTGCTCAGCAGGACCCTGGGCACGTGGTAACTGCATTTGTTTGGGAGGCTCTGGTGGCACAGGGCAGGTGCCCTGTCTGGCTGCAGTGCTGCCCCAGGCCTTGGCAGTGTCCTGCCTGCAGCCAGCTGTGCCAGCCAGCTGTGCCCACGGGGGGTGCCAGCTGTGTGAGTGTGCCAGCCAGGTGTGCCCACCCAGTTGTGCCAGCCGGGTGTGCCAGCCAGGTGTGCCCTCAGCTAGCTGTGGCAGCTGGGTGTGCCAGCTGGGTGTGCCAGCCCGCTGTGCCCTTAGCCAGGTGTGCACTCCAGGTGTTCCAGCCAGGTGTGCCCTTATCCAGGTGTGCCAGCCGGGTGTGCCCACCAGGTGTGCCAGCCAGGTGTGCCCTTATCCAGGTGTGCCAGCCAGGTGTTCCCTCCAGGTGTTCCAGCCAGGTGTGCTCACCGGCTGTGCCAGCTGGGTGTGCACCCCAGGTGTGCCCTTATCCAGGTGTGCCAGCCGGGTGT
>VWZG01001996.1:62070-81517 GCA_013396735.1 Grallaria varia
ATCCAGCTGTGCCAGCCGGTGTGCCGGCCGAGGAGCCCTCCCGTTTTTGCCCCAGCCCGCGTGTTTTTGGTGTTTGGGGCCGGTTTGGGGCGCGTCGCTGCGCGGGCACGGCGCGCTCTCTGCCGGCGGCCGCGGGGATGGGGATGGAGATGGAGATGGGCCCTTTGGTACCCAAATGAGGGGAAGCCCGTCCCGGCTCAGCCCCCTCCGCCCCGCTGGCCCTGCCGGGTGTGTGGCTTTCTGTGTCCGAGGGGACGGCTCTGTGGTTTTAACGCGCGCCGCTTTCTGCTCTTCCTTTTAGAACATCTCGCACAGAATATCTCCAAGTCCCACATGGAAACCTGCCAGTACTTGAGGGAGGAGTTACAGCAGATAACATGGCAAACCTTTCTGCAGGAGGAAATCGAGAACTATCAGAACAAGGTCGGAAAGTGGGCCAGGATGGTTCCTTTAAAGCATGGTGTTTCCGTAACACACAGCAAAATCTGCTTTATCATTGCTTTCTCTTTACTATCAGGAATGTGTATTTCTATGTGTTTTTAAAATAAAAAAAAATGTTAGAATCAAAAGCACCAAGATGGTCAGGACGTCCTTTGCATTTGAGATTTGTCCAGGTATAGGAAAAGGCAAAGCCATTCTCCTAAAATCTATCAGTCTGTGATAAAGAAGGGTAGGAAACCACAGGAATTCTTTTTAATCCTAAACGGCACATTATTTTCTTCTCTTCTCTTGTAAACTCCTGGCTCAGCAACAACAAAAGCTGAAACCACCGAGTTTTGTGATTTTGGTTTTTACAAACACCGAAGTCTGTCGGATTTCCAGCCTTGGGGTGGGGTTGGGGGGGCTCAGTGTGATGCTGACCCACCCTCCAGCTGTCCCTCAGGGTTTGGGGTCACCTGTGCAGTGGCAGCACACCCTGCTTGGCACTGCCACACCACGGGGCCGTTGGGAGACCCAACCAGTGCCCTGCATCTCCAATGTGCCTTCCATCCACAAACCACCCCACCTGGCTCTTTGGGGAACACCCTTGGGAAGCAGTGCCCAAAGCACACCGTTCTCTGAACAGGTTTTTCATTGCCACAGAAAAATATTTCACCTTCAAGAATAGGATTTTTTTCTATGTTAGGTAATTTCACTCGGAGTTATTATCAACATATGAAAAACTCGGTACTTGCATACCTTTTGTATGGTGTTAGCAAGATGGTCCTCATACATGGATATATTTATGTGTATCCTTCTGAAGACGAGCTGGGTTAGATAATTCACATCCAGTATACAATACAGAAGTGATAGGGAAAATGTGATTATGCCCTGCTGGGGTAAATTGGCATTTTCTTTTGATGAAATTAATCAAATTTCCCACTGAAATGACCAGAACCTTTACACTTTGACATCTTTTGGCTTATGAAATAAAAATACCCCAACCTGGATCTCTTCTGGCATGACTGAAGAAGTCTTCCACGTTTGCATTGTCACTCATGCACACGAGGCTTTGGCTTTGAGGTCAGTTCCCCCTGTTCTATCGACAGACTGTAGCCAGCAGTGCTGGAGAGAATTCGCTCCAGTGGATTTTTCAACTCAGTTTTACTTTGTGCCAATGAGCTTTGCCAACCTTGGGTGGTAATTTTTCCCTTTCTCTTCTCTCCCCACAGCAAAGGGAGGTGATGTGGCAGTTATGTGCAGTCAAAATCACAGAAGCTATACAGTATGTAGTGGAATTTGCCAAACGCATTGATGGCTTTATGGAACTGTGTCAAAACGATCAAATTGTGCTTTTAAAAGCAGGTATGTGGGTCAGTTTTAAGGTCTGCCTCTATTAGTTTTGACTGAGGAAGGTGTTATTGTATACAGTGATTGCATATGCAAATATTTAAATGTAGTACAGTGGTCATTTAAAATAATATAGGGGGAAAACCTTACAAATTGTCTGTCTTTGAAGTAACATCATCCAGTGCTACCCAGTGTATCTGCTGTGGCTAGAAGGAGCTCAAATCTCCATATTAAATTTGCATTATGAACAAAGGGAGTGTGTAAAGAAGGAAAATCTGGATTCAAATTTTTTGATTTTGGATTACTAATAATGAATATAAAATAATACTAATAATGAATATAAAAATTCACATTGTTCTCTGCAAGATATTGCAGAAGTAATACAGTTTACAAATACTGAACCAAGTTGTCAAAGGTTCATGGACATAAATCTAAATGAGCTGTTTTGACTTCAGAGACTTCATTACTCTAAAAAAATTACTAGTTTATTATCAATCCCTAAGTTGCTTGGGCAAAAACTTCTAAAGGGGTTTTTGGGAATTCTTTTAATTCTAGTAGCAAACCAAGCTATGCTCTGTTCCACCGCAGGAACCTCCTGCCCTACTCGGTTGAGAATGAATGCAGAGCATTGTTTATAACTCCCCACTTGCTCTTGGCAGCTGAAGTCTCGACTGCCACAGTCAAACATACCTTGTTTCTGTTTTAGGGTCTTTAGAGGTTGTGTTCATCAGAATGTGCCGTGCCTTTGACTCCCAGAACAACACAGTCTACTTTGATGGCAAGTATGCTAGCCCAGAGGTTTTCAAGTCCTTAGGTAAGGAAATGTCAAGTGTCGTGTCTTAAAAAAAAAAAAAAAAAGAAATAAAAATAATAAGGTGGAAAAGCAAGGGAGAAGAGGTGCCTTGAGAAAATCAGGCTATAGTATTCAAATAAAAGAGGTGCAAAGCTCAGACTGCTTGTTTTGTAAGCAGTCCTGCTGGCTCTGTGTGAGGCCAAGCTGATTCCAGGAGCTAAACCAGCTCCACTCTGTGCAGTCAAGGACTGCTGGTGTTGAAATTCAACATTTTGATGAGGGTAGAACAGTTTGGACTCACTTGTTGCGAGCAGAAGCCCATATTCCATATCTGCTGTAACACTTCGTATATCCTGTTGGAAAAGGCAGCAGATTTTAAGGTCACTTTGGACATACTGATGTTACTGCTTAAAGATGTTGCTAATGTTTTATAATGTGCCAAGTCTAGTTATTTGCAGGTAAAATATTGCAAATCAATTTTTTTTAATTTAATCCCAGTTTATAATCTTGAAATTTCTTTCCTGTGTATTTTTTGCTAATTTTAAAAGGATGCATTTCAAAATACATCACTTGGGGGTAGATTTGGGCTGTTTTGGAGGGCAATGAAAACACGTCAGGGGAGAATGCTGTCCAGTTACAGAAGTCTTCTGTGCCTTTCTAAAACACCTCGAGGTCCAGGGTCAGAGTGCAACCAGCTCTGGGTTCCAAGGCAATATAACTTGATGTCTAACCAGCTGTATCCAGAGGTTTTGGCTCGGGGGGGTGGGATGGGCAGGGAAAGCCAGGGAGCAGCAGGAACCTGCCTGGCCCTGGGGGAGCTCCTCTTCTGCATCCAAAGTGGTCCCACCTCGGCTTCCCCCTTTGCTCCTGCCTGTCCCTTGGGTGCCTCTGTCCTCCCCCCACCCTGTGTGCTCAACAGTCCTAAAATCAGCACCTTGGGAGTCCCCGTTTCGAGCCTCCGGTCCACGGTGACATGAGAAGGTTCCACCTAGAACAGAAACAAAGGTGAATCAGTTTTAAACTTGAGAATAAATGGCTTGAGATTCATCCATATTTGCCCCATAAAAACCAGACGTAGGAAAGAAAGAGACAGTGGCTGCCAGGGTGGGAGCTGGGGGCTCCTGGGGATGAGTGACATCTCACCACCATCCCTTCACAGCGCTCAGGGAGGAGACCATTCACCTGTGCAGTTATTTGACACCTCTTTCTCATCTCCATCGGAGTCAATCAACAGCTCTGTGGTTCTGAAGTGGTTTTAAACAATGTGACATGAGCTGTACCTTCTTTTTGGCAGGTTGTGAAGACTTCATTAGTTTTGTGTTTGAATTTGGAAAAAGTTTATGTTCTATGCACCTGACAGAAGATGAAATAGCTTTGTTTTCTGCGTTTGTTTTAATGTCAGCAGGTAAGAGATGAAGGTTTCCTCTGGCTTTGTTTGGTAGAGGTCGTTTTCATTTTGAGGTCTTTTTAATGATAACGTTAATACTATCAGACAGTGTGGAAATGTCTTCGTCTTTTTCTTCCCCGAAACTTTCATTTTAATAAACACATTAAAACTGTGAATTTAGGAATCAGTTTGTTAAGTTGGAAAGCCCGACCTAAGCCCTTATTTTCCACATTTTCACCTTGCTGAGGGCTCTGCTTCTTTGCAAAAGATGAAATGCATGTGAGTGAGGCCACTGGGCCAGTCCTGGTGAGACAGGCAGGAGGGAGTCCCTGAATTCAGGGCCAGCTTCCCACGCCTGTGACAGAACTTTGAGCAAGGCACAGGAGGGCTCCAGTGTCACCTCGGCACTGTTGTGTCACTGTGGCACAGAGGTCCAGGGCAGCAGAGGTGTCTGTGCCATCGTGGAGTGGGGACACTGAGGGTTGTGGTGCCAGCCATACGGGGCACCCCGCAGTCAGCCTGGGCCACCCTGCCCCTGGCTACAGCACTGGGTGGCCACAGGTCCATCTGCACAGCCCTGCAGGCTCTGGGAAGGCTCTTTGGGTCAGCTGGGACAAGGTGGGGGCAGAAAGTGAGTTTGTGTCTGGCCTGAGGCCCTGGGAAGGGAGCTGTGGGTTTGCCCTGCAGGGCAGTGGGCTCAGCAGCGTGAGAACACTCTGCTGGCACCGTGGCTTTAGTGAGACCATCACAAACACATCCTCATGCTGTTTGCCAGAGAGGAAGAGTGTTACCCTGTGTCCTACAGGGCTGTCACACAGAGACTGTGGCAGCCAGTACTGCTTTGCTGCCAGGAAGTTTAGGAGATGCTTTATTTTTTTAATAGCTGAATCTTTGCATCCAATTTTTCTGTAAGTCACTAGAGATCTTAGCAAGAAGATGCTCTCCAACTGCTTGTTCATTATACGATCCATTCATTTCCCAGTAAAGAGTTGGTAGCTTCATTTTGTCAATACCCTGCATTTTACAGACCTTCTTAGCAAATTATTTAAAAAAACCTTACTCAGATTCGTTGCACTCTTCTAATTAAGGGCTTTATAAAAGTAATTTTAAATGCACGTAATAAATGTACCCCAAAGCCTGTTAATTTTGAAACTCGTTTTCCATATGAGAGTGTGTCAGAAGTGGAAGGAGGGTTGCAAACAGGAAGGATGAATCTGTAAAGAGACTCAGAACTTCCTGCTGCGCTGTGACCTGTGTGTGCAGCACTAGAGCTGTTAACTCCATTTATGTTCAGATCGCTCATGGCTTCAGGAGAAAGTGAAAATCGAAAAACTCCAACAGAAGATCCAGCTGGCACTTCAGCATGTCCTACAGAAGAACCACCGAGAAGATGGAATTCTAACAAAGGTAAGAATCCCACTGTGCCCTGTCCCGTGGCTGTGAAAACGTGCCTTCCTGTGAACAATATCCTGATGAGGGTGTAAAAGCTTTTACACAGTTGCCTTGTTATTTATAAACGCAGGATTCTTTGTTCAAAATCAAGGTGCTTAGTTGAAACCCTTTACTAAAAACCAGAGGAGGTGAAGTGATGATGTGCTAGGGAACAAGGCTGATAGTGGTCTGCAAGGAAGTATTTTTATGTGGAACTTCATGAAAGGTGGTGAAGGTTTTTATCCTGGTTCTCCTACACAACTTTTCTGCCACACGACTATTTCAGTCTCTGACATGCAGCCTTAATCCTTGTGGAACCTCTGCCTGCATGGCAATTAGGTGGTTGTAACGTGTAACACCCAAACTTAACTCCTTCTTCAGACTTCCTGAGAAGTTCCCTACACAGCCTTTTCCTCAGTTCCTCCAGATCCTGAAGCCGAGGGAAAAGACACACCACATACAGTTATGCTCATCTGGAGTATCTTCACGTAAATTTTTCAGCCATGAAAAAGTGGTGTGATGTTACAAGAAGTCCATCTGAGGAGCTGAGGAAAGACGGGCACTCCTTCCAGAGCCCTGCACAGCCAGGAGCTCCTGCTTGGTTCACACAAAGGAGGCAGGAGGGGCCAGCCCAGGCTTTGCAGAGTTTCTGCATTTCACATCCCGGCTCGTGGAATTCTTTTCTCGGTGTATACTCTGGATACCTGTGCCAGAAGGAAGTTCCTTCCATTGGCTTCGATAGCAATACTTTGCTCAGTAACTTCAGGGGATATTTTTGAAGGACGTATTTTTCACCTTATTCGGACAAAGTTAAATAAGTCTCATCTATTGCATTGCCAGTTCCCTCCGTAACATTCACAGCGGGTTTAAAAGCAGCTGCCCTGCCTTCTGCCAAGAGCATGAGTTAGTTGCATGAATGAAGACCCAGCCCTGAAATTCTATATCAATCCAGCAAGTAAACCTAATGATACATTTTCCTATGAATTTAAAGAAAAGATGATTTCACAAATAGCTGGGAGCCCATTCCTTAAATACCATTAACAACCACCATGGCTGTGCATGTGACATGTCCTTGTTGAGGGCAGCAGTTGTGCTTGGGAGAGCTTTATCCTCACGGCAGGATTTGGGAGGCTGGTTCCAAGGATGACCGTGTGACTTGTGTTCATTTTTTTACAGTTAATATGCAAAGTGTCTACTTTAAGAGCACTGTGTGGACGACATACAGAAAAGCTTATGGCATTTAAAGCAATATACCCAGACATTGTGCGACTTCATTTTCCTCCACTTTACAAGGAGTTGTTCACTTCAGAGTTTGAGCCAGCAATGCAAATTGATGGGTAAACGTATCACCTAAGCACTTCTAGAATGTCTGAAGTACAAACATTAAAACAAAAGAAAGGAAAAAAACAAAAAAAGGAAAAAAAAAAAAAGAAAGAAAACCAAGACACTTTATATGGCCCTGCACAGACCTAGGGAGCCAACACACTGCACATCTCTTGGCGGTCGGGGTCAGGCGAAGGATGGGAAACAATGAAACCAAGTTGAACTTGTTTTTCTCATGCATATGATTTCCATTATGCCTACAAATATGGACCCTTTTTCTGTCTCAGCTTCTCAATCCTTGACCTCTGTTTACACAGACTGAGGGTACTAATGTCAGAAGGTTGTTTTCTCCTGTAGTTCACTGCCCAGACTTTTGACAGAACAATCAATTTGTTGATCAGAACAGAGTCCACCCAATAATCAGCGACTGGTGTGCGTTGCAGAGATTTCAGCATCAGTTTGCACAACTTGCTCATTGTTTCATGAAGGACGATTTTTTTTCACCTACCACTGTTTGCCAGTAGACAGAACGGCATGAAAAGGGTCCATAGCAATAGCAACAATAGCATTATAATATATTACAGGGTAAATGGGCATGAAGACTATATATAGCAAAAGAGATATTGTTTATATATTGTTTTAATTAATATAAAATGTAGTTACTGGTATAGCTTTTCTTGTTGAATTGATAAGGCACTTTCATTTTGCACCTTTTTCTTTAAATTAAATGCTAGCGTGTTCATTGTTGTGTTGCATGTGCACCAGAAATTCAAGTTTAACTGAAAAAGGTTTGGCAGGTACTGGTACATTGGGAGGTTTTTATGCTGCTGTTTTCCATGTTACTTTTAAAGAGAGGCTGGTCATATCCTGAAACGGTTGCAGATTTTTTTTTTAAAGAGTTGAAAATAATGACAATTTTCTACATGAAAATAATCTTTCCAGATGTTAAATTCAAAGGTACTTTTATTTTCAAGTCTTTCAAACCTGGATGTTTAAAATTACATGCCTAAATTCCAATTTAGGTGCACAAGTGAAAAGCCTCATTTTCAAAGGTGCTGAGTTTCCACTGTCGGAGACAAACTAAGCAATTACAGCTCATTAACAAATGAGTAACACAGCACCTCTGAAAATCAGGCTAAAAATAGTGTATTTCTGCCCAGTGTGAATCCAGGTTTGAAGATGCTTACTCAAGTCTGTATCTACAGCAAAAGTATGTGTGTATGACATGTACGTGTACGATAAGCAATTCTGATACACAATATTGCATACTTTTGTACTCCCTATGGTAAACAATGCCTTCAGACTCCCAGCTCCAGCCCAGCAAAAGCCACAGGAGGTTTGTCAGTGACTTCAGCAGGGCGAGACACTGACCCCTGTTCTTCCAGCAATGGGACTGCAGGGAGCTGAGCAGAGAAGTCCATTGCTCTCCTGATTTAGAAAGTTGCACTCTAAAGTTTAGCAGATGAGGACAGACTAACAAAGTAAAGGCACGCTGTTGTGAGCATAAATCTGCATTCTATAATTCTGTAATTCTGATTCCTGTATGGCAAAACCAAGCAATAAGCTGAATCTTGCAGTCTTATTAATTCCCATTCCCTGCAGGAAGAATTCTGTCTCTGAGCAGACCTGGCAGTTAACCCAGTTATGAAGGAGGCAGAGCCACAGTAAACAAGTGACAAACTGAGCTGTGGCTGTTTGAGCCAGAGGGGTGTAATTGGGTTTGGAGGAGATGGAGATGCGTAACTGGATGCCCTGTGGGCCCGCACAAAGGAAGGTTCTGATAAAGTACAAGAGAAAAAGCTGGGAACTTCAAAAAAGGAAAAGGAATGAGACAGAATGTGCTTTAATTTCCAAGGATAAACAATCTCATAAATGTTACGGTTGTTGAGAAGTAACAAGTGAACAGAAGCACGCTGAAGCCTAAGGATTTTAAACAGGAGAATGGGGCCAGTGGGTTATCATTAGCAAAATACAGGTTTATTGTGTGGTCTGCGCATGTTTCCTTTAGGGTCAAAGCGAGACATTTAGCTGTGACACCTCCTGAAGCGTTGGGTGCAGCCAGGGAAGCTCTGAGCTGCCTCTGCTCCCTGGGGTTCAAGGGCAGGGCGAGAGCAGCATCCCGCATCCTCCTCGCAGCAGTGACCCCAGTGCAGGAGGGCAGCACCGGCAGCTCTGGGAGCACTGGGATGGGGTCAGGAGAGGGGGAGAGGGCTCTTGGGAAAGCCCCCCGAGCTGTGCTTGTGCTGCTGCATCCTGGCTGCTCCTGCGTGCTCAGCACATGCTCTCCCCACTCCACCCAAACGCCCCTCCTGGAATCATTGTTTACTTTACTGGAGTACCTGGCACGATATGGTACTTGCCTTCTCATGTGTGTTCCTATTTTTGAAGCAACCCTTTTAACTAACAAAACGTTTTCTGAATGTGACCAGCCTTAGGTGCTAGTCCTGTAAAGATCAACTAAACTTAATCTCAGTGTCAACTAATGAGTACTGAAGTAAGACCTGTACGTTTGTAGAGAGCGAAATACAACTCCTACTTCTGACAATATGTAGACTACCAGGTAAAATATATGGGGATTAATTTTCAGTCACATCCTTTTTCTTACCTTTTCCTGAGGAATAGTAGTACTTCCCCAGGCACCTAGGTGCCATGGTTTTGTTTGGAATCTAGTTCACCATATTTACACTCCTAAGTCATTGACAACACAGTTTTTGGAGCACTTACTAATAAAATCCATAACCATAAAAAGGTTTCAGATAGGGCCTTAGCTGAAAGTGATCTTCCAGGCCAGAAAGTGCTGTCATTTTTGTTCGTGGGAGCTCCTGTGAAGTGGCCCTTTGTTAAATGAGGCTGTGCACACATGCCCCAGGTAACTCTGCTTTCCCAGTCCCAGGTATCCCTGCTTTCCTGGCCCCAGGTAACTCCAATTTCCTGGTTCCAGGTAACTCTGTTTTCCTGGTCCCAGGTAACTCTGTTTTCCTGGTCCCAGGTATCCCTGCTGTCCTGGTCCCAGGTAACTCTGCTGTCCTGGCCCCAGGTAGCTCTGCTGTCCTGGCCCCAGGTAACTCCAATTTCCTGGCCCCAGGTAACTCTGATTTCCTGGCCCCAGGTAACTCTGTTTTCCTGGCCCCAGGTAACTCTGATTTCCTGGTCCCAGGTAACTCTGATTTCCTGGTCCCAGGTATCCCTGCTGTCCTGGCCCCAGGTAACTCTGTTTTCCTGGTCCCAGGTATCCCTGCTGTCCTGGTCCCAATGAACTCTGTTTTCTGGTCCCAGGTATCCCTGCTTTCCTAGCCCCAGGTAACTCTGTTTTCCTGGCCCCAGGTAACTCCAGTTTCCTGGTCCCAGGTATCCCTGCTTTCCTGGTCCCAGGTAACTCTGCTTTCCTGGTCCCAAGTAACAGCCACTTGGCACCAGAGTGTAGTTGTTGGTTTGCTCTTCGTGGAGAGCAGAAAGAAGGGACACAGCCTGGCAGGGACACTGATTAGCCATCTGTCGCCAAGGAGGCTTTTCTGAAAGGGGACACAGAGTGGCGCTGGAGTGGCTGGGCAGAGATGCCCTGTGAGAACCCAGTGCAGCAGAGGAGATGCATCTGCCCAGCCTCAGGTGAGCAAAGACCCCACTGAAAAGCACACCTGAGCTCAGAGGATGTTCATAACTGGCCCAGTTCACTACAAACAAAACCCTGGGACAGCTGAAGGTGCAGGAACCTGTTAGGGTTTAGTGACCTTGGAGTCTGCAAAGAGACCTTCCCTGGGTGTTGTGTCTGCCCACGGAGCTGTTTTCTGGCCTTCCAGGAAGGAGACACTGTCCTGTCACGTGAAGCACCCTAAGGAATGTCATCGCCTCCAGTGGTGTTTGACATTTGAAAAACTATGGGATTAGGTAAAAAAGGGAGGCTGTTTTTAAGTTTGGTTGTTCTTTATTAGCTTCTCTTAGTCTGGATACCAAGATATCTGTGTATGTGCACCTGTGTGTGTGAGAGAGTCTGCTGTGTGAGCACACGAGTGTCTGCGTGGGTCGTGTGAGTGGCTGCTTCTAGGCTGTTAAGTGTCAATGGAATAAAGAAAATGTATTCAAAATACTTAAGTCAAAAATAGAAGGTGGAAAAAAGATTTATTCTATACAAAGCCTTGTCTGGACCACTTTAGAGAGACTTCTATTTTTTTAACCCTTCTATAAATGTTTGATGGCACTTGAAATATTCCTGCAATAAAATGTGATTTGTGTAAACATTAAAAAAAAAAAAGATTTTGTAATGTGAAACAATGGAAGAAAGTAATGTAATTTTTCTAAAAAACAAAAAAAAAAACACAAACGAACGAACTTTGTATTATTTTCTTGATGGAATTTGTCTATTTGTCTTTGGAAAACTTTTTATTTCATTGAATGTGCCATAGTAGAGGTGTGTGTTTTTCTTTTTCTTTCTTTTTTTTTGGTTGTTTTTACATTTTAGATTAAAGGAATAGCTGTGTTCCGACATTCCAAAATGCAAGATGACATAGCAGTCATGATTAAAAGGTTTGATTAGTAAGCTTCAATCATTGTTGCTTTTTTTGCACATGTTCTTCATTCCTCTACAGTGCAATATGTACATAGAGCACTTGCGGGTGTAACCTTGATCCCTCAGGGAAAAATACATATTTGTACAGGATTTTTCTTTTTTTGCCTTTTTTCTTTTCTTTCCTTTTTTTTTTTTTTTTTTTTTCTTTTTCTTTTTTTTTTTTTTTTTTTTGACATTGGTTNTTTGCTAAGGAATGTCGATTGAATCACTTGTCTGTTGTTGAGGGGCAGCCAGATAATAATCCTAAACCACTGTCACAAAACATTGATTGTTTAAATTTTGTGCCCTTTTATTATTTAAAGAAGAAAAATAAAAGTTATTTTCTGACAGTTCTTTGTGCTGATTGGTGAAAAAAAGGGTAAATAGATAAGCACCTTATGATTGACTTAACTGTGAATGACAATCCATCTCGTTACCAACAAGAGAAGCCCTATCATTTTGGAGCTGGGGTTATGAGGCAGAAACTAATGTGCTCAGGGATCCTCTAAAACTCTTCAACAGGGTGGCCAGTACTGCTGGTGGAACAAATTACTTTGGAAAAAATATGCTAGTATTTCTTCCCTTCCCCCTCCCCCCCAGGCACAAGAGAACTGGATTTTATTTTTTTTTAACTAAATGCTCTATGTGTGCCTCATTCTCTTGCTCACTTTTGCAGTACAGCTGCTTTTTGGTCGTTATTTTGTTCAAGACAAAAGTACTCCAAACAGCGCAAAGGTTTTGCAATCATACTTTAGGAAATAGATGCTGACCCACTAGATACATGATTGAAATTAATTTCAATACCCCCCTGGATATTTTTATAACAATGTAACTATTTTTCCAGCTGAAATTCAGTGTTCTGCAATAGAAAATGGCTTTTTTCAGTGTCTAAATTACTGTTAAAGATAACGAATCAGTTTATGGTAGTACAGTGAGAATGAAAAGGTCATGGTTAGGTGTTGGCAATGAAGTCACACAGAAAGGAACACAGATCTGCAGGAATACATGATCACTTCAAACATTGTCGTTGTAGCAAAAAAACCTCACTGGAAAGAAACACTGAGGCTGAAGACGTTTTCCTATCTAGGACATCAAATACAGCAATTCCAAGTCATTTTCCAGTGGCACCAAAGCCCAGCAATGTCCAGAAGTGTCCCAGGTCCAAGCTGTAGGGTGCTGGAAGCCTGGCCCAATTAGCCTTGTTTTATGACTTCACATTCTTTTGAAAGTGCAAGTAGAAAAGCAAATAATCAATTGTGAACAAAGTGAGCAAGAGTTGGAGACTTTGGTGACACTGGGGAGAGTGAAATTCCCCATCAAACCTGTGTGTCTGCTTGCACAAAGCGCCAGCTTTCCAGTGGCTTGGAGGTTTTTTCATGGCTGTTTGGCTTCCAGCTGTTGACTTCAGATTGCTTAAGAAACAGGGAAACCCTCCTTGTGGTTTCACCAGTGAAGAGTTGAGCTTGGAAGGGCCTTCCAGGGCAGGGCAGAGCTTAGCAAGTCCTGATCTCCTGATGAGCTGGTGTCCTGCCATCTCCAGAAGGAGAAAGCTCCTACTGCTGTTCTTTACATACTTGCACATCCACTGAACCTACTCTTAGAATGGACAATCCATGAGATGTTTTAGCTCTGTAGTGGGATGAGCCAAACATTAAAATACCTTTTTTTGGATTGGCATCGACAGCCCCCA
The DNA here is from genome assembly GCA_013396735.1 of Grallaria varia. Taxonomy (NCBI): domain Eukaryota; kingdom Metazoa; phylum Chordata; class Aves; order Passeriformes; family Formicariidae; genus Grallaria; species Grallaria varia. Next base: position 75,008 of record VWZG01001996.1, read on the forward strand.
GTCTGTACTTGATGAACACAACAGGTGACACAGTATAAGCTGTGCAAACAATGTGTATTTTTTTCCCTAGACGTTGCTAAACTCCCCAATGTAGACAACCCTAGAAATATAAATGTCAGAAACAGCATTTACTATACAATATCCAAAAATAATAAGCAATTTTCTCTTGAGTATTCAGCGTATGAAATTCTCCCTGTGCTAGCTGATTCACGTTGCACAGAACATCTTTATTTTCCTGAGCTGGAGAAATATAACTATTAGAATTATTTTTTCATTATTAATACTAATATTTATTTCTGTAAAAGTTTCATCCATTAATATATTTAAATATTAGCCTCTTATTTTCTTTTTGTTTAAGTATTCCTATCAGTAAATCATTTGGTGGAAATGAGGGCAAATGCATACAGATACCAAATACAACAACAAAAAGCAAAGTTTTAAAATGTAAATTAGTATTTATTTAAAAATCCTTGCAGTATGTGCTTTAATTCTAGTACTGTGATAATGGCTCGCTACATAATGCTAAGTCTCTGGACTTGAGGGGAAAAATACTTAACATTTAGGATAATAATATACAGTCTATCTTTGGAACTTTATTCAGGTACTAAATAGAATTTTAACATCAAAACAGAAGCTGTATTCTACCTTTTCCATATGTAATGTTGCTGTTTGTTTTCTGGGAGTTTTTTTGCCTTTATCGCTGGTAGAATATAGCAATAACTTTATAGCAATAAGTAGGCTATCCAAATAAGAAACAAAACATGATAAAGGCTTCAGATCAATACTCACAGGTTCACTTCTTCTGCCACAATATTCACTTGTATGTCTTCCCTCATAACCTCATCACTTCTTCAAGCTGAGCGTCACAATCAAGTTGTCCAACTTGATGTGTGCCATCCCACCTTTTGTTAACATCTGCATGGTCACATGTCCTGTGTGTACGTGTTCTCCCGCGGCAGTGTTTCTCAGGGTCTCAAAGCACAATCTCTGCGCGCTGTCTTTCTCCGCAGGGCTCTCCTGTTGGAATGAATTCATCCCGTTGGAATGAATTCTTTGGCGAGGCAGGGAGTGGGCAGGAGCTGTAACAGCGGCCGTGTCCTCACTGAGGGAGCCGAGCTGCTGCTGCTGGTCCTGGGAACGCTCCCTCTGTCCCGGCCATCCCTTCCCTGTGCCCCGGCCATCCCTTCCCGCTGCCCCGGGCAGGGTCTGTGCCAGCAGAGGCACCGCCCGCGCTGTGCCCGCACTGCTGACAGCACGGGCTGTGTTTGCCCGACTCGGGGTGAGATAACAATCGACACCCTCCGGCAGCGCTCAGATAACCCAGTTGTGACTTTCGGTCTGAGAAACACTCCCGAGTTACCCCACCGAGTCTTAATGTAGATGCACAGCCTTGGCAGGAACTTGCAATCTCTAATGCTAATCTCTATCTGATGCAGAGAATTCATAAGCAATACAGTGAATTTTAGTTCACAAAAAGGCATACGTACTGTACACCTTTTGAAATCCAAAACGTTCCTCATTTCTGCATTGATTTAGAAACAAGCTACAGAACAGTGGTCAATATTTGGAGTATTAGGACATTAACTGGCTGCTTCTTTATATGTAACTGTATTGTCTGCCTGCTCCTTTTCTGGAGATGTGTTTTTGTATTGGATGTTTGGGCCAATGGGAGGCTTCAAGCTACAATGTATTTTCCCAGATTAACTATATTTAACATATGACAAACCCCAGACAAGGCTTTTTAAAATGTATAAAGAACTGCAGTGTTAGGTGGTTTATTTGCAAACTGTTTTCAATGTTGTCCATTTTTATGGCACCTTTAACAATATTCTTGTTTCCAAAGTACAAAAAAAAAAGGTTAAAAATACTCTAGCCATAACTGAATGTCAAGCAATAAAAACAAATGACTTTTTGTGCATAGATTTAAAAGAAATACAAGTTTTAGACATCTGCATGTAAATGCAATCTCTTGTTTACTGCTTTCTTAAACTTGAGCAACTGATTCCTTATTTTACTACTAATTTAAGGACTTGTAATGGCCTGTAAAAACATTTTATCTTGCTCTATTCTTTCAACTCTAACTTTGTCTCTGCTTTGGAGTCATAATATTTAATGTTGTTCTGCTCACCTCTATACAGTTAACTTTTTGCTTTCATTCTGTATAGATAAAGTTATACTATAAACAGCCTACACAGTGCAAATATTTATCTGTTTATCAAATACCACATTATGCTGTATAATATCTGTTTTACTATATAATCTATTTTAGACATAGCTGTTTAGAACTAGAGTGTGCTATTTTTGTGTTTTTCTGATGTGTGGTGCTAGATAAGTTACTTTTGTGAACAAAAACAAACAAACCCCTTTTATTCCTAGACAATACCACCTTTGGGTCTTGTTAATTTCACTGAGTATAACTATATATAAATATATATATTTGTGTATATATATATATACACCAACATATGCCCAACAAGTACCTGTATCAGAGTACAAGATTTGGGACATGGTTTTCTCTTTAAATGCATAGTGTCATTATATAAATTATTCTATAGTATATTTAATAAGGAGAAAATTACTTCACCGGTACAGATACTTGATATCAAATGTAGAATTTTTTTCTACATTATTAACATTATTAATTATTAACGTTATTAAAAATGTTCTGTCCAGCTTGTTATCCTTTTGGTTACTAAAACAGTCTGCCTGTATTGTATCAAAAATGAGAAAAACATCTAATCTGCCAGTATAACGTAATTACAATATGCTGTCTGTCTGAAAGGGAGGTAGTTATTTGGCTTGTTGGGAGAATTCTCTGCTGTTGTTGCATCTGACGTTTGTAGACGTTATTCTGCTGGGTGCCTTCCTCCCTGCTCACTATAAATAGGATCTGTACACACTCCAGCTGCGACGTTACCAGGCCATGCCTACACACTGAACTCCAGTGACTGTAAATAGGAATGTTCTGTAACTCTGCCGTGATAGATGGATGGCTCAGTTCCGCCCTTGGATATGCTTTAGAAACCAGGCGTGCGTATCCAAGGACAGCCAGTAGCAACTAAAGTTAATTAAGAAGTGGAATTTGCAATGTTTTGTCAGGTATGGGGGTTTTGTTTTTATTTTTTCATGTATACCTTAATTTTCGTAGTCATATACCCTTCAAAATACTTCTATCCCCTGTTCCTTTCATTCTAGATATTGTTTTCATGTTCATTCTTAAAAACTGATGGATATCAAATATCTAACTAAGGAGGTAATTAACCTTTTAAATATTTATTAGAATTTTTCTGTAATATTACTGAATTTATAAGATCTTTAGCAAAGATTTTTGAGCAATTTATTAATAACAATGTTTCTGTTTACTGCACTTTTTGATAATAGAAGGTAGTGAATTTTAAAGCCATGGTTCTTGGCTTCCATGCACTGCTTTTATACCCTCAATCCAAGGAATATATATATATAAATAATTTTTTTTAAACAGCAAACATACTGTTGACCTAAAAACAAATACAAACTTTACTGCACCGTGGGTATATTTTCATAAGTGGAATGTTTAACTGCAAACACTATCAGGACAATTATGAAAACCTCTTGAAGCTACAATCTTATTTAAATATAAGCCATGACAATTTTATTTTCCCTCATTGATTTAAGTCACCTTTTGATATTTTCAAAGAGAAAAGGACTTGCTCTTAAATTTGTACGTTCCAACCTACACGCCACGCCAGGAACACGTTCTCCCCATGGTTTTAATACTCGGATATATTTATGCAAAACCATTTGGTTAACATTTATCCTCCCTCTTTACAAAATATTCAACGTACCAACGCCAGGATAAATGCTGATTGCAAATATACATCAGATTGAAGATTAAGCACACAGACTTAAAAAACCTCGTTGAGTGATATGCTCAAATTTCTGTAAATACACTCAAGTTTAAATGCAATTATACTGTACATGTAAATATGTGCTGTCTGTTATGTGTACAGTATGTATAAATTCCTTTTCTAGCCACAATAAAATGTAAGCCATCAAGAGGAAAACTAAAGTGGTATTGTACTAAACCTTTGCTAATGATCTTTACCCAGTCACTTCACTTTTCCCTCTCATGGACCTTTCCAACTCACTCTTACAATAGCCTGCTTATATTCAAATTTGTTATTTTACTCGGTCCCGAAAAAAGTATTTTGATTCATTTTGTAAATATGACTGTAAAAATAAGAGATTTAATGTTGTCTTTTAAATACTCCAATTTTCATTCTAATATGAATGTTGTTATATTGTACTTAGAAACTGTACCTTTAATATTACATTACCTTTATTAAGTGCATTGAACACATCGATTTTAGATGTGCTTTATGTACTGTTATCCTGTAATAAAACTTCAGCTTCTAATGGAAAAATCTGTCTTAATTTTTTGTCAGTGGCATCTTGGTTGTTTTTCTGAACTGTAGTTAGGTTTATTCCCACAGGAATGCACTGATCCAAAATTAGGTGGTGCTTCTGAGCACACGTATCAGAGCTGTTTTAGCACAAATATCACGTCACATTTGTCAGCAGGGAAACGGGATGACTCCTGAACACCTTTTAAGCTCTCCTTTTGGCCAACAAGAGCTTTAAACCTTCTCACAATGAATGTGGATTAATCCAACTTCCCTCTCCTTGAAGGTGTCTTACTTGAAATCACAGTTCACTGCACCAAGTGCAAAATATAAGAAATCTGGCACAAGGCTCTCTCAGAGACTTTCCCAATGCAATTACCAATTTGGGATGGTTCTTAAATGACAACTTGGGTATCAAAATTAAAATTTTAATACAGTTTAGGCATCAAAAATCAAAAACTGTGACTCCCCTCTGCTGTGCTAACGTTGGGAGCACCTGACTGTGCCAGCAGCATGCTTGGTCTTAAGACTTCAGGCATGTGAAATTCTCCTTCTGCACCTACTCAGAGATGCCTCAGTCTTGACAGAGCTTTAACAGCTCGGTATTTATACGCCTGACCATGATCCAGAAATAGATACTAGCACTCAGATTTGAAGCACTGTATCTGGAAGCAGCCTTCACCTACAGATCAGCTCTGCAAAAAAAAAAAAAAGGAGTGGAAGTGGTAACTCTTAGAACAGTAGCACTGAGCAGTGCCATTTGTTCTACAGCAGCTCCATGTCTGCAGCAGTCAAGAATCTGAAAAAAAACCAGATTTAACTTTCTCAACCTTAGGACAGGATTCCTGCCCAATCTTTCCAGTCGCAGGAGAGTTCCTCACCACCAAGACAGAGGTTAGGCAACAAGTTCACTACAAAACACAGGTTTTCTGAAGTGAGAGACAAACTGAGGACTCCTGTGCTTGCCCACAAGGAAAGCTAAACTGTACATTAGGACGTTGGTGGTGGTTTTCACCCCCTATTATTTCACAGGACCACAAAATTGATGAGGGTGGCAGGGACCTCCAGAGGTCACCAGCAGAGCTGGCTGCCCAAGACCATGCCCAGCTTTTGAGTATTCCCCAAGGATGGTGACTTCACAACCTCCCTGGGCAACCTGTGCCAGTGTTTTATCACCCTCACAGTGGGAACGTGTTTCCTGATGTTTATGTCATGAAAGTAAAATGATCACCTGTAGGAAGTAGCACCATTTTATTTTTTAAAAACCAACAAAAACACCACCCCAAACCCCAGACACTGCAGGTTTTAGAGATGTAGGCTGAAGTAGGATTTAACCTGCCGCATTCTCCAAGATGGGCCTTCTCACCATTCAGCTGTATCCTTGTTACCATACCTGAGGTGGGAAGTAAGATCGCTCCTGAGGAGGCTGCCAGAGCTCTGGGTGGGTCCAGCAGGAACAGAAAACCTTCTCGCTTCTCTGAGATTCACAACGGAAAGGGGCAGAACTAAAATCGATGTCCTTATAACTCATCTGCAAGCAAGCTGAAGACTCCCTTATTGGTGGGTTTGGAAATCGTTCTGAATCGTCTCTGTGTTTTCATTTATTTGTGTAATAATGCCCGGTTTGTGTCACAGGACACGAGGGGGACACCCTGACCGCTTCACGTCCCCATCCTCACTGCCCTTTTCATCCTCGTATGACAGTGTATTTTCACTGCTCTCCTCACATCCCCCCACCTGTACAGCAGCCATGGGGTCACTTTTCCCCGCACCACCGCAAGCAAATGAGCTTCCATCACCCACACCTATGGGTTCCGAGAATACCCCACAGTTTACCACACTAGGAAGCCTAATAATCAGTTAAAAAAAAAAAAAAAAAAGTTTTGTAGCTCTGCCCACGAGATAACGAGAAGCGATGCAGAGGAACAGGACGCCCGGGAGAGGAGGAAGGCTGATCCCTCCGCCCTCACACGCGGCCGCGGCCCGGGGCACCATCACCGCTCAGGGCCCCACCTGCGTACACCTGGGACCCCCATTCCCCCGGGAAAACCCCCAGCCCTGCTGAGGGACACCCTTCCCAGGTCCCAATCCCCCTCCCACCCATCCCATCCCATCCCATCCCATCCCA
>VWZG01001996.1:82014-121957 GCA_013396735.1 Grallaria varia
AATTGTTTAGAAGGTAAAATCACTGTAGAACGCTAAACCAACTTAAAAAAAAAAAAAAATCGAGAATAGGTGCATCTTTCTCAAAATTCCAGCAAGTTCAACCCAAAGTTTGTTTTTCACTAATGAACATGAAAGTGTGTAACTCTATCGAATTTCTTCCACCATATCTCGAATTTAAATCTCTTACTAATGAAGTTGTTCTTTGTACTGTGAAGAACATGTATTTTACTATTGAGAGCCAGAAGGAATGCGTACATATGTAACTTTCATAAAGAGGGAGTTTGGAAACACTGTAGAGATGGTCTCTTATTTTAGAAGTGATTCTGGGGTTTGGTTCTCAGGGGCAGGTGTGGCCTTTAATTTTTTTTTGTATGACAGTGTATTTTTTCTTTTATTTTTTATTAGGGATATTTCACCAAAAAATGGCAAAGAAGTATTTTTCTCACATGAACTTTATGAAAAATATTCCTTGTCTCCGAGCCTGCCTGAACTGTGGCATTTATCGAGAAGGTACATTGTGTCATGTTATTGTTTTGTGCTCTTTGGCGTCATCCCATGGCCACATGCCTGTCCTGTCTGGGGCAAAGCTGGGTGTTGTCTGGCACACAGGGATTTGGTACCAACTCCTGTGTCCAGCAGCTGGTCTGTGCTTCCCCTGTTGTGACTCAGAAAGCAGGAGGAGTCCAGGTTGGATCTTCTGGGATTCTGTGTTTTGAGGGGGGTATTTGGAGATTTGGGGATAGAAGTTGGGTTGTTTTTTGCGTGTGGTGCTTGTTGTTTGTTGTTTTCTCTTATGTACCGAAGAGGGATGAAGTTTGACCCACACTCTTAACCAGTCAGGGTCCTGTACCCATGAACCAGACCTAATGCTTTTTAGAGGTTCATGTCTTGCTGTGTGCCTGTGTCTTCTCAGTTTGTAGGGGGATGACAGTATTGTACACTGAGATCCCTTATTTGTATCTTTTGGAAGTAGCCAGCACTGTTTTCATAAACCCAGCAGTGTCTTAGGTGAGCAGAAATACAATTAATTCCTTGACTAATGAAGAAACAGTGTATGGTGTTAGCTGAAGATTGGGAAGTGAAGCCGTGTAAACCGATAGTACAGACAGTGTTGCTTGTGTAGTTTTTATGTCCTTTTTTTTTTCTTAATGAAGTGGAATCAATGTTTATTTCACACGGTGAAAAGCCGTGCTGTGGATTTCAGCTTTTGGGAGGCTGAATTTAGACCACTGGTTTTTTTTAAGAAGTTGTTAAGTTGGTAGGCAGGTGCACGTCTCCTGGTGAATGAACAGTCACACCACGAGGAGTGTGGATGGGAGACCACAGAGCTGTTGTGCTCCGAGTGAGGAGTCAGCATGGGGGGAAATTATTTGTGCAAAAGGGGAATGACTGTATTTTTATGAACTGACAATAAGAGGGGAATACCTGTTATATCACATGACTCTATCCCACATCTTTAGCTAGAGAAGGCTTTTCTGGTTCACCTCTGTTGGAGCAGCTGTCCTTGGAACTGGCCAGAGATGAGCACAGCCCTCGCAGCTTACTGCTGGTACTCCTGACACTGCTGTAGGATTCTTCCTTTCAGGGGTTTCTGGAGTAGACACTTGAGTGGGATTGTGTTCAGTTGTGTGTGGTTCAAGTGGGCTTACAGCCAGGAGAGGCCAGAGAGGCTGCAACTGGAAAAAATCAGGAATTGATGGAGCTGGGTTGTGTGGCTGTAGTCATGGGGAAGAGAAATTAAACCTGTTGGAGCGAATGTGAAAGTAAAAGCTGGAGGAAATTTGCCAATTTTTATATTGGAGTTTCTGATAGATATTTACTTAAGTCTTGGTGTAAAAGCTGTGAGGGCAGGTTGCTGATAAAATGAAGGGGGAAAATTGAAGCCATCAGCTCAAATAAAGTATAATGCTGTAAATGTGGACAGAAAAGCTCTGTCAGATTATTTTGGTTTGCACCCCGATGAAGACTGTGACAGCACTGCATACTGAAATGATCTTGATGTGCTGCCATTTCATTCAGTGCTGAATATAGCCAATTTAAGCTGCTAGAATTTCTTGATGTTCCTACATTGGCATATCTGAGTCAGCATCTTGTCGCTGCTACAGCTTAATTAAATTTGCCAGTTTGTGCCATGAGGATGGACACATCCCCGTATGCAGAGAGACAGCTGTGAAGTGTTATTAAGAGCTGTGGATGTGATACTGCTGGGTTTGAATGACACTTGAGATGTTTTCTACTGCTGAAATAGTATCTTAAAAATATGCTTTTTCCAAGATCAGCAGTTAATGTTCATTTTGTTAGCCTTAAATATTTTCTCTCTTAAAGCGCAATTATTTTAAATAGACCAGGGCTGAGCTGGTTGGCCTTCGTGTACTGGAGTTGTTTTAAGAACCAGCTTTATGTTGTTTCTTTGTTGTTCCCCTTGCCATAGCCTAATAATATTTTGGTGACTCATTCCAGCATTGTTTAGAGTAGAATATTAAACTCTTGAATTATGTACTCTGTAAGATTTTTTTCATTGAAATGTGGGATTCCTGTTGTTACAATAGGGTAGTCTAAATTTTCTTCTTTTACAGTGAAAGAAAGACTTAACTAGAAAAAGCCTTTCTCCTTTACCACCATAACTGACTTGTAAGTTTGACCTTTCTGAGTGCAAACTGCTTCTGAACACCAGCTGTCAGTGAATGATGGAATGTGGAGATTCTTTAGCTTTTCATTAATGATAGGTATTTCTAGAGCAAAAAATCTATTTAATATTTAGCTTGTTATTTCAATATTGAATATATAGACTAATACAGACACTGTTTTGTTTAAGGAGAAGAATGCCCACTACTTTTTTTTTCTGTTTTTAAACTAGTGGCAATCCTTCTGCTGGTACTAAGGGTTAGTCCAATTGTCCAGGTTTGAGAAGATTCAGAATAAGAAAATCCTCTGACACAGGCTAGGAATTGGAATAGCACAGTCTCTCAGGGCATTTACTTGGATTTGAAGTTTAGGCTTGCATGACTGCCTTTATTAATTCTGGCAAATATTAGTCATTTATGTGAAAAGTGCAGATTCTTTGTTACTTTTCTTTCAGAGAGGCAAAGAAAAATGTGGAAGCCCCAGCAAACTCTTCAGAAAACAGACAGACTTGTAAAGTGCAGGCTGCAGATTCAGCTGAAGTGGAGGCTAAAAGCACAACAGATGATCATCCTTTTCCAGAACCTCGGCTCCCCTATCCATTTACCTCTTGTCTGTCTGAGAAGGAGCAGAAAACATACTTATACTTGATGACTAAATACGCGAAAAAACCAAACCATTTTCAAGTTAACGCAGCAAGTCAAAGGGAATTGTTCGCGTATTTGGTAAGTGCCCAACTATGTATATATGAACATGACAAAGGGAGTCAAACAGGTTTTTTTCTTACAAAGAATAAAGGAAAAATGGGAAAATTGGTTTTAAATTCAGTTTGTCATAATTGATTTGTCATAGAATTCCTGTGCTGCCACATCAGTGCTCATGCAAGTAGAAAGGCTGGAGTTCACACTTGCAGCTGAGTCTCAGCAATGTGTTTGAATAGGCTGTGTCTTTGTCAGTTGGAAGTATCATTTCAGTTGAGTCCTGTAAAATGTAATTAACCAGCAAATGTTTTTGAGCCATTCCAGTTGGTTTCCCATGCTTCCTTATTAGTGCTAATTCCTTTATGTTGTGCTGTAACAGTGGGAATGTCATTCCCAGGCCCATCAGTATCTACTGCATCGTTGTTACTTATGTTACAATGAAGTCAGAGCTCAGATGTCTTTGTGGCTTTGTCATGTAAACTCCGTCAACCATGTCTTGCAACCTTTTTTTGTGTAAACTATCGCATCAAAAGAAGCTTGCTGTCTGTTGGGAGGTGGTATTTTGTCGGTTTGGAATATTTTTAAGGAAATGGGCCTCACAAAAACTTTTTTTTTTCTGAAGTGAAAGCCTGGGCATTTGCCAAATTGAGCAGCAAGTGGAATCTATGCCCTCCCTCGTACCATCACCTGTAGTATCTCTCTGGAAGTTTTGCTGGTTACGTACCTAGTGTACAGGATCCTATTCTCTTGAAAATAGATTTTTCCTTTCCCCAGCAAATGAAAGAAGTTGTAAACAATGAAATTGCAGAATTTATGAAATTTGCCCAAAACGCTGCGAAGAGCTGTGCCCAAGATTACGATGCCATCTCTGAGGATGCACTGCATTATACTGAGGTAACTACCTGTGCCATGTGTAATTCCATCTCTTCTTAAGTAATCATACTGGAACTGTGATTAAGAGACACAGACACTGCTCGTGGGATGTGCTGGTCCCTGAACTTGTGCTGATTCCATGGTGGGATGAGATGCAGGAAGTCTGCATTTCCCTCAGACTGTGCAGCGTGGCTTGGCCTGTGGCTCATTGTAGCCAGTAAGACATGATATAAATGAAGTGACTGAAAACAATAGTGTAAAAATACTGACTCATGAATCAAATAAATCACATCTTTATATTTGGGAAGGGAGAAGTTGCATTTTAAGTGTGCACTGACATTAACGAGTTGCTCCTGGATACACACCACTGGACACAATAGTAAACTTCCCTCCACAGCAGCATGTTACCAAGGCACTTTAATCAGAGGTGACTCAGGTTTAATCATAATCATCTTCAGGTTCATGCTGTGTTAAACATCCGCTTTGATGATTCTAAGATACAACTTCATGTATCGTTCTCGGGTTTATTGCACATTTTGGAAAAAGCATTCCAGAATCCAGGTTCATTTAACTTTCCCATCAGTGGCTTAACACAGAGTTTGGGCACATGTGAAGGCAAAAATATTGCTTGCTTTTTTATTTTTTTCCTAAAAATTTGGATTGCTTTTGCAATTTTATGTCTATTTTTCAAAGTGATCTTCCCATCTGGTCACAAAATGTGTCTCCAAACTGGAAGTCTTGTTTATTGTAAGATTGATACCTGGAGTGAAAAATGAAATAGAGGCACATATTTAGCTTTAAACAATACTAACAGAAAGAATTCATTCTTGTTACTAAACAAAAAGGAAGTGTCTTAAATGCATAATTCAGATATAAAAAATTCTCTGGAGTTGACATGATAGTGAATTTCAACACAAATGGAATCATCTTATGTCCTTACCTTTGTGACCTTTACCTAGAGCTACTGTGAACTGGGTGGTAACACAGGAAAATTAAGAGTTCTTGTAAAAGCCAAGATAAATAAACTAAAGAAAGTAATTACTTGGTTTAGCAGAATTCAAACTCTATTAAACTTCATCCTTTTAGTGACTGTACTGAGCCTGTGTGCCTACATTATTAGCTTTGCATATGGAGGGCTGAGGAAAATTAAGAATATATGTCAGTTCTGATACCAGTGATTGTAAGAATATTATAGATCTGTACTGGTATCTGCAAGTTCTTAAATGCAGCTTGCAAGAGCAGAAAAAAACTTTGCAAAATTAGATTTTTATGAAAGATAGAAATGCATAAACTATTTTTCTTTTGATGTTAGGAATTGCTACGTGCGTGCATTGGACATGTGCAAAAGTATCCAGAGTTTTACACGCTCCAGGAGATCATGAGTATCATGGGAGGAAAGTTTCATACACAGTTGACCTTCAGGCTAGAAAAAAATCTTCTTGTAATGGTAATATCTCATGTATACATATTGGTTTTCTGGTTTTTTCAAAGAAGTAGAATGACATCAGGATGGTGTTACACAAGGATTTAAGATCTTTGCAACTATTATTCAGTGCTTTCATTAGAGGTTATAATGGATAATTAATTTTATTCGTTTTAATTGATAATTTTATTTTGGTAGTAAAGCTGTGAACACTTTTCACTCTATATGTACCATAAAAAGATTACATCAATAGTATATTTTTTTGTATAACACAAGTTTATAATGCACCTGCATAAATTATTACTGTTTTTCCTCATGAGAAGTGCAATTTTGGGTCAGCATGATGCTGTTAAATCTATTTTCTGGTACTGCTTGATCTCTCCAAGGGTACAGCAAGACGTGCTAAAACAGATTTCCCTGCCATGCCTGTTCAGCTGCCCACAGATTATAAAACTGTTACATCTATTACAACTCCAGAAAAAAAGGCTCAGATTATGCACAATGTAAGTAACATTTTTATTGTCATTTTGAAAGCATATTTTGTACATAAGAGCAGTTTGATCCTTTTTCTGGGTTGAACAATTTTTAGATTCCATTCCACTTTAACAGCTGATGTTTGTTTGTGGTTTTCCTCTGCAAAAATCAATGAGTTCTTCATTCAGTAGACTGATTTTTTTGACTGTTCCAGATAATTTGTTATCAGCTAATTTAAAGAGTCTGTTCACGTCCCAAAACCCAAACTTTCAACAGAAACACTGTGATTTCAGAGGCATTTTTGCTGAAGAAAGGGGCAGAGGTGATGCAGGAGAATGGTCTATGCCTCAAGAGATGTTATAGCTATGAACAGAATATGATGATGTCTCAAGTGGCAGAAAAAAAGAAAAAAAGCAGGTTTTTCTTACTTCTCTCGTATCCTCAGTGCTTCTGGGCTTCCATTATCTTCTTAGTCCTTGATGATGTTCTTCCACCTCATGAGCATTCCCAGCCTCCTTTCTTCATCAAAATGTGTGTCAGTTTTGTCATTTCAATTCTGAATTTGTATTCTTTCATGTTTTTATGTTTAAGGTTCTTTATATGTAATTGGTACTGAAACAAGTGTACAGTTCTAACCATACTTTAATGTTACATGTCTTTATTGTGCTGTTACTTAACTCACAAGAAGATCTGTAATCCATATGTGTGTTATTCTGGTTTGGGATTTTTTTCTTCATTACAGTCCTGTATTTCATGGTCGTCTAAATTCCCAGTAGTTCAAAATCATAGGAATGAACCGAAAATACAAGTTAAGAAGATACATTTTCTCATGCTGCAATGTGATTGCATAAGATTCACCCAAAAACCTTCAGGAGGGTGTTTTGCTTTTTCATTTTATTCTGACTCCAGGCACTGTGGTGGTATTTGGACATTTGGGGGGGATGTTGATCCATATTTGTTTGGGTTTGGAGTTTTTCTTGTAAATTTAAATCTGTGTAAAAAAAAAAAAAAAAAAAAAATTAGAAGGAGTAACTTTTTTTTTTTTCCTGTTTAGGATATTAGTTCAGATTCAAATGCAGAAAAACTTGCTTTGAAATACTGTCCTCAAGTCGTTTTAAGTAATCAATCATTATTTACTTTACTGAATAATCATGGACTGAACTACAAGGAACAATGGGAAATTCCGGTTTGTGTTAAAATGATCACTGTTGCAGGTATGGTATGTTTTTGTTATAAAAGTTTGGGGTTTTGTCCAAAAAAGATGGAAAGCTGATCTGGGATCACTTCACATAGTTTTCTATACCTTGTTACTGAAAATAATACCAGCCTCTACAGTTACCACCATAAAAATCCATTGAATTTGGATATACAGCTATTTCTGACCTGGGGAAAAAACAAACCAAAGACAAAAAAAACAGTTAAATATACTTTTGCTTTTCAAAACTGTAAGTTGTGGTCCTTGGAAGGAAATCAACTGCATGAAACTGTTAAAATTATCAAGTGAACTGATTTCAATAAGCCAAAACCAAGAAGACATTCTGAAATGTTATAAAAAAGCATAGAGCAAACATTTTCTGGAATTGAAAGGATCTATTTACATCATAAAACAGTAAAAATGTAATGAATATCCATGGACATCTTTTTCCCAATTGGAACAAAAAGTAGTTTTAATAGAGTGATGAATTAACCTGTGTCCTAGTTATAGTGGCTGGGACCAGTTTATCACTGTGGGAATGTAACTGGAACTGTGTATTCCATACCCTCTCTGCCATTTATCATGAACTGTTAACGATGCATTGTTTGCAACAGCTGCCCAGGACACACCTGACACCTCAGGCTATGAGCTGGGTGCATGGGAAAACAGAGATAAGAAGGTTCCCTGTTTTCACACCAATGATTCAGGTGTGATAACTCCCCTCCAGGAGTCATTAACACCTTCACATCCAACCTGAGGGGTCATGTCTGCTAATGGGCCATCAAGTAGACCAAAAATATCCTGTGACTCACTGAGTAAATTGCCCATTGTGAAAACCCTCAACCTGGGAGAGGTACTGGGTGCTCCTATCTGAACTGAAGCATATATAAGCTTGGGGTTTTGGAACTTGAGGCACTCACTCACTCGTCAGACTGAGAGGAGGACCAGAACCTCAACAGGACTGCAACTACCGCTCTCAACCAGACTGCGACCACCAACCTTCTAGAAGGAAAACAGGTTTTCCTTTTTTTTCTTTTTTGCTTTGTACTCGGGACCACGTGGTGCTCAGCACAGGGGCTGGTGAGCACCATACTGTTTGTGCCCCAGGGGCCTGGGTTGTACAACTGGGTTTTGAGGGCTGAAACCAATTTTCCTTTGTATCAGTGTATCCATTGTAATCTTTTTAATAAATTGTAGTTCTGACTTCTAAACTCTTTTGAGTTGGATTCATTTCTCCTGCCGGTTTACTTTTAAAACCAGCACAATCTGAACACTTTATGCTAATTGTCCAGCACTCCTTCAGTAATCTGAATAGAGACTTCCTCTGAATAGAGACCCTTTTTTGTTTGTTTGTTTTAATACACAGGGTTCATTCATTATGACTATTTTTTTTGTTGTCTTGGAATGTCCTTGTGTGCATTTCACACAAATTTCTGTAACAGACTTGTTATAATAGTGAATAAGCTATCTGCAAAGTTTACAAATTCTGCACTTCCCTACATGAAATGAAGTTAGTTTATCAATAAACATATGTCTGATTCCTTTTGTGTCAGCATTAGTTTTTGAACGTAATTTTTGGATCCCAGATTATCACCTAGGGGACATTCAGAATGTGTTAGAAATATGTAGTGTTTCTGGAAGGGTTTCTCAGCTCCTTCCTTTTCCACCTTTCCCTGTAACCAACCCCTTGCATTAATTTTTTTTTGTGTTCCCCATGTGCTTTTGCTTTCTGTGTGATGTCGGGCAGGGTATCACACTTATTTTTGGGTGGTTCCTGTGGAAGTGTGCTAAGGTGCAAACAAAGGAGTGGGGCAGCAGAGCCCATACACGGGTACTGATTAGAAGGAAAACAGGCTGCAGCCATCACTTCTGGGCAATGAGACTTCAAAAGTAAAAACTGACTTTCATCCAAGGAAGAAAAAAGATCTTTTTGGATGAATACATTTGATGATAAAATGCAGTATGGGAAGTGATATATCCTAAATTTATATTTTACTAATTCTCTATTAGAATTGTATTTGAAATATGATCAGCTGTTAATGTGGTGTGTATTGCTGCTGCAGGATCATCATAATTCACACTGTACTTGGATGTTCTTTTATTTTCTGTTGTTAGTGAATGAGAGGATTGTTTTTTATTTCTTCTAGTGTGCATATGGGATGGATTTGACCATAATTGGAAGTTGAAAGATTTATTATTTAAATTATACAACAGTCTTTCTTCCTTTTGTTTAATATGTGCTCAATCTCTTTTTGTTCTTGAAAAGGTAGCAAACCTGCTAAAGTGGTTTATGTTGATTCACCTCTACTGAGAAAAGAAATGACAGTAAGAGAGAGGAATCAAATCTTCCATGAAATTCCAATGGATTTCCTAGCAACTAAAACGTCTTATGTTTCAGTTTCTGACGTGTGGATAGACAAACCAGCGGAGGAAAATCTATTTCAGTGGGATGTATGTAGGTTCACCTATTCTTAAAAGCAAACAAAACAATAACCTGTGTTGTAATTTCTTAAGTTACTTACTTTTTCTGTGATAATTAAGGAAAATGAAGGTTTTCTGTTGATAGTTTTTCTGCTGCTGAGTTATGGACCCTGTTAGAAAATGTCTGTCTACTTCTTTAAGTATTTCTACTACATGGCCATCTCAACTTTAATGTTTACTTCATTAAAATGTATTTTGATCAGTGTACTTCAGTGGAGAAAGTTCTGTGAACTTTATTTCTCTTTGGAAAGGCCTTTCAACTCTTAGAACTCAAGATATTGCATGTTAAACAGAAAAATTTTTTCATTTACTACCCCTCTTTCCCAATAGTCAAAATATGGATAGTAGAACATATTTGACGTTTTCAACTTGACAGTGTCTTGTTTGTGATTAACAGATTCTGTTTCTTGTTTGTTTTATTGTTATTTTTTAAAATATTATTACTTTTTCATCCCTGTGTTAAGGTGCCTTCTGATACCTACCAGTGCAGGAAGATTCCCCTTCCAGATGACACAGGGATGGACTTTGATGATGATGTTACAGAACTGGAAACTTTTGGAGCATCTGCCAAGCTCTCAAGAACTTCTAAAATGGAAAGTACTTTTTCTACAGTTAGTAACACTGCTAAAGTTTTATCTCATGGCCTGAAAATGGGGGGAAGAAATACATCCACCATAAACAGTGGAGATGAAGAAAGGAAAAGCACCCTTTCTGAGCAGGACGTTTCAGCATGTGCCAGCATGCAGCTTCCATCATTAGATGTCATTCCAAGATTCACCCCTGAAGAAAATTCACCTTGTGAAAGCTTTAAGTCAGTGGAGGTGGGACTGAACAATGCACAGAATGTCACGGCCAAAGAAGGACTGGACAATGAAACAAAACTGAATGCCCTGTCTAGTGCAGGTAGTTACAAGAAAGATTCTGATGCTGCACAAAAAAGTGAGGCTCACCCTTCTCTGTGGAGTAGTGACACGGATGAAGAACGTTTGATAATTGATTCAGAATGTAAAAACACTGATTGTTGCAAAACAGCTGCACCAGCCGCTGGTTCTGATACACCAGCAGAGACTGCCAGATCTCCTCCCACCCAGAGCCCTTCAGCCAGCACAACTGACTGCTCAGATGCCGTGGATCTGGGAAAAAAAGCCTCCAGGAAACCTCCCAGAAAGTTACCCAAGGATCTGGATCCTGTCGGACAGATTTTGAAAATGCAAACTGAACTTCTCAAGTCGCCTTCCCACAAAGCTCATGAGCCAGTGGTGAGCTCTGATAATTGTAATGCTGTGCCAGCCCAGGGGCCTCAGTCCCCAAAAACGTTGGTGACGTCCAGCACAGAAACTGTGGCAGCCCCAGCCTCCAATCCCAACAGCTCGTCCAGAAATACCTGGACTTGGCTTTTTGAGGGAGTGCCAAAGAGTAAGTCAAGTGTTTGTTGTGTAAGCAGTAGAATTTCAAATTTTTGCTGAACTCTCACAGAAAAACATTTTAACTCCTTCATCTGAAGCATGGAGTAATAGAGCATCTGTTACGTTTATTTAGAGATGTGACTTTAATTCTCCCACAGAGAATGTACTGATAATTCTTGTCTTGCACACATAAGGGAACATTTTGGGACCTATTTGTCCACAGAGGTGAATGTGAAATACTGTTTTACTGTAGAGAAAGAAGAAGTTGTTATACACAAGATTTTTAAGCAAGGAAAAGAAAGCATTCAGTAGGGAAATAAGTAGTTTTTGCACAGAAATTCAAGTATTTTAGTAGTCTGGTCTGCAGAAATGGATTCTTGTCAATCAAAAATGGATCTATTTTAATTTTTTTTTAGAACAAAAATATAATCAAATGATACAGTTAAAACTTGAAAGAATGAAATCTGTGTGTCTTAAGTTTTGAGCCTGGTGGTCCAGTTGCATTTTCTTAGCTCCCATCAGCCTGTCCCAGAGCAGAAGGCCAGAGAGGACTCAATAGAAGCCACCCCTCTGAGTTTTCAGGCATTTAGCTGGTTGTTGAATCTGTAATACTTGCAGACCTTAGCCAAGAGCTGTGAAGTCTTGAAGATCCCAGAGACCGTGGTCTTGGAGGTTTCTCTCACATGCCTGAGTTGCCTCTGAGCTCTGCACAACTGAAGGTAGAAGCACTTCGTTGTGGTGGGTAAATGGACAGGAAATCAGGCACGTTGCATCAGGACAGATACTCTGCTCCAATATTTAATTCCAGTGAATCCATGCTTTTTGGTGGGAAAACATGTTTGGTTTTCTCTGACTAGCTGTGCATTTGATCATGTAGGAATTAATTACTTAATCTGTAGGTTAACACAAGCAATTTAGTTGAAAATATGTTATTTCCTACATTGTTATTGATTTAACTGAATTTCAGTAGTCACTAAAAGCCTGTTTCTCTTCCCTCAGTTTGAGGGGCTGAGCAGCATGATATTCTTTGTCTCATAAAAGGATAGAGTCTGCAATGCAGGTATTTGATAATAGAAATACTGATTATTTTAATAGAGTTAGTGAAATCAGTATGCTGACGTTCTGAAGAGTGACTGTGTGAGAATAGAAGCATAACTGCACTTTCGAAAGTTCTGCAATAAGCTGAGAAACCTCTGCATGTCTGTTTTGCAGAAAGCCAGAGTTAAGCTATATGTTCTACTAACAGAAAATTATTTCCAGTCCCTTGGATGATAATATCTCACACAGTATACCTTTCATAGCATATTCAAAGATGCACATACGCTCTAATGTTAAATGTATTTGTTTGTAGCACTACAGCAATATCTATTTGCGGATGTAGTTTTGACACGTATTTCCACATTTCTACAATAAGAAAGAAAGAAGGAACGGGATAAATTTTCAGTAAATAATCTTAAACAAGTTGGTGTCTATTCTGTTTATTTTAAACGTTTTGTTAAAATATCTCTAAGGGACGACGGGATGTTTGCTCATGTGCCTCGGAGCACGGGGAGAGCCAACAGCATCTCTTTTGAATATGCTGCTGTCAAAATTGAAGTTGAAGCAAACTCCAAGTGGTGCAGAGGAGTTTGCTGCTGTCCAGACCCGAGACTTGAGTTATTCCAGTAATTGGTGAATGGACAGCAGCTTTCAGGAGGCATTCAGTGTAAATAAAACTTTTCTCTCCTTTGTGCTGACTGACTGTGGCTTAAAAAGCTGCTTTTGAACTACATTTGTACAACAATGGAGTCCTGGCTCTGTTTGTATGAGAAATCTAATGATGTGGGATTATTTAAAATACACTCTTTAATAAAGTGGACATTTTCCAAATGTAATTATTTTAAATTTTTTTTAGTATGTGACTTTTTTTGTGCCTAATCAAATAGTTTTCATCCGAAAACCTTAGGAAGCAAACAGATTCTTAGCAAACAAACAAACAAAAACGATAGTGCAAGGGGAAAAAAGCTAATAGAAAAAAATTGTATCTTCTGTACTATTTGTTTTCTAAAGGAAAGCTTCCAAATGAACTTCAGATGCTTGAGGAAGACCCTTTAGAGTACAAGGCACCTCAAGAAGGCAATGTTGTGTATAAGCTGTTCAGTTTGAATGACCTGCTGTTGCTCGTGCGTTGCAGTGTGCAAAAAGTGAAGTCACTGCCACGATACCAGAAAAAGAAAAAAACCCAAAAGGTACAGAGACTTTTTAGCTTTTTTTGACTTGTTTTTTTTTGTGTTTTTTTAACAGTTGTGCTTAATTGACGTCTCTGGGATTCCTGGTCCTTTACAGCATTTGTGCTTTCACCCAGTACATTTTATTGTAATTCTACTGTGTGTGTCTTCTTAAAGTAAATATTTGCTGTAGGAAGAGAGGGAAGAATAACTTGTGATTTCTTTAAAGCTACTTGATTAGAAGCAAGTGTAATTCTCCATTTTTTACTACAGTGATATGCATGGGTAACAATACTCATGTAATCTCATGTTAGTCTGAGCTATTCTTAAAAATTAATGCAGTAATAAGGGGTTTGGCCCAAGGCTTTGAGAATGTTCATGGTCTTAAATACTTTCAAGCAAGATTCAGCCTTGCTATTATGCCTAGTTAAGCAGAGAAATAGGGGATAAAATGAACAACAGAGAACACAAAGATAAAAAGAGATACTATTCATTCTGCTTGAAAATACTGTTGTATATATTTTTGCAAATAGTTTATATTATGGAATAAAATTGTTTAAATGCCGTTCTAATAGAAATATTCTTGTAACATCAGGAGAAGGGAATCTTATTCTGTAATGCTCAGTAATTTATTATTTTGTCAAAAGTCCTCTGAATCATTCAGCAAGTCTGATGTCGTATGTCCCTCCTGAGGATTCCAGAATTACAGCAGGCGGGGTTTGGGAGGTGTTCATGCTTTGTTGGGAAATAGATTGTCGTATCTCTGATTACTTACCAAGGTTCAGTGCTCAGAATCTTATTTTGAAGAAATATCATCTCTTTGCTATTGATCTCCTGCTCATAAATGCCTGCTTAGTTTGTTATTTGGAAACTGAGCACTTGTGTTTTTTGTGTTTTTTTTAAATTTCTGCTGGAATTTGAGCTGTGGCTTGTCAGTGAGAAAAGGCTTAGGTTTTCTCTGTCACTGTTAACACAGAAAGGTTAGTCTTTGATTTCAAGTTCTAATTTCAAGGGAGATTGTGACAAGAGAAATAAATGGCAAGATTCCACTAACAATAAGCAAATCAGAAATACAATGTATTTTTTCTTAAGTTTCTGCAGAGGGCAGTAGAGCACAGAAGAGTAAACTTCAAATTAACGTAGTTGCATGGAAAAATTACTTGATGGTAGAACTTTATTATTTGGAAAAGCTTACTTAGGCCTTTTTCTTTTTTTTTTTCTTTTATGTTTTTTTCTTGATGCATTTCACCCTCCTCTGTATAACAGAGTCTCTGGGCTTCGAGGTTGTGCTGTGGGTTTCACAGAACAGGAGCTATCACACAAAATCTGTGAAATGTATTTGTTGCTTCAGCTATGGTAAAGGACTGTGACAGTTATAAGCTGCAAAATGTAGTTAAATTGTGGACGTTTTTGGACAGTGAGTGCTGATTTTTCTTGTCTCCTCTCTTTTGTAGCTTAGTCCCATATTCCTGTTGCCAAAACTGGAATACCAAGCCTATTACGGTGTGGAAGCTCTTACAGAAAGTGAAGTATGTCAGTTGTGGACAGAGAGTTTGTTACATTCTGAATGCTTGTTTTATATTGGTAGGTTCATGTGTTGATTTTTTCCTAAGAAAATATGTGACTATTTGTAGAATAACAGAAGAGAGACGTATTTATTAAAGGCATACTCTATATGTCCTTATTCATTTTAACTTTCTAATTTTGTTCTTCATTTTTATCTTAAGTACGTGCTTTATCTAAAATTTAATTTAGAGGGTGAATGAGGATATTCCAACTTTTTTTTAGATAAATAGCATCCATTAATCTTTCTTTTCCAGAACTGCATTTATTATTCTTTTGAAGACAAACATGTCTGTAGTGTGAATTCAGTTCTCTGAAGTTAGTCATCGTCCTGACCTAAAGTATCTTTGGGTTTTGGGGGGAATTTTTTAGGTTTTGGGTTTTTTGACTCATATACATAATGAATTATCACAGGAGTGGTAAAATACTTCTTGATGAAATGAGCTGCAAATATATTTAATAATTTTGTGAAATCATTATAAATAAATTTGTTAATGCATACCAAAATAGAAGATGAACAGATCAGAGGATGCTGATTCTTTGGCCTTTCAGCTTGCAGTGTGGGAAAAGGCCAAATTTTATTTATTTTTTGTGGAAAACAGGAAATAATGTTATTTTTACACCGATAATATGTGGACAGGTAAGATGCAAGATGTGAGAAAAACCAAGCAGGATAGGGCTGAGCCAAGTTCTGTCCTTCAGAAACAAAAGAAGGTACAATCTTTGGAAACAGTGTACAAGTGTCTCATATCTAAGGTTCTGGAAATAATTTTCTGGCTTGGGAGAAATGAAATTCCTACATAGCACAGTAGTCCTGAGAGCTTCTTTCCATATCTGTGGTGTTCCTCAGGACTTCTGAGTGCTGGATGATTTTACTTAGATGTGCTTTCCAAGTTTTCCATTGTCCATCTCTAACTGATCCACGGCACTTAATTTGCTAATATGTGATATGACTTGAAACATCCTGTCAAAGAGATGGTCTTGATACTCCTTGTGCTGTAGATGGACACAGGAGATAATGTCATAGAATCTATGAATTAGAAGTAACATACATTCAGGGAGAATGAATCAGGAAACTACAAGTCTTGTGTGGAAGAGATGACAGCTGTAATCCAGAGCACGGAAAATCAAAATTCAATAAAGCGGGGATTAAAAGTGTGGAAATGTTAGCACTTGTAAGACCACTTATTCAAAATGTCATAAGCCAAGCACATTAGAAATGCAGCGTTGTAAGGCGAGTTTCACTAACAAATGTCCTGTAGAAAATGCTGTATTTGTGTTTGTACAATGACATTTTAAACATCAGGAAAGCTTTTATGTCTGTTAGGATATATGTTCTGTAGAGAAATTAAAAATGCATAC
The DNA here is from genome assembly GCA_013396735.1 of Grallaria varia. Lineage (NCBI taxonomy): Eukaryota > Metazoa > Chordata > Aves > Passeriformes > Formicariidae > Grallaria > Grallaria varia. Next base: position 98,322 of record VWZG01001996.1, read on the forward strand.
AAAGAGTGTAGCCAGATTTTTTTACCAACCCTTTCAATATGTGGAGGGCTTTCTGATACCCATTACATTGTAATTAATAAGGTTTTAAAAGGGAAAATTTGCAACTTAGCGGTTGGTTGATATTTAGAATATGCTTGGCATGTACTACTGAGTGAGGGCAATGCTGTTTGCACAGTGAATGAATGTTGTGCAGTGGGACTGGCTCACATTCTTGTTGTAGAAGAAGGCCTGGTTTGTAGGGTTGTTATGGCAGCAGTTGTGGCCTGTGGTTGCCTAACCTTTCCACTTATGCCCTGTATTACACTTCTGCTGTCGTTGACTGACATCAGAATGCTATTTTAAAAATGCTAGCTTCATCTTTGTAATTTTTACATACAAACTTTGTATCCTATCATAGAATTATAAGGGTTGTGTGAAACCTGATGTATATGAGGTAATAGTTTTGCTGATTCCATCTTTGTCTGCTCTCTGTGTTTAATGGCAATGATGTTTCTAATTTTAAACTTGAGAAGCAATATTTGCTGTGGTTTTTCCCTTCCCTAAAAGAAAAAAAAATCCTCACAAAGAGCTAATTATGTACACAGCTCTGCATTTCTAACTGTATCTTAATGTGCAGTAGAGAAGCATTTCTTCTCTTTATTTAACAAGCAGAGTGGTATATTGAATTGCACTGCAATTTGGCTCCCTGTCGAAAATGTTATCGACATTTTTGTTACCATTTCCCAAGTCACAGGCAGTGAGAGGAAATAGGAGACTCTGGGAGAGGGCTGATGTGTTTGCTGAGTACACAGAGCGAACAGTGGATGTCTATCTAATCTCCTATCAGTGACAGGATACCTGAGGTAGGGCTTGGCAGGAGGTTGCAGACAGCTCATCCAGCCAACACCCCTTTTCCCAGGTATTCCTGGGAGCGTAGGAGAAAGCAGGCTGGCTGGGCAGGGCTGTTCCACAGAGAGCTTTGCACAGTGTCCCCTCCCTGGGTACCTGCTTGTGGGATGGGCATGGGGCCCTGGCCTGGCCTCCAGCACACCCGGCTTGTGTGTCTGGGAGAAATGCCACTGGGATTGGGAAACACTGGTTATTATTCCAGTGGTGTTTGTTTGTCAGCCCTTGGATACGCTTTTTCCAGCAGCAAACCCTGGTCCACAGGAGTTCTCCTGTGAGCTCTGAGGAGGCACAGCAGTACTGGGGGTTGACACTGTCCTGAACAAGAAATTTGTGCTCACAGCCCCAGGGGAAAAAAAAGTCTGGTACAAATACAGAGTTGAACTCTCAGCATGTTGCCACCTTTTCATACTGACAGGATACTTGATGTATTCAGGTGGTCAAATAGGGGACCACAGATTTTTGGTACTGCTGTGTGGTTTCTAATAGATAAAAAAACATGCATGGAAGTAAATACCCGTTCTGAAAGAGCATCCACCACAGCCTTTAACAGGAAACTTACAATGTGCTACTTAGGGGCTCTGTCTGCTCTCGTTGAGGAATATCTGCAAGGCAGCTGTGAAATTCTGCCTTTCAGTCTGTATTTCTAAAGGAGGTGTAAAAAAAATGCAATGTTGTAAATGTCCAGATTTACTCAGAGGGCTCTTTGCAACAGAAAGCTTTGTTCTGCACCTCCAGGGATAATTTTTTAAGGGTGATAATATCCCTGTATTATAGACAGCTTCAAATGGAGTATCTCATTCTCTGTCATTAATCTGATACCTGGAAGTAAGACTGCTGCTGTTGTGTAAGGAGAAAAGCTTACACTTGACTCCTGAGACCATGCTATAATTTGAATTAAGCAAAATCTTGTGTTCTGTACTAAAGGAATTTTTAAACCAAGCTATTTGTAATGCCCTAGACTTACTGCTCATTTTAAATGTGCCCCACAGCACGAGTGTGGAAGTGTGGAACAGCTGTTTGAAAACAGGGATCTTACCATTACTAACACAGTACCTACACTGTGCATTCTGGCTCTGACAGGTCCAAGACAATTTCATCGTCAGCCTCTAATTTTGGAATTTCGAGCATGTAGCAGACTCCAGTGTTGAATTGCTTAGAAGCTTTTTATCTTGAAAAGGCTTAATTCACTGTCTCGACCATCTTTTGTATTGCCATATAAATGTGGATGGAAAGTTCCCTGGACCTTGGTCTCTGCCCCATAATTGTCCTGCGCTCCTCAGTGCTTTCTGTGACGCGGGGAGGAATCTCAGCTCAGCACGGTGACTCAGCAGTGCTGCCAGCTCAGGAGATGAGACACAACACCAGAGTAACCACAGCCTCCTGCGGAAATTGCAAGGGGTGATATTAAGTTGAATTTTTTATTTTGTATGTTCTTAAAGAAGGTCCTGACGGTTTGCACAAAGGCAGAGATATTATCATCAAAGAAGCGTAGAGCGCTGTCTTCCTCTTGCTGTTAGAGCACCTTGCATGGTTGTTGATTTAAGGCCTCTTGCTGCTCAGACTGGAAATCTTGAATCTGCAAAGGGTCTAATCTCTGTGACAAGTTTCCCAAATAAGGCACTTGTACTCGATCTCAAACAGTCAATAAAATTGCGATAAACTTTGCTGATTATTTGGGAGCATTTTACCCTGACCATTATTCACTTGTTTGCATTAAGGCCCTAAGCAAAACTTTCTGCAAGAATAGTTTACCTTCACATGAGTAAGATAACATTGGCCTTTAAATTAAGATTAGTTGGAAAAAACTCTGTATGTTACTGTATGGGTAATTTCCTAAATGTCAAGTGTTTTCAATCAGTCACTTCTCAAATATAAGATCCAGTTACAGAAGTTAGGTGGAAGTAGTTAATAGATATTTATTATTTTATTTTTTCCCAGTTATGTTGTCCATGAGTTTAGAAATAGAGAAGGCTGTGATTCGAGGAGAGGCTGGTGAGGTATACAGAACTCAGAGATTTTCTTTTTTTTATTGTTTTTTAAGGATGACTCCAAGTCCCTTTTCCTCTAGTCAGTAGTGCAGAATATAAATCTGGCTGCTTTGTCTTGCATAAAATATGGATATCAAGAAAAGTATCAAATGTGCAGTGTTTAAAATAAATCAGTTGTCCTAGTGCTTTTTTTAAATTTTATTTTGTGAAAAGTGAGAGTTCTTATTTAGTCTTCCTACACAACACATAAACTGGTAGTAATGTTTAGCTTGGAACATGAAGTGCTTTGGTTTAGCAATTTTAACTGTGCAGTGGAAGCATTTACACTTCCTATGAGGGCAGCTTTATAGTAAGACAGTAAATTCCACTGAGTGGGCTGTATTTTATTCTGCTGCCTTTTCCTCATCCTCCTCGTGGGAGCTGGAATAGAATAGATTTGTGGGAAAACCTCGACATGAGAGACCCAGGAGGTAAGGAACGGTCACCAGGTCCATGTACAGGCTGTGCAGGTGATCTTTGTTGCATGCCAAGTGAAATGTGGGCTAAATTGCCCTTGGCAGCCTTATTTTAAAACTGTGGTGGGGAGAACTTTGAGTGGTTGCTCCTCTCTCTGTCAAAGACAAATGGTCTTTAACAATTTACCATCAGCAAGGGCCAAGTTGTAAATTTTGATTTTGCAGGTAGGGGTCAGGGAAAATTAAGGTACAAAAGTCAGAATCCCCAGAAAATCAAATAACACAATTGTTCATGTAATGTATCAGAATAGAAAAACAAGTATATTAAACTCAAATTTGTTGTAAAAGATCCGCTTTGATGATCTGTCCAGAGAGGAAGCATAGTTATAAAGGTTAGAGGAACTTAGGAAGATACAAACTAACTGAGGAGATTAAGGCCAGGGCAACATAAGGTTGTGTATTCCACACATCACCCAAAATGTAAGATTTGCTGGAGTCAGGACATCTCCTTGGTTTACAGAGACAGTCCGGCTACAGATGGCTGTACTTCAAGCAGCTGTACATTTTACTCTGTTATGTGCAATGTTGATAAATACATTTCACTGTTCTGTTCTTTACATCTGTGAATTATGCCTTTACATTTGTTAATTTTTATTTTTAGTGTATTAATTGAATTTCTTTTTTCAGGACATATTGATGCTTTTACATCAAAGCTTATTATGCTAGAAAAGATTTCTACAGAAACTTTAAGAGAAAAACTTGGATTGATCAAGTGAGTATTTTTAGCAAGTTTTTTAACAAGGAATTTGAAACCCTCACAAGCCTGCAACAAGCTACTACTTTTGCTATTTTTTTTTCCACAGGCCTGCAAATTCATTAAATATACTTCATCACATTTTGAAGAAAGTGTCTGAGTAAGTGCTCAGTTCTTGTTAATTATATTTATTTGCAACATTACCCAGCTCATCCTGTTTCTTCTGTACAATACTTGTCTCGTCTGATTTTTATTTCTTCAGATATGTGAAATACTTTACAGGTTCTCTTAGGTCTGTCATGGCATAGTGCAGTACTGTATAAAATGTGCTTGGCATTGCAAAGTTTGTGCAAATGATGCAAAAGAACAAGAACTTTATTTTTATGAACGAGTTTTTCAAGAGAGGAGGCTGGACTCCTCTGAGCTGATTAAACAGTTTGCAGGAGTGAGTTGTAATATTATGTATATAGACTGGCATGTAGAATTTGGGCATCTGGTTTTTGTTAGTCTTTTTGCTTAATTTGTAGAAGTAATACTGTTTATGTTCACTTCTGTTTAGCTTGGCATAGAACAGCATGTGTCTTTCCCTGGACATTGCAACTTTTCTCCTGCTCCTTTATTTAGCTACTTGAAGGCTTTCAGACTGCAAGTGTTTTGATGTTTTGTGAAGCAGGTTTCTTGCACTGAGAGTGAAATCTCTTAATTCAAATTACAGAGGAGTTTTCCTGCACTTCATAATTTCTGTAGCTTCATGATGTGTGGCTAAAATTTTTGATATGGGCAGTTGGTTGACATTTGCCTTCCTGTAAACTGGTTTGATCCTCTGTGTTTTGAAAGCACGTCTGTTCCTTGTATCTGTGTCCACATACGTGTTATGCTTTGTAAGACACTGGTTAAGAAATTATAGTTTGCCCACTATGGATGGTTTTCAGTGTATGCTGACATGTTTAGTTGAATGTGATGGTAGTCTGTGCATTGTTGATAAATTAGTACATTATGAATACAGTATAAACATCTTAATTAGTATGTATTTATCAATATGGTTTAATTAATGCTTTCTTGTCCACAGTGTTTTTATAAAACAGACACTGATAAGTAAATATCTAAGGATGTTTTGCATTTAAATACTGATTTTCATTTTAAACTTTTTTCTTTTTAGTTTGCAGGAGGGCTCTTATTTATTGACTCATGCTGCAGGAGATTCATCAGTTTCAATTTACAAGAGTTCCCTTGACAGGAGCACAAGATCATCCTATAACTTACACAAAGCTCATTGTGATCTGCCTGCTGTACCTGCCACTCTCTCAGTCCCGTGGGTGCCACTGGATCCCAGCCTGCCTTTGCCCTACCACCTGAGTCATGGAAGAGTTCCATGCACCTTTCCTCCTGCACCCCAGGAAGGCTGGAAACACAAGGTCAGTATCTCACTTGATGGAAAAGCAGATTAGCAGTTTAGAAATATTCTCTAGCAGTCCCTTGGGTGTATAACTAACATAGTTACCTGTCATCTTTGTGGGGCAGAGACCCTGCAGAGTTCTGGATCCACTACCAAGAATAAGGATGCCTTTTTCCTGAAAAACAGTGTAGGTGAGAGTCACCTAGCTTTAAACATCAGAGTGTGGAAAAATGTTTGGGTTTATTGTGCTGTTAACAGAGGGAAGTGGAATCTTCTGTAAGGTGCACGTCCACTCCAGGATGGGCCTCTCAGAAAGCAGGAGTCAGGCTGTTAAGAGTTGGCATTTTCTCTCTAAGGACTGCAGGAGTAAAAATGATTAGCACAACTGTAGACAGGTAAAATCAGGTGGGGTGGATTCTACTGCCAGGGTCTAATCTGCTGGGCTCTTATTACAGTTCTTTGTGATATGTTGTGTTGCGGTTTTTTTGAAAAAATACATTTTTTTTACCTATCATCTCATGGCAAAATTCTTGCAAGATTAAGTTTTACATGCTTAATGTGACCGAATGATACTTTCAGACATGTGTAGCATTTGGCTTAGTGAAAAGCTTTGTAATTCATAGGTTCGCAGTACAGCAGAAATGGGTACACTATTTGCATTTATAAGGATTTTCTAATCTTGCCTCTGTGATGGTGCTTTTTGTTGATGCACTTTTTTAAACAATTTCAGGAAGGACCTTTTAACCTGGTTTCAGTTTTTCACATTCTACCTTCATCTCTATTTGTCCCTCTGTCTTTCCCCCAGAACTCAAAATCTGAACTTATTAACTGTTTCAGCAGAAACTGATATTTCTTTGAGGCCTAAAATACTAAATTCTGGTCAGTTTAGTGACAATAAATAGCAAGGTAGAGGAGAGGAATCCACCTTATGTGTGGAGTGGGCCATGAGCACTGCACTGTAAGATGCCACAAATCTCATGCAGACAAGAGGTTGTAGCAAATCAGCCACACACAAAAAGCCTGTCAGTTTTTACATTTCTGTGTGTGGCAAGACACAAAACCAAGTGACTTTAGTCTTTACTGAAAGCTTTATTGCTTTCCTCTGCCCCCTGCTGCCACTCTTTGAAGGCTTTTGTGTCTTAACTTACTGATTCCTGATTTCAGCAGCAGCAGTGGAGGAGCATCTTGGATCTGTTCTTGGCTGTTTGTAATTTTAAACAAGGCTCATGTAGGGATAACAGCATTTCTCCACAGCAGAAGGAAGGGCTCCCTGAGGCCCTCCAAAGTTTGGTAGCTCAGTCAGACACGTTGCCATTGATAAACTGTCTCTGGTTGCTCTGAACTCCTTCACCTTGGAGGAGAATTCCATTGCAATTTTAAGTGTCTTCCCTGGCACACAGAAACTGCAATTCTCATTGGACACTGTTCCCTGTGGAACAGAACAGTCGTAACAGTATGTACACAATACTGTTCCTAAAATACCAGTAATGTATTCCTTTGTATTAGAAGCATGGATGCTTTTCCCAGAGGTGCGGGAGTATCTTAATTTAGGAGGGTACTATGTCTGTGTCTCAGGCATAAATACAGCATTGAGCGTGGGTGAGCAACTATTTACTGAAAACAGCTTTACACAGTATTTACATTCTGCAGTTCATCAGAGCACAGTTAAACCTAAAGACATAAAATGTTTTAGGTTTTTGAATGTCATCTTCTTTCCAGACTTCCTTAGGATAAGTGAAAATTAATATAGCTTAAAGTCACTAATACCTTGTTTTTGTTGCTGTTGTTTCAAAAACAATGTAAAATTCATTACGAAAAGAAGAACTGTCTGCCTTTAAAGAAATTTTTGATAGAAATGTTTTAGGAGTCCATAATTTACGTTGGTAAGTGATGCCTGTCATGCATCGGAATTTTCCTGAAGATCCCACTCTCATCTCTAATCTTCTTTAACAAGTAGTATGGCACTTTTCAAACATTTTTCTTCAGCAGAGATTTACTCATTTGTGTAAAAGCCCCGTGCTGACCCTACCTGGCTTAGCAGGCTGTGGGATGGTTCTTAGGCCCTGTGACGTGTTTGAGCCACATCCTGACTTCACATGAGGGCAAACTAGAGTTGTGCACCCGTTCCTGATTTCCTCGGGCATGTTGGCTCCTGCCAGAAGGAAATCCAGGCAGGACTGGGCAGATCTCACTGGTGACAGGAAACCACCAGGCCAGATGTGGCCTGGGAGCCTCTTTGAAGTGACAAGAATTAGAAGGCAGTTCTCTAGATGTAGCTGTATATGTTTGTGCTCACTGCAGATTTAAGATCATTCATTCTGATTCGGTTTTCTGAGTCGCTTTTTGTTTTAATTCTGTCCCCATGTGTGTGTAGATGCCTGGGGCGAAAGGACAGTCGGACACACCCTGTGAGGGAAGGCCAGTAGCTATGGAAACAGCAGGCAAGCCGGCTAAGCCTGTTAGAAATGAAGGTGTGGCTCCAAAGAAGCTGAAGAAGAATTACTGCAAGCAAAGAAAAATGAAGAAAAGATGGAACACTGAGTACAACATGTCTCCCCCAAAGTAGGAATAGGCCTGGAGAAGAGCAAGGGGAAACAAAAAACCTGAGGCTTTCCTGCAGCTTCAAAGGAGGCAGAACAAGCTGGCAGGGGAAATGGCTCCACAGCTGAAGCATTCTCTGAACCTTTAACCCTTTCGTCCCTCACTGGACGTGTTTCAAGGGAAAATCTCAAATTCAGTCAGGAAAAAAGCAAGTAGCTGGTTGTGGGAAAATATTATCTTCTGTGGTTTTTGTAGAAAAACTGCATCTTGAAGAATGAAGCAGTGGTTGACAGTACTCTCCAGTACTCTCTTTCTTCATTCTTCTAGAATCATTACAGATTTTATTCTGTCGTATCTTAAAGATACATTTTACTTTGTGTATTGCACACAAGGAGAGCAACTTCATTGTTTGGCCTTTTTGATGCATGATGTCTCCCAACTTTTAAATAATTAAACATTTTCTCTCTAGAATGGGGTAACAAACAAGGTTTGGGGAACAAAACTGTGTTTATTTGAATAGTAGGTGCCATAAATTTGCACTAGGAAACAATTAAATTTTGCACATCTAAAGAAATAGAATATACTTTTGGCTTCCCCAAAACAATTTCCAAAAATTGTTTGGATTTTTGTGTGTCTTGAAAAATAAATTCTGCACTTACTGTGTTCCTGAGTGGCTACAGCCTAAATCTCCTATCAGATCACTTTGATGTGCAGGAGTGCTTACCTGAGGTATTAATGTTTGCCTGGAGGAGCAAGTGATAGGATCAAGGCTTTAGTCATGTTCCAAAACCCCTACCAGCCTGTGTTGTGCATCAGCAGTTTGCTAGAGCCAAACTGAGAGGGAAGGAAGGAGAAAAGAGACTGCCTAGGAAGAGGCCAAGCAGTGCAATGTGCTTTCCTAGAGCATGTGAGTTGTGTTGAAAAATTAAAGCTGTTTTGAAAGTTGGTGTCTAAGCACTTTGTATTCTCTGATGTGTTTGTAATGGAATTGCTTGGAGGGAGGGGTTCTCTGCATTACAGCTGTTTTTTGGTACATGCTTTGAATATTCCATCAAATAGAATTTCAACAGAAATCAAGGCATGAAAATTATATTCTCTATTAGTGATTTTGTTTTACATTTTCTGGATTTCTGCCTTTACTTCCTGTTTTTAGAAGAGCTCATGAATTCTTGAAAGCTACAAGAATGAGTCCAATAAATTCTTTCCCATTTTTGTCTTGTAAACAACTCAACTATTTTAAAATGTCCGAGCCAATGTTTGATGTTCTGGAGAGCTCTTTGGATGCAATGCTTAAACTGCTATCACTGAAACCAGAGGCCTTACAGGTGTTCTTCCAAGTTTTTTGTTTGGATTAAGAAAGTTACCAAGTGCACACATCAGATCAAGCATTCTTCTGCTCCCTGGGGCTTGACATGACATGTTTTGATGTCATGAAGGTAAAAACAAAAAAATGGTTTACTGGAGTTTACCTATTACAAAATCCTGGGGGCAGGGTTTTTTTTTAAATCTGGCTTAAACAATGATTGCATATTAAGAACTGCTCTTTGTGAAATACAGAGCATTTTCTGATGTGGGTTTTTTCCAACTGTTAGATATATTTATAGTATTATTCAGGTGTGTTTTTTTTTATTTTTTGCCACTGCTGCTTTTAGCTGCAGTAATAAGCTAATGGCAAGCTGACCGGGTGTTTGTAAATTACAGACAGCTGTGATTCAAAATCCTAAATGCCCTTAGTGACTTCTCATAATAGGAATATTTTTGCTGTGAGTCATTTTTGCCAGATAACTGACTCTGTGTGGAGGATTCAAACCAGTTTTCAGTTTGTATATATAAAAACGATTGCCAGACTTGTATGGAATTTAGTTTCCTGATGCAGTTTCATGTGTCAGAAATGTGTGGTCTATTTGCCCATATATCTATATGTCTAAAAGACTTATATTTTTCTCTTAATAGGATACTGTTATATTACACTAATATCTTACTAATGATAGTATATTAGTTGTAGTTCCTTATCTGTTTAGAACAGGTAGAGACTGGAGTTTGTATAGAACACGTGAGATGGCTTTTTAGTTCAGTTATGTTTTATTTGATCTGTTTTAGATTGTGGGACTGAAGTAATTTGTTCTAAAATGAGTTAAGGCTTTGAAAGACTCTGGTTTTTTCATGTATCATGGGTGGGAGCACAAAAGTATACTCCATTTATAAATCCAAATAAGAATCTCTTTAAAGGGGTTTGATAAAAGGGGAAGAGAAAAGGGGTAGCATGTTTCTTTCAGGCAGTAACATCTGAAATTTGAAACAAAGAAAATATGTTAACAAAATAACTGGTAAAAAATATTTCAGTAAAGCCAGACAGTGTGCTGGGTTTTAGCAGCTGGGTCACTGCTCTGTATAGACTGTTCTGAAGTGGTGGTTACCTAAAGAAGAAGAAGGAATCAGGGAAGCCTGGCTGCTGTGATGCCACCAAAGTATAAATTCCTAACTATAACAGATTGCAAAGCTGTGGGAAGCAGGAGACTACAGCTGAAGGAGAGGGAGGAGCCCTGGACCTGACCCTCCAGGTAAGTGTTGCTTTCCAGCAAAATAATGCTGATCTTTTTTGTGGCCTCAGCCCACCGAGTTTAGGAGAAAAAGCCCACAGGTCTCACAAGCCTGTCCTGTAATTTCAGTTCTCAGCTGTATTTGGAGTGGATTGTGTGTGTTTATGTTGCAATTTATATGGCTTGTTTCTCAACACAGTTACTACTTCTTGTCCCTGTGTTGTAAGAGTGTCTTTCCCGAGTGCCTTTGGAGTGCAGGGTGGTTTGGTGGAACTTGCCCAGTCTGAGGGTGTCCCGGGTGCATTTCTCTCTCTCTGTTTGTCCCCTCACACAGATTGCCCAGGGTGTAAGGAGGGCAGTGTGTGCTCCCTGGTCCTTCAGAACAAGCAGCTCCCAGTGCTGGAGCATCCCTGCATTCAGGATCTCTGAGCTTTCCAGTGTGGGTGTTTGTAGTCCAGTGGTAACGGAGCAGCTTGGGATTGATTCTGGGTGCAGGACTTGGTCTCTGCTAAACCTCATGCAGTTAGTGTGGCCTGGGTGTGCAGGTTGGCCAAGTCTCTGAATAGTGGCTCCTCTATGCACTCTACCAACCTCTTCTCCCATGTGGTGTCATCTGCAAACTCGGGGAAAATTGGTTCTGCCATGTTATCATGGCACAAAAATAGTGAGCAGGACTGGACCCAGTATCAGCCTGAAAACTGTTCCTGGCCAACCCAACTGGTCGCTCAGCTTTGAGCTGCAAACCACTGCACTGGAGGTGGAAGAAATCCTCTGAGAACATAAGGTTTTCCTTGCTGTGTAAGATCTGGTTCTCCCATTCACTGGTGTTTGTTAGGAGATTAAACTGGTGGCTTTGTGTTGTGTGCAGACAGTTTGAAGTTAGTTTTGGAGGACTAGAGGAGGCTTTCTTCCCTGGTATTTCAGATGACATGCAAAATCATGCAACTTTATATTGGTGTGATTAATTGCAATGGGTTATTGCCTGAGAAGTCTAACGTTTCTTCCGTAGTTTTTAAATTTCACATGCCTTGTGCACTAATGAATCACGTATAAACTGCTTTCATTCCCTTGTGACTGGCTAAACCTCTTCCCTTTTCTGTTGGACTGCAAAGACTTGTAGGAATACAATAGATGCTGTCTGTGTAAAATATATGAGGACAAGACTTACTGTACTTTTTGTCTGTCTCCTGTGTAGCCCAGCAGCTGGAAGCATGGAGAGCTGGGACCAAGTGGGCAGACATCCATTGTGGTGCTGGCAGGTGAGAGGTGCCAACAGCAAGGGACTCTCCAAGCCCATGCTGTGGAGTTGAGTAACAGCTATTGAGCCATTTGAAGAGTTACCTCTTTTGCTTTTGATTTGTTGCCCTGTATTTTAAATAGCACCTTGTCTCCAGAAGAATACGACAAGCAATTCAGGTGTAGTCTTCCAGGATATTTAGTGCTGACTTCCATTTAAGTTTGCTTCTAGTTCTACTGGTGGAAGTTGGACTATTTTCAGTCTCTCTGTCTAAGTCTGCTGGATGTATAACTTTCTCAGATGCTTCTTTGAGAAATTCTGTAACTTAGCTCTTCCTTTCTTTGTAAGATACATTCATTGTTAGAAGTACAGGTACAGTCCTTCCCAGAAGCACTGTCATTGCTTGATACGTGAAATTTCTCTGTGCATAAAGTATGTCTTTATTTTTATATTGCTGTTAAAATGTATTTTTCTACTGAGATTCTTGAATTTTGTTTACAGATTCAAATTCTGTTACTCTGTATCCAAATTATTACACTAAAGTGTTTTCAAAGATACATTCCTGTATTATTCATCCCAAATTAATTTCCTTCTCCATGCCAGAAAACACCTTTGATGGCCAGGTGACCGTCTATTTAAGCACAAAACATTTGAATTACACCCTGCCTGGTGTAAGTAGATTGTCATCGGCAAAAGGCTGATTTGAGCCATTCTGAGGCTTAGGAAGGTCTCCTGTAGATCTTCTCAGGGCTGTTCTTGCCCATGGCTGTGGCTGCAAGGTAAGCTAGTCCTCATCCAGCTGTAAGGCTGAGAAGACACCATTGTGCTGTACCTTGCTGAGGGATTCTTTGACTGGTTTTGTGGAACTGCAATATACTACCAGTTTGAAAATTGTTTGTAGAATAGTTTAGTGTCAGGATTATTTAAAAGTATCAGTCCTAGTGCAGCGTTCAGGGCATTTCTCAGTATTGATACTTCCCTCTTCTGCTTATCCAGTGAGAGAAAAAAAGAAGGGTCATGAGAGCCCTATTCTCCCTCCTCCACACACCATGGTAGCTTTGTGTGAAGTGTAACAGTAGAGGAAATAGTCTACTTTTTTGTGGTTAAAATCTGGTAAATATTAAATGACTGCCACTTTTATATTATGGTGTCACTTTAAAGATGGTCACTTTAAACTCCGTATTAAAAAGAATAAGGTAACAATAACTGTGTTGGGAAGGGAGGGGCTATGACAGACCCCAGTGACATATTCCCTGACTCTTGCAGTGGAATGTAGCAGCCACGTCCCTCTGTTCATTCACAGCATGCTTGTACAAGTGTGCATTTCCTATTTTTGATTGCCCTAATAGAGGAAAACTTTCTGTTTATTTTTCCTATGGGCAATGTCCTTGTTCAGAAGAGCCAAAGGAAAAGTGTACTAATATTGTTGAGCTAAGCTGTGTAATCCAATGAGCCAAGCCAGCTCCCTTCAGCTCGACAGTGGTGTTCCCTTTACTGTATTTAGAGCCAGCTTTCCCAAAAGATGCATGAACACGTATTGGTTTCACTGAAACTCATTCAGAGGTTCTTACCTAAACAGTTTTCCACCTGTGCATGAGATTGTAAGGCAGCAGGAATGGCCAGGAATGTCCCCTGGCCTGCCCGTGCCTGGAGAACGAGCACGTACCACATCAGTGCCTCTCATTTCTGAGTTGCCACCAACTGAATATAATCACTGAAGAAAGAAAAGAGCAAACTCTACCATGGCAGATACTGTCAGAATTCTTTGAACAAAGGTAATGGTTCTGACTCTTAAAAATCTAGAGTTTGAAAATAATTCTGGGCTTTGATAAACCTTGACATGCTTTTGAGTGTTTCAAGCCTTCTGATACTTAAGGACATATAACTAGGATTACATTTTTGAAATTTTACATTACAGTGAGAGCTATAGACTTCCTGTCCATTGCCTTCCACTGCATTGTCCAGGACAGCCTGAATTCTTGCATCATTGCAGGCTTTTAGGAGCTCCTGCCTCCAGAGAAACAGCAAACATGAGACTCAGAGAGAGTCCAGTGATGCTGGTAAATTATCTAAATGCAGTTTGTGCCTTGCCAGCAATGCCCTGTGTGAGTACCATGGGAATAGTTAGGTTTGAATGTTGAGGTAGAAAAGGATATCAGTTAAACAATAGCATAGATGATAAAGTGATGCCATGTGAAGACTTTTCTGTCTATTCAATGTGTACTAAAAGTTTTCCTGGGGAGGTCATGGGGGTATAACTCCCCATCCTCTGCTCAACTGGAGTCAGAAAGTTTGGGCCTCTCCTTATACAGACTTTGTGATCTCATAGTAGACTTTCAGAGTTTATACATAGCTTCGTAAGCAAGTCCCCTTGGGTGCTCATCTGTGGAAAAAGGAAAAGTAGTGACCAGTCTGGTGCTTTTTCAGACCTGAAACTGAAGTACAAAGTGTCAGACTGTACATCTGGGTGCAGGATCTGTTGTTGGCAGCAGTTATTCTCAGCTGGAGGTTTCCTTTATGTTTCTAGATGAATTTCCTGATGTGAGGGTGAAACTCTGTACCCCAGAGTGTGACTCTTTTCCCAGTTCCTTCTGACAGTGCGTCTTGCCTGTGACCGTTGCTCCGGTCTCCCCAAGGTTTGCTGCCCCCACGGCTGCTGCTGGTGGGCATTCATGCTGATTTTAATGGAGTGATGAGCACAACCTGTCTTACTGAGGTTCTCTAGCTCTTTCTGTCAGTTCTTTCTGATATACTTCAGGTATAGAAAGAAGAACGTAAGCATTTTCTGTAAATGAATTTGTAACTATCCATGTTAATAATCAGTGCTGAGATCAATGCTTCTGATGTATTTTTCAGAAACTATGTTAAAGCATCTATAAATAAAATGAGAATATGCATTTAGAATTTAATTTCATCACTGAAAATGAGATTGGGAGTAATGATGCAACCTTGAAAATAACTCGGGTCTGTTCATGACTCTTACTCTAATACAGGCTTTAACATTTGTTTATCCCATAGTTAAGGAACAGCATGAGTGCCATCCTGTGCCAGGCCTGCTGCAATTGATTGAAAAGCTCCACCTACCAAATCTTTGCACAAACAATTCAAAATAAAAAACCACGAGGAATGAAAAAAAAAAATTCCTGCTGAAATAAGTCGCTCATTAGTCTGTCTAGTGTGGGCTATACTGCCAGGCAGACAGAACATGTCAACAAATATTTTAATGATCTGATTAAATCTGAACTTAAGAAAGAGGGAGTGAAGAAGCTGTCAGAACCCCATTGCTGAGCAGGTCATGTGGCCACGTTGCAATCTACCTCAGCAGTCAAACCCCATTTATTTCAGAACTGTGTAGTCACCTGCAGTTCTGCTCCCTTGACTGACAGGAGGACAGTAATCTTGTGCAGCTCTCGGGATATTCTTTGTAAATAGTAACAATATAAAAAAGAGGTATAGTTACTGCAAAGCTGCACATGCTACTTCTACCAGCTTTTGTAGTCATTTCCAAATTAACAAGTGCTCACATCACAGTTGAAATTCTTTGGCTTCTTTGTAGGTAACCTAAGCAGAATGCACAGTGAGATTGATTAGCCTGCCTTGTTTTATCCAAAAGCAGCACATTGAAGTTAAAAAACCTGGAGAGAATTTTATACTGGCACTGTCATTATGTCTGGAGTAAAAGAATCTTGTGGGTCAGTAGGCTTGTCACTGCAGCCTCTTTAGTTGGTTGTTTTAATAATGAGCAGTAAATTTGTATGCTGGTACATGAATAAATAAGTTTGTTTCCTGCATTCTTCAGGGAAGATATTTCACACAATGTCATATTTATCAAAAGAATACATTGTCTTCCCTTTACAGGTTTTCTACCAGCCCAAACAGACAAACTGAGAAGATAAAATACTGTAGGCATTTCTTTGGCTTAAAAAATGTTTGTGGCTTCATGCTGCTTATTCTGTGTGTGGGTGGGTGTTTCAGGCCATGGCCTGAATTTGGGGTTCTAACTTTCCATCCTGGCAAGACCTTCCTGCAGGGTTCTCTGGTGCCGCCCATGTGTTCCTGGGAAGGGCAGTGGCTCCCTGTCTGTCTCTCCATGTCTGTTCGTGTTGATCAGCCACTGTGTCTTCCCCTCCTCTCTTCTGCTGTTTGGAGCTCAGTTCTTCAACACACACTGTGGTGGCTGCTCCTTCTTGTATTAATGACTTCTGGAGGGTAGTAACATGAGGAAAATAAACCTTAGTGTTGAGAACTTGGTTGGAAATAATCTATAGTTGTGTTGGCCTTTTGTCCTCCTCACCTGTCCTCGGTGTGAGCACTGGCTACAGGTCTGCAGGACACTGCAGTGGAGGTCACCCAGCTCAGGCAGAAATGTTTACTAGATGCTTATTTGAAAGCAAATGTTACTGAAAATGTTAAGTATTATGTGTACTCCTTCATGCTAAAACAATAGGCTTTGAATATATATTTTTTTCTAATTCATTAACACAAGAGATCTCTGGTTTTTGAATTCAAACCTGTGCTTCTGACCTGGAAAAGCAAGTCTTAGCCTGGCTGGCAGAAACAAATCTTTTGATAACAACCATTCCCTTTCTCTTAATCAACAGCTTTTTTGAAGTCAAGTTACTTTGCCTTAAATTTTCCCTAAAGCTGTAAGATGGCACTTGAAAGAGCAACATTAGTGTAGACAGTCTTGTGTAATCATGAATCTGTGACGGTCCTTTGTCTTACAAGGTATCATTTGTTCCTAGATACTACCTCAGATGAGTCTAATTTAGGTAATGAAGTTCAGGTCATGGAAGAACTTTCTCAAAATCCTGTATTTTATGTTATGTTTTGCTAAAACAGGGTTGATGTTTTAAAACAAATAAGCCACAAAAGAAACCTTCCTGCAATTTCACAGGATCATTGATTTTAATTGAAAATTTGCAGCTGTCTTCCAGATTGTTGTCGTAATAGTCTGTTGACTTCTGTCAGTCAACTTTAGACTGTAAGTGATTTTAAAATTCGCTTTCATGGGTCATTTCCGAGGTGGCATGATGTTAAGCAAGGAGGTAATTTTTGCAGTATGCAGTTTTCAGCCTGCAGATTTGCCGTAGGGACCTGTTGTTTAAGGATTTTTAGAGTAAGTTTAGGTGGTGCTTAATTAGATTCCTTGAAACTTTGAGAGATTTTTCCCCAAGATTCTCAGGGACATATTTAAGGTGTGACAGCCTCCCCAGTGCTTTGGCAGAGGCCAGGAGATTAATCCAAACCATGGGACTGTTTTTGTTATGAGTCACTAAAGTGGAAAGAGCACATAATGATGGGAAACAATGAAGCAGAGCAGACTTGGGTTTACATCAAACCTTTTAACACTGTTCCTAGGAAAAAAATTCCCTGAGGACTTTTGGCAGCTTCCATCTTTTGTAGCTGTTTCTGGCCTTTGGCAAGACAGGCCAAACTCTGCAGTGATTATTTATGCTGGTCTGTTCTGGATGATGTCAGGGGCTCCTACGTGCCCTGGTAATATTTCCTACAGTGTTTTCCAGTGTGGTGTTAGTCTGGGGAACAGCACTGCAGAGCTGGCAGCCAGGATCATTTTAAGCACTGGGACATGTAAATGGGTTTAAAATCTCTCTTAAGCAGCCTGTTTATGCTGGCAGCATTGTGCCAGTATTGCTGAGAATGCTGAGCTCCGCAGAATGGTTCTGTTTTTGAGGTGGATCTTTTTAACCTGTTCATGTTAAAGGACTAGTTAGGACTACTTAAAGGATTAGTTGTGGGGCTAAGGACAGCCTGATACCTATGTTTGGATGAATTTGCAACTCTCCAACCTTAAGTACCTTAAACTGTATTGTACATGATAACGCACATTATCATGTAATGCTCATGATAATCTGAGAACAGAATTCTTTAATACCTGGCAATTCTTTACAGTTCTTTTTTTGTCTCGGACAGCATGATCTTTGCATTAGAAGGCAGCTGGCTGTGGAGCCCCACCAGGAAGTCCCCGGGGATGGAGGAAATGCCCCAGTCGTGGTTACACACATAGTGACTGTTTGTTTCTATATCCGCCACTGTTTCATTCAGGGTAAAGTCGCTGGGTTTGTTCACCCTGCCAATACCAGTACGAGGGATTTGGCGAGTGTTTCTTTTCTGTTTATGTTTGTATCCAGGCGACCTCTCCTCCTCGCTCATCAAATGATTACTCTGTGAGGCAGCTGAAAAACCAGAGTGCTGGTGATTCAGGGTTTAGGTTAGAAGTGGAATTGAGCTCCAGAGACCAGTAATGCTCATGCTGAATGTGTGCCAGAGCCGTTCCTTTTCTGTTCTGTGCTACACACATACCCAAATTGCTGGTTTAGCATTTGTTCATGATGCATATTCCTCACTGAATCTCTGTCTCACCTGAGTGTGTAAACCCCTCTGGCTTACTCTAGTTAGCATGTCCCAAACAGAAGGAAAGGAGGTGCAGGAGCCTGGACTGAGGCATGAGAGGGGAAAGCCTCTTGCACCTTGGAGGCTGATGGCCCATGTTGTGGGCTGTGTCAGCTAGATGAGAGTAACAACGGGGTGTGCTTCCTTCTGAACCTCTTCACAGAGCAGATGACTCCAGGCTGTTTGCTGCAGACAGGGGACAGCCAGTGCAGTGGGTTGCACCACAGTGACCCAAACCTTAAGGATTTTGCCAAGTGATAGGGACTTATTTAGGCTTGTGTGTGACCCAGGCAGCTTTGTTTATTTTTTGTGAACGTTTAAAGGAGTTTCTTTCTGACTGTTACTATAATCTTAGCAAATGTGTTGCTTTTTTACTCTCAGGTCTTAATTTGGGATCCCATCACCCAAGCAAGTGACTCTCTGTGGAGGTGAACTCCTTGTGCCCATGGGCTTTGAGTGGAAGGAGCCACTGAGACTGAGAGATAAAAGGATGAGGATGTTATTTATACTGGTGAGGAGGAAAATCTTTGAAAGTTAGCGAGAGTTCAAACTATGGTTGTGGTCAGATGTGCATGAAAGTTTCAGAAGAGAGATACTGAACAGCAGACAGAAATTGATTTGCAAATATGGAGTTGAGAAGTAGGTGAAGACAAATCCAGTGTAAGAGGAAACTTTTAAGAAGTCAAGTGCAAGATACAGCCAGCTGGTGGGGGATAGAGTTAGATGTTTCACTGGCCATGAAGAGCATTTGCTGTCAGGTTCTTACGTTATGTATGAGGCACTTTGAGATTCTGCATAGGAAGTAACTGTAGGACATAATGCCTGTCCTGTCTTTGCCAGTCACAATGACTGCTAAAATAGTTACCCTTTAACCAAGGTTATATTGGCTTTCATGTAATGTAGGCTTTGTATGAAACACGTGAAGATAAACTGGAAATAATACGATGAATCTAATTTGTTCTTATATCCTGATGAAGTAATTTATGTTGTTTACCATTTTCTTTAGCAGATGCAATACTTAATCTTTGCCGTGAAGAGTTAACAGTGGAAAGTCGGGACCTGCTCAGTCAGAAGGCAGCACTCTAAGGCCCCACAGCAAACCATGGCCCTGCAAGGTATACAGACCAGGGGCCAGTGTCTGACGTGGATGGCCTGCTCCTAAGCACACAGCCTCTCTGTTCCCAGGCTGGACCAGCAGGTGCCAGCTCCCCTACCTATTATAGTGCTTCATTTGTAAAACACACACGTAACAAAATATTAGAGAGCTGGCCAACACACAAGACCATTCCAGAGATTAAGTCTAGCTCTTTAAAAGGGATTATTTCAAGTAAATGAAATTCTGAGTGGAGAATAACATTTGTGCAGGAATGTGCATGTAGTGTAGGAATGAGATTTCACAGAATAGAATTGATCCGAGGGCTTAGGTTGTTAGGTGGAGCACCTAACAAGATGTCTGGTTCTCTGGTATTGTATTAGATAACAGTTGGCATTGGTATTCTGGTATTTGGCCTGTTTTTCAAAAACAGGCTTTGGGATCACAGTTCCGTAATATTTAGAGTAACGTGCCCTTCCCCCTCCAAAAAAAGACCCAAACGAACCAAAACACAACTCCCATTTCCCCACAAAAACCAGTTAAACACTTTCAGTGTTCAGTTTTACTAGGTGTGCTAAGCAGGAGTCCTTCCTTCTGTAGCCATAGACATAATAACTTGCTGATTTGTTACCCTGGGAACCCAACTAGCATAACTTTTAAGTTATATTTAACTTTCTTTGTAATCTGTGATTACTCTAAGTGCTAATAACAAATCTGTGTGTTTGTATCATGGCAGTTCCCAAATTAGAACAGATAATCAAGATTCAAAAACAACACCTAGAGGTCTGCCTGATCCATATGCTAATCAGAATGGAATTTGTTATCCTCTTGCAACATAACACATTCCGGGAGCAACAGTGCATGGAGGCTCAGTCACACCTAACCCAGAAAGTGCTTTCTCCTGATCCCTCCCCCACTTTTTTTCAGTTGAAGAAGCAGGTTTAAGTAAGCAATACATATTGACAGAACTGTGGCCTTCATAGCTTCAGTGTTACTGCACCTTTGTTTTTTGTAGACAGCATCCTGGAAGAGCATGAGCAAGGTCTGTGTAGATGAAGGAGGGAAACAGTGAGACTGAAGTGAGAGAAAAATCAGCTGTAGCAACCCCATATGCCAAGATGTTACTGCAAAGACAAAGTTTTGGTCAGAGGGGAGCTTAAATTGAGTATTCAAGTTAAGCACGTCAAGCCTCCACTAGTATAACATAATGAGAAGATAATGAAAGGAAAAATCAAAGGTGTTGGTGGGGTGGAATACACTGGTATATTGAATTGAAAGAGAGAGGGAAAAAAAGATAAAATTAGTATCAATACTAAGCAGTAACAAAAGAATGGTAGAGTTAGCAATGATAATGCCACTAAGTCTAAGAGGATGCAATGACTGGACCTACAGCATGTCCATAGATTACAGGATGAAGCTTAATCAGTGAACAATCAGAGGCAAAAAAATGAGAAGTTGGCACAGTTATATTTGTTTTTCCATCGCCAGAACTTTGTGGAGCTCCAATCAAGAGAAGTGTGTTCTCTGATTGCTGTGGGCAGCGTGCAGGAAGCCAGGGGTCACAAACAGGTAATTGCAGCTGAAGGAGTTGCTGGTTATTTGAAGTATGACCTTCTATGCAGGTATTTTAAGGGAGTGCAGGGACTAAGCAATGCAGAAACAAATTGAAAACCTTTCTTGGCACTGCCTTACTTACAGGCTTGCTGGAACATGTTCTTCCAGTAAATCATCTGTGAGGCAGACACAGAGACACTGGGCTTGTGCTAAGTGCAGTCCTTGTCCCAGCCTCTATCCAGCCTAATGCTGCCAGGAGTTACTTTAGTGGAGTGCTCAGGAGCAGGTCGTGGACCACAACCCCTTGTGGGAGGTGCTGTACAAACCCTCCAAGCTTTGGGCAAGTCTTCAGAAATAACCTTTGTGACACTCAACCTTATGTCCCATTTTAAAAAGTGATTCAGGCACTTGGTTTCTGATTTCCTGTGAACTAATTTCCTTTCCCTGTTTGGCAGATAACAGGCTTTCTTCCTTGTACAGTCCGACTGCGCCTTCCTCGACTCCTGGTTTTGCAGTTTTTTCTTTAAGCTATGAAGAATATATCATAATTCCATGGACAGGGTCCATGGCCTTGCTCTTAGGGGATGGTTGGTTGTTCTGCCAAAAGACTGGGTGTATTTTCTGCTGGTCATACTACTCAGAGTCCCCAGCTGGTACAAGTGCCTTTGATGTCAGTCGACCTACATAATCAGAGAGCAATTGAGGGAATTCATAATATGTTTGAATATAATGTTTTTATCTTCATGGCTCTGAATGTAGTTGCTCTTCTTTTTTTCCTATTGGCAGTCCTTTTTTCAGTTGAAGTCACTTCAAGAGTCCCTGAAGTTTGTGTAAGTTCAGAGAGGCTGCTATTTTAAACTGAATTGAATGTGTGATCCTGAGATTGAATAACTGGTGATTGCTGGATGTGAGAGACAGTATTTCTGAAGCTGTTGGTTATAGGGATAACAGCTTGCTTGATATCAAAGTTTTTGCAAAATGTTCATATGAAGATCTAGTTAATTAATGGTGCTAGATGAGCTACTTCATATTTTAATAAATATTAAATTATTAAAAAAATAACATATTTCTCAGGAAATGGGAGTAGTAGTGCCATTGGAACAGGTTGAGGTAGAGGACAGAAAGGTAAATGAATGTTCAGTTAAGAGAATGAATATGTTCCTCTCTCAATTCATTAATCTGTGACTCAGCAGATTGTGTACAAGAATACAACATATACATTGCATGTTAGCAATACATGCATATGTGAAAGCACTTTCTTTGGCTGAAGATGTTGTAATTATGGTTTGCTGCTTTTGTTTTAATAGTGTTTGAAAAGAGATGGGGGTGAAAAAAACTGTCCCTGAGGGGTTGTGCAGCCATTAGTAGGCAGATTGGCTCTCTGGCCTCTGCTCAGCTGCTTATCCCTATTTAAAGCCCCTGGTGAATACTGGAGTACAGAAGGGCTGTTACTTCTAGGACTTGAAGTATTTTTGATCTGTGAGTCACATTTCCAAGGTGTCAAGGATTTTTTTTTCTAAGATATCTGAAAAGCAGGGGGAAATCATCTGTTTGTTAGTGACAGGCACTGGTTGAAGTGGGATAACCAGGAATTAATTTTGAAAGGCTGATTAATTAATACGCAGAGAAATAACCACAGTGGCCTTGACCAAAAGAAAGTTAACGTGTCAAACTCATGCAATACTGGCGTCAGTGTTCTCTGGCCAAACACTGCTCCATGATGTGCCTTCTCCTATGGCTCTCCCCTTCACGTCACTTTTGTTTAACCAGAAAAGGTCTATTAACATAATTTTACCTTCAGCAATGGCTGGCTCATGTGTACGCTCTGTTGTCTCCATGTTTGAAGTCAAGTGTAATATTTCTTAATATTTCCCCCTTTTACATCTCTGATCTTGTTTCATCCCAGCAATTGTATTTTCCTGTCTCTTTTCTGTTGGCCAGCTTTTGCCACCGCTGTTTTTATGCACCTGGATAAGCCTAAAACTTTTTTACCCCCTTCATCTGCCAGAAGACATCTCTGTCTATACCTACCAAAAAAGTCTTCCACCAGAGACATACATTTCTGTGCAGGATCAAAATCGGGGTGTGAGAGTTTTGAAAGGATAGTTTTGAAAGGACTGCCTAAATATATTCACCTGCCAGAGCTTAAGAAAACCACACTGAAGTTACAGGAATAACTGCATGTGTTGGGAATGGGGAGGGCTTCCTTTTTTCTTTCTTCCTTTTTCACTTTTGGGGTGAAAGAGTCACCCCAAGTGATCCAGATCTAGAACTGCGTCTTAACTATATCTTGCTTTTGTTGCCGGTGTAAGAGCTGAGCTTCAGAAATGTCTTTTTTCATTCCTCAGAGTGGCAGAAGCTTTGATTTCCTCCCCTGTGCTGGGTGTGGTAACTTCTTGGGGTTATCCGGGCATGATTCAGTGAGCCTCAGAGCAGAGCCTGTGGCTTGGTCTCCAGGCTTTATTGCCTGTGGCAGACAGCAGGGAGCCTTCCCCGCGCTGCCCCTGAACCCCGCACACGGCTGGGGCTGCGGGGCTGGGGGGACCGCGGGCTCTGCCCAGCCCGGGGCCGGGGGGCTGCCCGGGGCGGGAGGGGCTGTTCGGGCTGGGCACGGAGGGCCGGGCTGGGGCTCTGTTGCCCTGCGGGGTTTGTGCTCCGCTCCCTGCGGGGCTCGGGCGCTGTCACCCTGCGGGGCTGGGGCTCTGTTGCCCTGCGGGGTTTGTGCTCCGCTCCCTGCGGGACTCGGGCGCTGTCACCCTGCGGGGCTGGGGCTCTG
>VWZG01001996.1:122685-151429 GCA_013396735.1 Grallaria varia
CGCCCTGCGGGGTTGGGGCTCTGTCGCCCTGCGGGGTTGGGGCTCTGTCGCCCTGCGGGGCTCGGGCTTTGCGCCCTGCGGGGTTCAGACTCTGCTCCCTGCGTGGCTCGGGCGCTGTCTCCCTGCGGGGCTCGGGTTCTGCTCTCTGCGGGGCTCGGGCTTTGCGCCCTGCGGGCCCCGAGCACCGTCCCAGCCCCGTTTCTGAGGGGAACCCAAAGCACGGGCTCCAAAGCACCTGCCGGCCCCGTAACTCAGGGGCGAGGGCTCGGGGCGGGGTCGGGTCCGCCTGGCCCGGGGGCAGCGGCAGCTCGCCCCGGGAAGGTGTGCGGCGAGAGGGCTGAGCCCCGACCCCTGCACCCCGGGGCTCTGCCCTGGTGCCTGCTCCGCATCGCCAGGAGCCCCCCACGCGTTGCCGGGCCGGGGCCAGGCCCCGCGGGCACGGAGGGAGCGGCGGCTCCAGCGCAGCCCTCGCCCACCGCGCCCCGGTGCCGGCNAGCATCGCGGGGGCGGGGGTCGAGCTGCGGGGGCCGCAAGGGCAGGAACGGAGCGGGGATCGGCTGCGGGGTCGGACTAAGGGGGCTGCTGCGGGGGCTGCTGCGGGGGCTGCTGCGGCAGGAGCGGGGCGGGGGTCGAGCTGCGGGGGCTCCCTCAGCTGCGCTTTGCCCCCCGGCCCTGCCCTGCCCCGGCATTTCGCTGGGCTCGGTCCCACGGCGGGGCTGCCCTCGGGGAGCTCCGTGAGCCCCGCACCGGGCACTGGGTGTGGCGGCCGCGGCTCAGCAAAGAGGAACCGCTTCCAAACTTGCTCAAACTTCCCCGCACATTCATTTCTTCTCGTCAGTGTACGCGAGGGCTCGGCTGGACTGGCCGTGGGTACCGTCCGTTCGCTTTCCAGCGCGGAGCGTGGCGGAGGACGGGCTGTGCCGGCTCTGAGGGCGCCGTTCATCCGAGGGGAGCCCCTTCCCTGGGCCGGGGCTGAGGATGGGCCCCGCTGCGGATGCGCTGCTGGCCCGGGCACAGGGACCCCTCGGGTTGGGGGTGCTGCTGGGGGGGCACAGGAACCCCTCGGGTTGAGGCACAAAGACCCCTCGGGCCAGGGGTGCTGCCAGGGGGGCACAGGGACCCCTCGGACAGGGATACAGGGACCCCTCGGGCCGGGGATGCTGCCGGGGGGCACAGGGACCCCTCGGGCCAGGGGTGCTGCCAGGGGGGCACAGGGACCCCTCGGACAGGGATACAGGGACCCNGGATGCGGTCGGGAGTCACAGGGACCCCTCGGGCCAGGGATGCGGTCGGGGGGCACAGGGACCCCTCGGGCCGGGGATGCTGCTGGGGGGGCACAGGAACCCCTCAGGTTGGGGATGCTGCTGTGGGGCACAGGACCCCTCGGTCCAGGGATGCTGCACAGGGACCCCTCGGACGGAGGTGCTGCCGGGGGGCACAGGGACCCCTCGGGCCAGGGATGCTGTCGGGGGGCACAGGGACCCCTCGCAGTGCCAGGGCCAGCGCTAAGCCGAGCTTTGGCTCCTCGCAGCCCTGAGCGGGACCCGCTGGCAGAGCCCGGGCTGGGCGCGGCTCCCCCGCCCACCGTGCCCTGGCCACGAGAAGGACTGCAGAGATTCCGCTGCTGCCGCTCGGATTGTGAGTCAGCTTGGACAGCACTTCCTCCTCCCCGAGCGAGGAGGGGACGTAGGGCAAAGGAGTGTTGCCTTGTATTTTAACTGAAAGGAGTGATTTCGGGATGGTCACGCCGAAGTGAGTTGTGTGCTTACGCGTGGCAGAGCTTTGGTTCTGTTGAATGGTGCTGCTTCTGTTCCTATTCACGTGCTGTGTGTGCACGGAGATGTGCAGAGCCCGACGTGCAGGTCAGCGGGGAAAGCCTTTTGGAACCTCCGAGCCCTTGGGTGATTCATCCCCCTTGGTGGAGCCAGCTGTGATAAGCAGCCCCAGGGAGTGTAGTTCCCATTAGCTAACATTTGGTACGGTTTGCCTGGATCGAAAAACACCCAACAGGTTTTTCTGTAAAGTCTCAGAAGTAAGAATGATTTGGATTTGAAGAAACAAAAAGTCCTTAGTTTTGTACGTGCATAGTATCTTTCTGGAATGGAACATCCTGGGTGTTCTTAGCAATGTCTGTGAAAGAGAATGGTTCAAGTATGTTTGTGGTAGTGTGATTTCAAAGGGTTTCAAAATAGTTTCCTTTAAAGCTGATCTTTTTGCTCCAAATAGTGGCTTTAAATGATTTGCTAAACCTTATTGGGTGACTTGGGGAGACACAAGCCCAGCTTATTTGTACCTTTCATTGGCATGCTTATAAATGACTGGTTTGAGTCCTTATTTAATTTACAACAGATTTACAACAGATGTTGTGGATCTTCCTCATCCCCTCTGTTGACAGGCCTTGCCCCAGTTTTTGAAGATCCAGCACAAATGTGTTCCAAGCGAAAGAGTTTCCATCCCCTCGTTCCGGGGATGCCGTTTCCTTGGCTCAGATGCCTGGGAACACCCTTTGGTCAAATCTATGTCTGGTATAAAAGGGCTTCTTAAAATGCTTATTGAGCAATGCAGGTGTTTGTGCATACCTGAAACTGTTTTCCATGGATCACATGGGGGGTTTTTTTCTGCTGTAATGTGTGTGAGTTGCCCTGGGAAGCGAGACGTGGGACTTTTAAACACACATTCTTCTGTCACCAAACAGTTATGGGGATAAGGTGGTGAATAGAGACTGGGCCAGTGTAATAACAGATCTGCAAAACAGTGCTTTCTGTGGGGGTCCAGGTCAAAACATGCCATTTTTTTTTTTAGTAGAATAACACTGTGATTCAGGATTGCATAATGTGGATTTAGAAATTGGGTGTAGAAACTTGCCTTAGGGTATTGAAGTATTAGTTTACAGCTGGAAGGTAAAACTTGGTTCTGTTCCAGTGTGAGAAAGAACAAGTTAGTGCAAGTATTTTCTATTTACGTGTTCAAACCCATCCAGAACTTGTCCTAACTACATCAGATAGAATCAGTCCATCAGGGAACAGTGAGAGCCTGTTCTCAATCCTGAGTGCTGTACGGAGCAGGATGTGACAAGGGCGGTGTTTGTTCTCTGAGTAAAGATCTTTCCCTGTAAAGATTCTTGCAAACCCTCCCATTTTGCCCTTTGCCAGCTCTCTGCTGATGGGCAGTGGGTTGCTCTGGCATTGTTGTGTGCTGGTGATATGAACCTCCCCATTCCAGCTCCGCATGAGGGTATGTTGGTCCCGTTCCTGTACTCTGATCAAGTTTTTTTCCAACGAGCCTGATGCAGTGTGGGTTTTAATGGATTTAGAAACAGCAGTCTTGCTAAAAGGTGCTCAGTGATTCTATTTTTTTTTAATGTGAAAGATCATACTGCAGTTGCTTTGCTTCAGCTCTCGCTGGTGGTGTCTTTGTGACAAGCAAGACCAAAGGACTTCAGTTACTCATTTTTGGTATTGGTTGAAATACTGTCAGAGTACAAAGGTCTCGCTGTTCAGGCTCTTCATTTTATTAAGAGTAAACATCAAGAATTTCATAACTCAGTAATATATCAATCCCCTCTAAACAGCATCGTTAACAGTGCCCACATCAGATAGCATCTTATTCCAACTTCTGCAGCCTGTCTCTAAAGGCCTGGGTTGGAGTTTTGCTCAGAAAAAGATTATTTTCTCAAACATTGATGCATGTCTGTGATTTTTGTTCTCTGCTTTATTTTTCTTCCCCTTGAATCTTAATTTTTGCTCTGAGCTTAATTGCTTTAGTTACTTAAACCTGGATTGTTTCAGAAGATGAAAGGTTTTCTTTCTGTGCTCTAAGTGAGGAAAGGTGTGATTACAGCAGTTACATTGGGAAAGCTGTGCAATTGTGTTGATGCATCTTATTTTTATAACACTTGCTAGATCTGCCAAAAGTAAAGATTTCTCTGCTTTTCTCTGCGTTTACAGGAGCTAAAATAAAAATAAACACTTGTTCTGGAGTTTTAACCAGATCTCCATTATTAAGAAACTATTTCAAACTTCTTTCTGGTTCTCTGGGCCCTTAATTGCAGATTGATCATTGAGTGGGGAGGACTTTGGTCTGGGAAGGTTGCATGGGTGGCCAATGCTGCTGGCCTGAGAAAGCCCCAATAACAGCAGAAGAGTGATTGATGGAGGATAAAAGATAAGTCTGAAAGCCAGTTGAAAGGGCATCCCCAGGACTGGCTGCACAACAACAGGGGCCAGGCAGCTGGGCTGGGGCAGGCAGGGACAGCGTGGAAGTGGAGGGAGTGGCACCCAGCTGAGAACAGTGCCATTGTGGTGCCAGGCTCAGCTCTCAGGGCAGTGGCACTGCGTCTGAGGTGCTGCTGCCCTTTCTCTCCCACTCTCATGAAGCCCAGCTCTTTGCCCTGGCTGACAGTGCTCTCTGCCCTGGGATTGTGGACGTGCTAAGAAACAAGCTTTAATTTCTAGGGGCAAAGCAATGTTTGCTGCAGGTGCCATCCTGGGCAGCTGGTGAGTGGCAGTGCCTGTCCTTTCCGTAGAGGATTTGAGAGCAGAGTTTTGGGAATGCATCAAGCCTCGTAAATACTGCCCCTGGCTGTACCAATCTTTGGTAAACCTTTCTGTAGCTGAGAGCCCCTTCCAGCAGGACAGTGATACAGCTCTGGCAGACCTCTCTGACCAGAAACCTGCATTTTAATGAGGCAAGGTGATGTATCATGAGCACATCACATCAGTGTCCATTTCTGCAACATACATGATCTGTCTCAGGGCTGAGTTTTTCTCTGTGTTTTATGCATGTTAGTGAGATGTTATGTGGGTTCTGGCTATGATCATCTTGCCTCAGTGGCCCTTATTTTTGGAGCTGCCATTTGAAGGGAATCCTCGTTACGTGGTGTCTGACAATCATGCTGCTAACTGCTGTTTGTTCTGGGGAGCCACTACAAAACCTCAAGACAATGAATCCAGGGTTAGGGATTGAACAGGGTTACGATTTTGTAAAATGCCTGAATGAAAATAAATAGCTCCACTGTATTCCACGAGTACCTCAGGCACAGAGTGTCTGATTTAAATACTGCTTGTTGCTGCTTGCTGGCTCTGAGCTGGACCCGAGTCTAAAGTTTCTGCATCATTTTCCTGGTAGGAGTTGTAGGCTCAGTCGATTCTGTTCCTGAGTTAGAGGTTCTCCAGTTCCCAAGCTTAAGTATTTAAAATGCTTCTTCAAGGAATTTTTATTGTACAATAGGATGAAGGCCTCCCACTGTTGCATTATTAATGGTGGTGTGGCTTGGAAACTCTTAAATTTGCTTTCTAGCTGGGGATTGGCAGATCCGTTGGGTGGTGTCACTTAAGCACTGCAGTGTTTCGAATGTAACTGTAAATATATTGAAGTCTACTTTGTCTTTTTGTTCTCTTCCTCCAGCATTCTTTCAAGATGTCTACTGTTCATGAAATTTTAAGCAAGCTCAGCCTTGAAGGAGATGTAAGTATTGTTTTCTAAACAAGAAAAGTTTGGTTTACTTGAACATCACATCTTGTTTCTTTGACACGACTCTGTGCAAACAATTGTACTGAGCTGAACAGTTCAGATGATTCCACACATCTGTTCTATCTAAACTTCCATTGGCTAAAAAACTAGTCAGCAGTGATGACTTTTCATCCACAAAAGTGCTGTAAACCGTAGGACAGTTCTATGAGGTGACTGGGATTAATGAGGAACAAGTGAATTAAGGATGATAAGAGCAGATGGAAATATGCTTGGTTTTCCAGATACCATCTAAATTTCTATTTTAATTAAAAATGGAGAACATTACTTAAGAGCCCCAATATTTTTCTTCTTATTAGTCCTGTAATGGTTATCACCAAAACTAAACTTTCTCATGAAAAAACTTATTTTCTCAAACTTTTTTTTCTCTTTTAGTTTTGATTGTGTATTTTCCACCACATCTGCACTTGGTTTATCATTTTATTGAAATGCCAGAAAGCCACAGTCTTTCTTTGATTTCTTAAGTTGCAGCATCAGATGGAAGGTCACCAGGGTGATATCAGCATATCGTGGCCTGAATTGGTGATCCTGTGATTGTCACTGAGGGGGAAGTGAATCCTGTCTGTGCATTATTTCATCCTGTTGCTTATAAACTTGCTGTACTTGGGCTTTATAGCTGGTAACTCCAGCTCTGAGCTCAGTACAAGCAGATTTTTTTGCCAGCTTTTTTTTACTTGTTGCGAAATGAATTATACCAGACAGTGTTTGTGAAAGAGCTGTTGCAAAGGACTGGCCAGTGCACTGTAGGTAAGTAGCAGAACTGGTTTTGTACTGCAAAAGCAGTCAAGTCTTCAGCTGTCTTGGCTGTGTGTGTTTCAAGGAGAATTACTTTCAGAATAATATTTAAGCAATCTGTTCTCAAGGGCAGAAATGTTTCTTCCTTAATGCTTGTAAGTAGTTGAAAAAAATCAAATTTGAAACTGTTCCATGCCAGCATTTTCATCAGAAACCTTGGCCCAGAGTGTCAGAAGTATCAGGCAGCTGGTTTGTTCTGTAGCTCCTGAGCTGGAAGCCAGAATTCCTGATTAGCTGGCTTGCATAAAGCATTTGACCAGTTCCCCTAAGCAATGATTCAGCAACTTAACTGACATTAAACACAGCATTTGAACCACTCATTTCTCTCTTTAAAAATCAAGTTTTTTGCCTGGAGGGTATAGAATGGTCATGGCTGAACCCAAGTCCTGCCGTGTGCAATAAGGGACTTGTGTGCTCTGCATCACTGGGACAGAGAGTGGTTGGGTTCAGGGTGATGGAACTGTCCTGCTTCAGCCTTCCTGCCTCCGAGGAGTGGCTGGAGTGGAGCTGAGGCTGTGCTGTGCTTGCAGTTTCTGCATCGATCCCCAAGAGTACAGAATAATTCTCAGAATACCCAGATGTCATTATTGTAAAAGGGTCCTGGTATTTTTAGAAGAAATTAAGCTTCTTCAGCTTGCCTGTTAGTGCTATTTGCTTCCCCATCAAGTTTTGTTCTTCCCAGTAGCATTACATTTGTCGAGCTCAGAGGTCATAAAACAGTTGGAGAACCTCTGAAGCACACGATGCAACAGGGAGAAAACATTCTCTGCTCTGGTTTGGCCCAGGCTGTGGTGCAGTTATGCATTAGCTGGACTTTTACTGCCACATTGTAGAGGATTTTGGTTTGAACTAAATGCAAAACTAGTAGGGAGAGCTCTTGACTGAAAGGGTCCAGTACCAGTGCTACAGTGCAGGGGTGTACCAGTACTACAGTACAGTGGTGTACCAGGGTAGTTTGAGCCCTCCTAGTATGGAATTTAAATGGCTGTTTGTCACGGACAATTGCCCTGATAGGACCTGTGTCAGGGAAACTGCATGCATTGGGTGGGGGAAGAGAGTCAAAGTTGGCTACCAATTGCAGATACACAGTATATTTTGTGAGTGTATGATGTCATCTTTCCAGTAAAATACTCTCTCCAAATTCCTCAGAAGACCCTTAGAACTAGGTGGAATGAGAAGCACCCACCTCTGCTGAGGTCACCGGGTGACTCGTTTCAGATTCTCCCGAGTGCTGGATAATTAGCAGTGCCAGGAGATGGTGTTTGCCTTGGGTTGGGGATCTTTGAGGCACACGAGTTCCTCTGAGCCTGCCTTGCACATCTCCATTTACTGTCCCTGTTGCCAACTTGAGCTGCTAAAGGGAAAGTCTGTTTTGTGGTGTGGCTCTGGGCCAGACTGGGGCCACTTTGCTGGACTGAGCTGATGGTAAGAGACAAAAGAGAATGGTTCAGTTTATTAGTGCTTTTTTTGACTTCCCATCTCTGCAGACAGCACAAAACAGACTGTCTCAAGAAGGCACAGTGGTTGCTGCCAGAGGAATCCATGCAGGACAGTGTGACCTCTACAGGAGAGAGTCAAATGTACTCAGAAACCATGGAAATCTTTGAGTTAAAAGTTGTCCTCTTAAAAACTTGCATGTAAAAATATTCTCCAGGAATATTAAGATAACTTAGTCCTCCTCTGTTGGAGTTGGGGACAGAAACAGAGGCTTTGGGGATCTTTCCAAGAAGGCTTGCTTGTTCATCCACTCAGGAAACAGCTGTGGCAATTTCAGGTGTTAATCACTGCACCTTTCTGCCAGAGGTTTAGGTCTCTAAACTGAACTCAGCAGGGTGGGATTTGTGAATATTTCTCACCTATTTGTATGAAAATCTGTGGTTTAGTTGAACCTGCCCCTGGGAGGTGACAAGCCAAACTGTTTAGCTTACACTGAAGCAGCTGAGGAGAAGCTGAACCTCTCTTCTGGTGACCCTCTGTGTGTAGCTGCAATCCACAGGAAAGGCCATAATAAACACCTGATAAAATCTGGTAACTTCTGAAACACTGCATCTTTTTAACAAGTGAATTTACCTGCAAATCCAGTTCTCTTACTCTTAGCAGAGGTAATTTGAAATGTCATTTGGTTCTGGTAGCCTAGTGCTGTTTAAACCAAGTATCTGCAGGCAAAGAGTTTCAAAAGGAGATTGTGAGTAACTTCTGCTTCCTAGAACTACAGGCTTAAAAAGATTTAGTGTTATCTTTATAGTGCATGAGATGGGGCACAAAAGTTGTTCTGAGTTACTTGTTAATCTTCCATCTCCCTCTACCTTTTTTATTATTGTTTGTAGACTGTAATACAAAGTAAAGTATTGCCTTCAAATATAAAATACTTCAGACTTTAACTTTTTTCTTAATTAGCTCTCTGTAGTAATTTTCTTTCAGATTGTAGAATATTGGGGTTTAGTGAGTAAACTTGGAATGTGGTAGGTTTTTGCTGCAAAAAAATATAATGTCTATTTGTATATTTTCTGTGTTACAATAAGCATGGCTGTCAGTGGATTTCTGGACAATACACTGCAGGAGAACAGAGTTTGGTGGCTCTCAGTAGAATTCCACTTCGTGATCTTGTATTTAAGCATTTGGCCGAACACCCCTTCACTGAGAGCCACGTGTTTTATTCCCTGCAGCCATTGCACAGCCTAACTTTGAAGCTGTGTTTATTCTTTCCCTTGCAGCACTCTCTCCCCCCAAGTGCTTATGCCACGGTGAAAGCCTACTCCAATTTTGATGCTGACCGGGACGCTGCGGCGCTGGAAACAGCCATCAAGACCAAAGGTGAGAGAGGGGCTGGGGCTGCCCTTCTGCCTGCAGGACACAGGGCTGGCTTGCAGGGAGAGTGAAAAAAACTGTATCTCAAGACCAAGGTTTTAATATCCTTACCCAAGGATACGTATTTTAGGAGGGGTTGGGTTTCCCAGACCTCGCTGATGAAACTGTGACCCAGTAAGACTTTGAACCCTGTAAATGCGTGCCTGGAATATGGTTTTGAGTTTGTAGCCACACGTTGTGGGGGTTGTCACTGAAAGTGCCCACTTTTTCTCTCTTGACTCATCAGTATTTCAAACTCTACACCTTTTCTGCCACTGAGAATGAAGTGTCAGCTTCTGTGGCAGTGAGTGGGGACCAGGCTCTGAGTCAAGGATTTCTTCTGGATTATTAGAGTGGATGTTTCTTCTTCCTTTGAGCTCTCCAGACAGCTGCATAGGAGTGGTTTGAACACTTTTCCTCCTGGGTTTTGAACAAAATGCTCACGTATCTGGTATTAATATGGGATCAAAGGAGGTCTTAGAATCTAGTTTGTGAAATGGGTTTTGCAGTATTTCAGGGGCAGGGCAGTGTGAGAGTCCTCTGCTTCTCTGAGCCAGGCTGTTAGGGAGGCTTCCTTCTGGTGTCCTGAAAGCACCAGGAGTGCAGGGAGTGTGAACTCCACCTCTGAAGGAATTGCTGGGTGGTGCTGCAGAGCTGTGATCCCCTGTCCTTGTCCTGCTCTGGGACACAGCAAGGCTGTGCCACCCTCTCCAGGCTGCCTTCAGGCCTCAGAGGCAGCAGCTGCACCGAGTGGGGCTCACAAGTCCTTTGCCTACATGGCAGGAGAGGGAGAAATTTAGAAGTCAAATAGTTTCTCATCAGAAAGAAAGGCTAGGTCTTCCATCTGTGCCAACAAAGCACAGGGGTGACTTGCTCTAAAATATCCTAGTAAGCAATGAAGCTTCCTTTCACAAGATTTCTTAATTTAACTGGAGAAATATCTTACTAAAGTAGGTTCAATTCTGATTTTGAATCATTTATGGTTTGCTTTTACTTAAAAAAAATCCTCTGGTGAGAGCAGCCTGTGTGCCATCATGTTTGGCAGAAGATGCTGTGTGTGTATGTAGAGCTTTCTCTAGACTTAATAATTCTTTGCAGCTCTGGGTGTAGAGCTGATATGAACATGTCAAATACACCATCAGACTTGCAGGATGGGTACAACTTTACACATTGGAACACTCAAGCTGTTAATTATTGCAATATCCTAGGCAATACAGAAGCTTTTCCAGTCAGGAAAGTCAAGCTCATGTTGCTTTTTCACTTTCTTCCAGCAAAGATAAGCAGTTTGCTGAGCTTGGTTTTAAGAGAAATGGAAACATTTCATTAGAGAGATGATTTTCAACTCTCTGAATGAATAATAGGGAAACTTTTTCATGGACCGGCGTATTTCTTATCGTAGAATTGTAAAGAGTGATTTGACTTGTTCATTTTGTTTTAAGGCAGAGATAACAGGTTATAAATATATATGGAAGGTGGAAACTTCAGCAAAACAGGCACATAAGGACCAAGAATTTTGGAGGCTTTACTCTCTGCAGATTAAAGGACTCCTGCTATCTGAAACCATGGCTTTTCTTTGTTTGGGGAATCTGGGTCTGTCCATGCTCTGATGGGCCTGTATTTCACAGTCATCAAAGCAGCCTTTCCAAGTGTGTCCTTTATAGCAGTGCTATGGAAACGGTACCTCGTGGGGTTTTATCTCTGGGGACACCTGATAGAAGCAGTGCCTGCAAGGGGGATGTGTGCCATCAGGGCAGGCAGGTTTGGCCACAGAAATTGTTATCCAGCTGTTCCTCAGTTATGGAAATTCCCAGAATCAGAGTCATTGGTCTCTGTTTCAGAGATTGTGTGTAAAATGGGTGAAAACTTATTTTAGTGCCTAAACAACAGCTGTGTATTTGTTTTAGGGCAACAATCTAGGGCAGAGTGTCTGACTCTTCTGCTCTATGCAATATCTAAATATTTCAGCCTTCATTCCCCCTCTGGAGATGAACTCCTCAGAGGTTGGTTGGGCTTCTGTTTGTCTGTGCAGGATCTGTGGAAAATGCTGTGGTGTGTTTATTGGGGCTTAGTTCTCTGCAAAAACTATACTGGACAAATACACTGTCCAGCCCTTTGCTGGGCTTTGAGTGGAGATGAATTAAGTGCAGGGGGTTCTCTATATCCCAACAGCCTGGAAAGGGCAGTGTGCAAGAAGGGCTCGAGGTGATATCAAACCAGTTTGCAGTTAGCAATTGTTCAGCCTGGAGGTTGTACAATACAAATAACTTGTTACAGCCTTGGCTTGTTCCTTTTGTAATAAATGTCATGGCCATGTTTCATTTTTATGCTGTTCAGTGTTTTTGTGGTGAATTCATCTTGTCCCTTAGCATGTCCTTTGTAAATGTTGGCTTTTTGCTGTGTGGGACATGAGGCTGTTTGATTCCTGTACCAAGCTCTGTTGTGCTCTGTGTGCAAATGAGCTGACATACATGAGCCTAAACAGAAGCAGCTAAATAGAAGAGCACTAACAGAGCTTATGTTGGGTTTCTTTTTAATTCTTTTTGTAGCAAAGATAATTGCTGAAGTGTCTCTCTTGTGTTTGAGTTATTCCCTATCATTGAGACTTTGTGTGTCTCAAGTACTTGTTAAATAATTTTGTCAGATCAGGTTGTGTATAGTTAAAGTCACTTGCAACCTGAAGTGCAGCCTTTTATTGAGGCCTCCTGGGATACCTTTTTTCCCCATGACTGGCAGAATTCAAACACAGGTTTGTTGCAGGAGAGGGCTTAAAACACAGATCTACAGTAAATTTGTTCTATCCAGAAACTGGTAAAACAATGATGTGCAAACCAGTGAATTCAGTCTTACAGAAGGGTCTTCTGTTTGTGTAGTGTATTCAACATGACAAACCTTTTAGCAGAGTTTTTTATGTTATGAAATAAAAGTCTTTAGAGGAAACCTGCTGGTGGGCTGGTGAGGAAGAGCAGTGCCAAATAGTCCACCAAACTGCATCAGTTACCAGTTCCAACTATTAAAAGTATCACTGAAAAAATATCTCATTGCAACAAGGTTTGTGTTTGCTGAAATCTTGCGAAGCAAAATAGTAGAGCTGAAATTACAGTCTTGTTTTATCTAATTTTTCCCCTTTTACTCCAGTGGGGTCAGGGTTTTTTCCAAGGAAAATAAGACACTGCAGGGCATGAGCTCAGTCAGACAGTCCCAGGGCTGTGCTGGTGCCCGAGCACGGTGGTGCCAAGGCCTCCCAGTGGCTGGTCATGGACACTGGGGACCTCTGTAGTGCCCAGATGTTGTCAGGAC
This sequence comes from Grallaria varia, assembly GCA_013396735.1. Classification (NCBI taxonomy): domain Eukaryota; kingdom Metazoa; phylum Chordata; class Aves; order Passeriformes; family Formicariidae; genus Grallaria; species Grallaria varia. Next base: position 135,154 of record VWZG01001996.1, read on the forward strand.
AGAACCAGCTTCTGGTGTTCTGTCCATGCTGTCTTTGAGAATGAAGTTTAAGAGAACAGGTTTCTAGTAAATGGGCTGAATGAATGCGTGCAAAAAAAATACACGTTAGCTCTGTGCTCCCCTTGTCCTAGAGAGTTACCTGACTGTCCCCATAACATGTGTTGCTCAGAGCAATGCTGGCGCTGTTAGTTTGGCCCATGGAAATTCAAGTACAGCGTCTTCTAAACCAAAAAATCAAAACCTCCATCTGATCCTTTCGGGTTTGTTCATTTCCTCTTATTTGCCGACTGAGCCACAACACTGCAATCTCAACAATGCAACAGGATTGCCTCTTTCAGCAGAGAAGTTGTTATTTATTAATCAGAATTTTTCTTTCCATTTCCCATTGATAGAAATGCGGCGATAAAATCTGTCGCTAGAATAAATTTGGTAATAAATTTGTTTTGTTGCCTTGAAACTTCAGAGGTTTTAATGAACAACAATGGAAAGTGTTTGAGCTGCTCTCCTGCTCTGCCCCCCTCAGCAGATGTGAGTCACCATCCTGTCCTTGCAGCAGGATTCCCAAATTGCATTGCAGGGACTCCCTTTCCACTGCATGCCAGAACAATGAGTTCACTTCATGTTTCCACCCACAAAGCACATGCTTTTCTTATAGAAACTTGGCTGCAGTCCTTTGTGGCCTTCTAATTTATCACAATTGGGATATGATAAAACTTGAAAATGTCATTCACCTCTTTCGAATGCCAAGAATTGTTTAAGTTTAATATCTATTAAAAGCCTTAAGACAGTGGGTTATGCTGTGGCCCTGCAGGAGCTGAAAGGCCCAGGGTCTGCATGTGGCTTTTTCTGGACTGTTTTCTTTTATGAAGTGGGAACACTTGAAAACGTGCAGGAGTAGCTTCTGGCTGACGTGCAGTCAGCATGTTTGCAACCCAGACTTTGTCACTTAGACACATGATGCTGTCCAGGCCCTTTGGACATCCTCTGCAGGTCAAATTGTGCACACAGGAGCACTGCTGTTGGTCTGCCTTAGCACGAGCTGAGTGTCTTATTTCAGCAGGAAAAATGTGGTGAAGGAGGAGAAAGGAACTTCGGATCTGACTCATCATTTTAAGTTGTGCAGCTGGGGCCTGGATGGCCTCTTGCAAGATTCATACTTTATATGATTGATTTTTATAATATCTGCTGCAGCTCTTTGTTTCAAGCTGCTGTGAGGTTGCTTTGGGTAATAGGGAACTAAATGTAGCTGGATTCTGAGTCCTGCTGGTAGCTGCTGATCCAGTCCTTACTTTCTGGGTTTTTCATCAAAAAACCCCACCTTGTATAGTGATCTGTGTGCAAATGTTAAATAAACTATTTGTAAGACTTGTCATAAATGGAAATACCTGAGGTGAAACTCTGGGCTTGTTCTGACCATCTATTTACTCTATTTACTTCAAAACCTCTCCAGAAAAAAAAGGTAAATAGTTACGCGTTACCTTTCTGTTGCAGGAGAATATGCACTGTATTATATATGTGATATCTAGGAGGAGTTTTGCCTCCTCTAAGCTCCATCCAGCCAATCTGGAAGCAGCCCAGAGCAGGTGACCCACACAGCATAGCTGTGGATTTACTTGATATTTGAGTGTAACCCTGAGAGCTGTTCCAGGAGTCTTCCCTGTCCGTGCATTTACGAGCTCTGCCCACCCTTCTGTTGGGAAGATGATGTTGTCTGGCCACCACTTCCAGCTGTGCTGTGGTTCTCCACCCGTGTTTGGGTGGCACCTCCACACAGCTTTGTTGAAGCAATAATGTCCTTAAATACACATGCACACTTACCTTGGGCTGAAATCAGTGACACAGGCACAAACGTGCATCGGAGAACTGGGGAGGGAACTCATTGTTAAGCTTGTTTCTATTTACAAAACATTCTAAGAAAAAGTGTGTAATTGTTCTACAAAAACAGAGTTGTGTTTGCAGTTTTGAGCAATGTTAGAAAATTGAATTAAAAATTAGATTTTACATGAGCAAGCCACTGTGTCCTCACCCAGGCCTTTGGAAATTCTGACCACCTGCTGCAAATGTCCTTGGGCTGACCTTTTCAATTCTGTTCAGACCCCTTTAGTGGACAAGTGTGCCACACTGCTTTTTCTATTTGTTGCTCCAGCTCTTTTTTTCCCTGGCTACTCTGTATCTGTGGCCAAGACTCCTTTTGTTTCATCTTGTGGCAGAGGAGCTTGCATTTCTAAACATGTTCCTTTGAGTCATGTAGACTGATTTCCTGCAAGAGCAGTTTTATAAAGTACAAGAGAAAATATTTAATAACATTTTAGTGCTTAGCTAAGGGAATATACATACAGCTTGTTTGGCTTTTCCATTGGTGTGAATAAACAAGGGGTCGCTGCCCTTGTGGGGGGCACTGGAATGATTGCAGAGGGTGGGGATTTACGTCCCTGGGGTTGGAGCCCTGGCACAGGACACGGAGCAGGTCAGATGTGTCAGGTTCATTTCAAGAAGTCTCCAATCCAGCGAGGCTCTGGGGTATCTGTTGAGTTGCCAAGACCAGGCTGCAGATGAGAATTGTGATCAGAGGAAGAACGACCAGCCCAAAGAATTCAGATTTGGAAGAATCCAGTTTGAAAGCAGCAAGTGAAGTGGGGAAAATGAGTGGGAACCTAAAGTGCAAGGTTAGTAGCAGTGGGAGGAGCAAGTGGAAAAGCCAGAAGATGCTGCCTGCAGTGAGAGAACATAGTCTGGCAAGCAGCTGTGTCTGGGAAACAACATTTGGAAATCCTGCCTCCCTTACCACAGCAAAGCTTTTTCTCTCCGTGCATTGACCTGCATTGATGGCCCCTACAGGATCTAAAGCTGTGGTGAGCATTGGGTTCTGCTGGTAGCCAGAGTATCTAACCCTGGATGCATGCTTTGGCTTTTAGCTTAGAATAAATCTCCATGATCTCCTTGCATTCAGCCTGCAGCTGCACTGAAGTGCATGGATTTGGAATGCTGCATTTGAAACTAAACCTGTACTGATATGCAGTTCACTTGTTTAAAAGATAAGTTGAGAGTCTGAGCATCCAAGTCCTCTGGGCATGCTGGTTACACCTCAGTGGTGATTTCAGAAAAACCTTCTGTCTTCTGAGCTTCAGAGCTGCTGAGAGAATGAAATACACTTTTAATTTCCCATTTTTTTTATGTTTGCAGTGAGGGATTAAATGGTTAAATAGAAAATATAACTACTTTATTAAGAAGCCTTAATTGAAAACACTCCACTGAAATGACAGGACAGGAAGTGCAGGTTCATGTCAGTTTTAAAGTCTGTGCTCTTGAGCAACTTTATTCAGAATTCTGAGTGCCTGAACACAAGTGCACAGACTCCCCAGTGAGGCAGAAGACAGAACAGCACAGCTGGTCACAAACCAGACTTTGAGGTGTGTTCACCAAGATCTGCATCCCATCCAGAGTCTGGGCTATCACTGGTCATGCTTTCTCCAAGGCCAGGACATGACAAACACTAATGAGAGTGGTGAGCTCTGCTCCAGACAGCACATGTGCTGCGCTGTGAGTGCCAGGAAACACCTGGATACAAAGAGAACAGGAACCAGAGGGCTGCTCTAACTCTGTGTCTTCCATCTCTGTAGGTGTGGACGAGGTGACCATCATCAACATCCTGACCAACCGCAGCAATGAACAGAGGCAGGACATTGCTTTTGCCTATCAGAGGAGAACCAAAAAGGTAGCAAAATAGAAACAAATACTAATTACTGAATATTTTTGTTGTGGGCAGATCTCTCAGGGTTTATCTTTTCGCTGAAATTAAAGTTGCACCTACTTTGTCCATGCTGTCACCGTGTAGGGCTGGTTGAGTGTGCACAACTGGGACTGAAATCTGTTGGAGACAGTGGTTTCCTGGTGCCTCCGGAAATCACAATGGGAGCCACAGGATTCCCTGGGGAAATGTGCTAAACAATACTGAAAAGTCATTGGCATGAAATGCCTCCGTTTGAAGGAGAAGATGAAAGGGAGATGCTTTAGGGGATTGATTTTTGTTTGTTTGGGATTTTGTTTTGGCTTTTTCTCGGGGCCAGTGTTTGGGTTTTTGTTTGTTTGTTTTGTTAAGACAACCCACCATAAGGAAAGTATCCTGTTTCTGTTCAGAGCTGGCTTAGCTGAGGAAGGACTGCAGTCAGTTCTGCTAAGAGCACTGCAGATGTGAGCAAAGTGATGAGTTGAACTGTCACTAAACATTATCCTGTCAGAAATACCTTAGGTACTGATCTATTGATGGAGAGAAATCTGCAAAATGTGTGCAGGATTCTGCAGAATGAGTCTTGCTGTCTGGAAGGCAAGACCTCTTCTCTTTTGAAGTTTTGAGAATCTTACTGTAACTGAAGTTCCATACCCACAATAAAGAGGAGACTCCTATAGAGTTCAGATCACGATGACTGTGTCTCTTTCAGGTTTGCCAGACCCCAAATGATAGTCCTCCAATAGCGGCCCAGAATACTCATCTGAACCCAAATGTAAATGTAGAGTTAAATTTTGGAAGTTCACCAGCTTTGATGCATGGCTGGTGTCGGCACATGCAGAGGCACCACCGGGTTGGACACGTGCATGTGTGCGCACATCTGCACCCAGCCATCCTCCCCCTGGGCACTGGGACACCCCTGCACCAAAGCGGTCCCTCCTTGTGCAGCGTGTCACTTAAAGCTTTGTTCAGTGTTTTGCATGGCCACAAAAATGCACAGTCAAGAAAATCTGTGACTTTTTTTCATCTCTTTCTCTCTTACCTTTTTTTCCTTGCTGCAACCCAAGAGCAGACTGGATTTATGAAGTTTAACGAGTGCCAAAAAACAAACCAATCAGTAGAAACAATGGGAATTTGCTGTAGCAACCACACTGAGAGATAAACGTGTGAGGAGGCAAGAGAGGAGGCAGTGGGGTATGCAAAGACACATAGGTGTATCTTCTAGGACAGTGTCTCAGGGTTTTCTTTGCCTCTGGGTTGTGCAGTTTTTGTTGTCCATGTCTTGTGTTGTTCTAGGCTGCTTGTATTGTCTGTCACAGGATTTATCAATAGATCATAATTTTTAAATGTTACGTATCTACCTCTCTTTTAATTCCTTTGAGCTGAGCAGTGTCTGATGGAAACTCTTGGTAAGCTTGTGGAAAATTTCCCCATCACTCGTGCAGACTGGGCATTCTGCATGTGTGTTTTCGTGTGTCCGGCCAGTCCTGACTGCCACCAGTAATCTCTGACTCTGAAATGAGCTGCTGATATCCAGATGCTCACCTGGGATATTTGGCTATTTATAGATAATTGATATCTCTCAGTTGCTGCTTTCTACTTCTCCCTTAGAGCACTCTGAGCTGTGGCAAAGAATGGCAGGGAGAGAAGACCTTATTCCTCCACAAGCCTGCTAATATGAGGGCAGGCTCTTGGTTCAGTTTGAAGTGTTTACTGCAGTTATTGTAGTGTAGGATCAAATGGTTTGGGCTGGAAGGGACCTAGGAGTCCCAGGATGGACACTGTCCTCTAGCCCAGGTTGCTCCAAGCCCCATCCACCCTGGCCCTTTGAAAACTTCCAGGGATGGACCAGCCACAGCTTCCCAGGGAACTTGTCCCCTAAAATTTATTATGGAGATACATGGGTGTCTTTGCTGGTCCAGTTTATGTCTGAAGAACCTGCTTTCACACAAATAAAGGACAGGGTGTTGCATCCAATTGTTGTCCTGAAATGGTTCTTAGGCTGAAGTGGGTGGATGCCCCATGCCCTTGGTGCCCCACGCAGTAAGTGAACACAGTATCAGCCTAGATTAGTGCCCTGGATTAAATGGGTGACTCTGGAAATGAACTAATGCCTGGGCTCTTTCTCTCTCTGTAATTCAGCTGAGATCCCTTTCTCTACCCCTGCCCCTCCAGCTCACAAATTGTGAGTGGGGAAACCAGCAACTGAAATGCAGCAGCAATTCCCTCTGAATGCTGCAGATTTTACTTCAGGTTAGGGAATACATGGATCTGTGTGAACCTGGGACTTCACCCCAGGGATTCCACCTTTGTGACACACACAACAGTGAGCTGATAATTAGAATTATTCCAGTTGGATCTGAAACCTGTAAGAGGACGTGGCCTCTGACTTTTTTGCTGCAGGTTTGCATGCATCCTGTGACTGAACAGACCTGACTGTTTCTTTCTCTAGGATTGACTGACAATAACAATAGGGATTTGGGCTACCATCTTCTGAGGGCTTCCTTGAAGACAGGGATCATTTTTCTGTGCTCAGGGATGATTTTTTTTCTCTTCAGCTAAGCTGTTTGGGAACTGGGCTTTACAGTGGAATAACTGTGCAGTCAGTTTTCCAATGTCTTAGCTAGTAAAGGGCTGGATAATAGATAAAGCCTGACAAATAATACAGTGCCACTGGGAAAACTCTGGGAGTGTGATGGAGAAGCACTGACCACAGGGAGTCAGACTCAGATCCTCCTGTGCTTGTTAGTTCCAACAAAGCCCCGGTGCTGCAGGACTGGGGTGAAGCTGCTCAGATGTGTCTGCACTGAGCTTCCCAACACTTCATCAGCCACTGCTGCCTTTCTTCTTATTTTCAGAGAATTAGAAAAAACTCCTTTGCCCTAATTTCTTTCTTTGGCTTTCCCAGAAGGAAAGCTCTTTATGTTCTGTTTCCTTGTCAATTGTGTAAGGAACACCATAGCAGGCTTGGAGACTTAAAGCACTGCAGGTTCAATTCTCTGGAGATCAGAAATGAGCTTTAATTTTTTTCTGCCATTGTCCCTCTGTTTTTTACAGGAACTTTCTGCAGCACTCAAGTCTGCTCTGTCAGGTCATTTGGAGGCAGTGATCCTGGGCCTGCTGAAGACACCAGCACAGTATGATGCCTCTGAATTGAAAGCTGCCATGAAGGTAAATAAGCTTTGACGTTTAGGGTTCTTTGTCTGATGGTCTGCCTCGAGAATGAGTATGGACTTTCATATCCAAGGCTGCAGTTTTCAAACATGACCACTGATTATTTTTGGGTTTTTCTGGGGTACAGCATAAGTATCCAGCTGCAAGGCATCAAAATGAGAGACATTCTGGAACCATGTGATTTTTAGACTGTTAATTAAATCCTCTCTTTAGGGCAAAGATGATTCTTGTCAGCTCAGGACTAACTGATAGGCTGCTCTGGCTGGTGGCTGCTTTGCTGACTGCTCTTAGAAACAATACACAGGTTCACAGCACAGAAGGCATTAAGAGAGCAGCTGTTGGAGGAGCATTAAACCCTCTGCTAGCATTTATGGGCTGAAACAGCAGTTTCCAGTCACTGGGTTATTTTATCACTGGTCTTGAAAGAACATCCTGTACCAGACCTGCCCCCATGTAGGACACAAGGAGAGGGCCGTCAGAAGGAGTCTTTGGAGAAAGAGCACAGCAGGGAGTGCCTGTATTGCCTCCCTCCAGCCACAGGCAAGTGTGGCACAGACTGCTGGCTCAGAAATACCTGCTCTGCAGGCCACTGAAACAGGGCTCGAGGGGCTCATGCCAGGACAGTCACCTTTTTAAGCAAACTAAAGTTTGGGAATTTGTAGTTACAATCATTGCTTGAATTCCAAATGTTCTTGATCAGGTTATTTTGTTTAAAAAAAAGATTAACATAATTTCAAATTTAGATAAGTAAAAATGAGTACTAAGATGTGTCTATAGAAATTCAGAGCATGACAAAAACCCCAAGTAATTAACTACTCCAGATGATTGGAAGACAAAGAAGAAAAACGAAACCACGCCCTCCACTACATAAACACACACACTGCACACGCCCCCCCCCCAAAAAGCCTTTAAGCCCCCCCAAGCCCCAACCCACATGGTAACCCTTGGGCTGTGGGCCAAGCCCCTGTGTGAGCAATCAACTGCTGCCCTCTCCCGGTGTGAGAGCAGGGCATCCATCCTCTGGGGGGAGTCATTGCTTTGGGAGGATTTTCGTTTTCATGTCTAACGCCCGATACATGGTATTTAGGATGACCGTGTACCATTTATGTTACATTGGCAGCCCAAAGACCTAGCCATTGCCTCAGAGTAGCCACAAATGTAGACTATTCTGTTCTCTCCAGAGGTTGCTATTCCCAACTCCCAAGCACCTTCTGTAATTCTCTTGAGTCTCCCTGAGCTTAAGTTTGGCTTGATACATAAGAGTATTTTAAGTTCTGACATCAGAGTTGGGTAAAGTAAGTTATCATTGGGGTGTTAATTGGGTTTTCTGCTACTCATTCTTACAATATATTTGAAAAACATTTAGAAAATAATAAATTTTGTTAGCCTTAATTTCTTCACCAGATACCTGTTAGAACATCCTGTGACAAGCTTTCTTAGTTTGCTTGGCTTTAAGCCATTGGTATAAAATTACTTGGGTTTACTCTTTTTTGTTTTGGTGGTTTGGGGTTTGTTTTTTTTTTCTCATTTGTTTTTTGTTTTCTGTCCCACTCTCCTCTCCCTTCAACAGAGACACTTTATCCAAAGGGTAGTTTTCCACATAATTACTTCTATTTTCCCCGTGCTAAAGACTGCAGCATGAGATCTTTTCCCAAGATGTTACTCCTCTTGGAGTCCTGTGGAAACGATGCCCATTTTTGCCACATACAGATGACATTCTGCTACAGATGGACTTAACAAACAGCAGCCCAACAGGATTTAAAACCAGCTTTCCTTCCTGGTCCCCCAGTGGATAGAAAACCATACCACATAGGCTGTGATAAGTTGATCTTATCCAGTTGTGCTGGTGGGGAGGCCACGGGGTGTTTGACGCTCACAGCAAGTGCTCATTGCCCAGAGAGAATATCTCCAGGATCTCAAAGCTACTGGAGGAGTATTTGGCAACTAAAAATGTTCCATCTATTGTTTCTTAGGAGCAGCTGGCAAAAAATACCCCTGAATGGCTGTGAAACTGTTACAGTGGGAGAGAGGATGTCTGTAGAATATTTTTAAACCATATAAAAACACCTGTTCATTTCTGGCTCCTGACTGGATCTTGGATGTGTTGCAGGGCCTGGGAACTGATGAGGATACACTTATTGAAATCATCTGCTCACGAACAAATCAGGAGCTCTGTGAGATTAACAGAGTCTACAGGGAAAGTAAGTTCACTTGGAAAGTGTCCATGGACTGTGTTTACACACTAAGTTACTTGCCTGAGTTCTTGTCAGAGGTTCATTATCAGAAAGCTTACCCAGATCTGCTCTGAGTCTCTGGCAGTTGGCCATAAATTGCTGTGTCCTACTGGTGTCCTGGGTATCTGTGTGTGTTTTATATCGTTCCATCTTGTTGCTTGGTAGGAAACAGATCAGAGAATATTTACTGCTCATACAAGTTGCCTAAATTACTGGGTTTTTATAAGCTATCTGCATTCTATGAATAGTGAGAGAAACAATGATGTTGGATTGGTGGATTCTAGAATGACTTCTGTAATAAATAGGTGAATCTGAAATCGACTGAAGCTTGTTGGGTAGATCTGCCAGAAAAGACATGAAATAAAACTCTCTGGGTTTATTCAGGAATGCAGCTGTCCTGCTGTTTGGCTGAGCTTCACCACCAGCAGCCTGACATGTGGCAAAGCCCTGTGTGCTAAAGCACAGCAGCTTCAGGCACTGCTGGGGAGGGCTGAGTCCACGAGTACAAGCAAAGCCAGTGGAGGCAGAAGGGCCAGTACCAAGAGAAATAACATGTATTGGCAAAGAGAATGTTGCTGCTGTACATGAGGTTGCTGTTGGGAAAAAAAAAAAAGGGACTTTTAATTTTGTGTCACCGCTTGAAAAGCAATGAAAATGTTTAGACGTCAGACCAGAATCACACAGAGCCTTCCTCTGACTTGTCATAAAGGCTTTTGTCTCTTCAACTTCTAATTGTACTTGCCCAGTCACAAAACTCATGAGATGAGGCCTGACAGCTATGTTTGCTATGTTTATCAAACCAGCAGACATTAATTGGGAGCTAAGAATGATCTAGCAGGACATTGAGCTTAAAACAATATTCCCTTTCTTTTAGTAGTCTCAGGTTTTCCTGGTCTCTTTTCCTGGCTGGTGGCATTGTTGAGGTTGATGTAGCCACGCTTGCATCCTTTGCATCATCTTCCATGTGTGATTTAGGCTGTAGCTGCTTGTTGATGTGCATAAACACAGTAATTAGCAGCTACCTTCTTTGTAAAGCTGCATTTGTAGGACACCATTTACTTGACAAGAACTGTGTGTTTTCCAGTGTACAAGACAGAGCTGGAAAAGGACATTATATCCGACACATCTGGGGACTTCCGCAAGCTCATGGTTGCCCTGGCCAAGGTAGGGCTGTTCGTGTTTTCCCACTTTTCCTGGTGTGCCTGTTCTTTGGTAATTGCCTGATGGCTGCCAGTAAAACAAATGGGTTTCTGATTCACTTTTAAATTTCCCTGTATTTTCACCAAATTTGGGGGGAAAAAAATATTCGAATGTTGAAGGGCAAAGTATTTTGACAGAAATGCAGCGTTGATGGCTGCAGCTTCCTAGTGGGAATGGAGTTTACAGTCATTCATTCATCAAATCTAATTAAAAAAAAAAAAAATCAAAACCAAAGGAATATGCACATAGCAAACTGCTTAATTTCTCTGAAACCTCTGCCTAACACTGCTATCCTTGTCTGAAGGGCAAAAGGTGTGAAGACACCTCTGTGATCGATTATGAGCTGATTGACCAAGACGCCAGGGTAAGTGCAGTCGATATCTCCGGTGGCTCAAGCTCTGGGGAGCGTGGAAGGTGCAAATGCTGTGGCAGGGAGAGCCTTGTGGGGTGTGTGTTTGGGACTGTCTGGCACAGGAATGTCTGCATGGCACTGATGCATCTACCACCTGCAATCCTGATGCCCTTGAGCCGCCAGTTCGCATGGGCTGCCCACCCACCAGTGCCTGTGCAGAAGCTCTCTGGTGTTTCCTTTGGGCACATGGAGAGAGAGAGCCTGCAACAAAAGGAATTGTGGGCATTGCAATGAACTTAGTGGCTTCTAGTGCTTGTTTATATTGTTCTCTGTCTGTCAAGAGCAGTTCAGAGTAAAACTACAGACAGAGGTAAATACCAAGTAATTAGTCTTGGTTTCACATTAGATCCATAGATGTTGTCCTGGTGACCTGCCCAACCACTTGTTTCTCCCACAGGCAAGGTTCCAGTAGGGGTTGTTTTTCCAATAAGGAAATTATTTACACCTGAAATGGCTTCTTGTGTAACTCCTGATTTTCATGATTTTGCTTTTCTTTCTAACCCCAGGACCTCTATGATGCTGGAGTGAAGAGGAAGGGAACTGATGTGCCCAAGTGGATCAACATCATGACCGAAAGAAGTGTCCCCCACCTGCAGAAAGGTACTGTTCAAGAGAAGCATTTTTTTTTGTTTCCTGTAAGAGAAAATTACGATGAAATGGGAACTATTTTGTCCCAGATATGATTGAAAAGAGCATGAGAAGCACTCATAAAACATAGGAGATGTAATAAATTTTAATTAATCTCCAAAATATTAATCTTTTTCAAAAATATATTTACTTCTATGCATCTCCCATTTTGAGATCTCTTTTAACAGGTGTAACAATGCTCAATTATATGTCACATACTGAAAACAAAAACTAGAAATCTACCAATCTAGAAAACATGGTTGCAGGAGGCCTTGAGAAGTCCTTTAGCTGTTCCCTCTGGGCCAGGGTGGCTTAGCTACGTCATGTGTTTAGGTCTGGCAGTGAAGACTCTCAAAGGCAGCTCTGATATTGCTGTAAACAGCACATGGGAAAAGCCATTTGAAGACTCTTCGTGGCTTAAATCACTGTTGCTTCAAAAAATACTAGTCCAGGATTAAGGTAGTATTTTTTGGAGGTGTTCAAAGAAAACAAGGAGGCCATGGATGGGACCTTTTACTGTCAGCTGACACACATGGGCTGTATTTAAGATGAAGTTCTCAGAAGGACTTGGGTAGATATTTTTTTATCACGTGTCTCTACATTGCTCTCTGTGTTGTTGCTTCAGGTGGTTATTTCTGCCAGTTCTTGGTCTGCTTTTGGTTTCACCTGTTTTCTTTCTTGTGCCAGTGTTTGACAGGTACAAGAGCTACAGCCCGTATGATATGTTGGAGAGCATCAAGAAGGAGGTCAAGGGAGATCTGGAGAATGCCTTTCTTAATCTTGGTGAGTTACCCTGAGGTAAACACTATGTATAAGATCCTTCCTGTGCTCTTGCAGTGCATCCTGACAAGGATAGGGCCCAGCTTCACCCTGCTGGATGAGAAATAAACTGGATGTGCTGGTGTTACTGGATCCACTATTTTGTTTTAGGATATTGCAGGTATTGAGAAGTAGCTGATTTTTGCCCTTTGGAAAATGTAAACTTTGCCTTCTAGATTACCATAAACTCATGTGTGTTGTGATCTGCTATTGGTTCCACTTTTATTTGATATAAAGGCTTAATGTTTGTTTCCCCAAGCAAACAGGTTGAAACTCTAACTGAACACCGTAAATATTCAAAATCAGCATGGCCTGGAGAAAGGACAGAGTGTGTGTCTGAGGAGAGAAGACAGTTGGGCAGTGGGGGATTACAGGAGCTGATGGAGGGGTTGGTTTGACACTGAATTCTCTGAAATGGGGAGGAAGGTGTAAGGTTGGAACTGTGCCATGGGATGAAGATGATAAGGACGTCACCAGGTCTGAGAGGGAGTTCTCTAAGAGGAACATCCATTTCAGACTAAGGGTGGACTGGGAGCTCTGTGGTGCAAATGGAGTATAAACAGAGCTCAGCCTTGAAAGGGAGGCTTCTTATGGATTAGCACACAAGGAGTGTTTCCAGAAGAGACACTGCTTAGAGAAGTGCAGAGGGAATTGTGGAGGTGTGGAAGAGGCCTAGCACTCTGAAAGGACATCAGCCAAGGAGGGAAATACCTTCTCAGAATGTAAGCGTTTGTGGTTCAGTCACGGGCTGAACCAAACAACTTCTATGGAAAAACTCACATAAAAATAATTTCTTCATTTCCTCTTTGGGAGGAACTTCTGCTGAAAACCGTATTTTGACTGCTTATCATACCTTTAAAAATGGTTCCATTCTGTGTAGGAGCAGGATATTTAACTGTTCTTCTCTCTCCCTTCAGTCCAGTGCATTCAGAACAAGCAGCTGTATTTTGCAGACAGACTGTATGATTCCATGAAGGTAGGGAAGACTGTGATTTCTTTCTACTATTTTTTTGTCATTGTTCTGTTGAATTTTGATTCCTTAGGCACTTTCATTCATACGATGTATGACTGTTATGTGAATAAATTAACACAATATTGTTTAAAAGCATTCTTTAACAGTTATGAACCTGGATCTTCTATTCAGATTCGTGTGGTACAGGGAAATACAGGGAAGGGTCTCATAATAATGACCAGTATTAGGTTAGTTGATTGTAATTAGTGAAGTTAGACACAACTTTTGCAAGTAACCAAGAGCCAATAGCAGAAAAAACTGTTTATTGAAGTGCCAAAATAAGACAATAAATTGGCCTCAAAACATTTTCTCAAGAAAAGGGATGAAAGAGAATCACCTGGTGACAGGCATCGGGCAATACCAGGAAGACCTCCTGGTGAACCAAATGCAGCTCACAGTCTGAGCTAGACTTGTGAGTGGGAGCTGGTCAGCTACTGCTGCTGAGAAAGGTATATTCATGCTCAAATACATGGATGGTCATAATGACCTTAATTAGAAGATTTAATTCTTTATAACCTTTATTTTTACATCTTGCTTGCCTGTAGTTTTCTCTCTTACCATGAGATACAGTGGCCCTTCATGCATTTCTGCCATTGCAGTTCTCAAGGTGTATCTGCTTGTAGGGCAAGGGAACCCGTGACAAGGTGCTGATCAGGATCATGGTCTCCCGCTGCGAGGTGGACATGCTGAAAATTAAGAGTGAATTCAAGAGGAAATATGGAAAATCTCTCTATTATTTCATCCAGGCAAGTTTTTCAGATTTTTTTTATATCATGGACCTTTGCAGCTGTCTTCATTGGATTAATTGTACCCCTAGAACTCATGGGAGGTGTTTTAGGGGCCGCAGTGAGAATATTATCCATGCACTATTGAAAAACCCACCTTTAACTTCACAGTCTGCAGCTGGTACAATTCCTGGCGGCCTTGACAGTATATGCAGGCTTTGTGCCATCACTGATGCGTTCTGAAGGAAAATTCTGTTCACCTGTCCCTATCCTCAGATCAAAAGAAAAGAAAAAACAGAATTCCTCTGTGATTGCTGAAGGAAAATAGAGCACTGCTGCTCCCTTTCATTTCAGTGCTCAAGGAGCAGGCTTTTTAGCTAGAGTGACTTTTATCCATTTCTATGAGTGGACAGGGTGCTTGGTTTTATTTACCTTGGTGCACATGTAAAGAGTTTGTGCATCTGTTTAAGAATCAGTCTTCTACCCACACTCCCAAGAGCATATGGTACATTCTTCCTTGTGCAGATGAAGTTGAAGAAAACCTTTAAGAAAAATGCTAAGCCAGAAGCTTTTCCTAAGGATGTCAGTTGCAGATTATGAACAAATTTTTAAAATAGCAAACTTGATGTATGATTTTTGCTGTGATCAGTGACAAGGAACAGGATCGAGTCCTTCAGCTTCCCTTCACTGTGTTACTCTTTTTTCATACCAAAATTTCCGTTCTTGGCCTTGCGTTTGTATTGCAAGAATGATAAATAATTTCAGTTCATGCATAAGTAAAGCTCAGACTAGATAGTCCCTCCAGGCTGACAGGGCTTCAACTGTGAATCAGGCTGTCTCACAGGTTTGCAATATAATGCATATGCTATCGTATTTCGTGACTGTTCCTCATGTGTGTTTCGTGTTTTCTTCCCTTGCTTTACAGCAAGACACAAAAGGGGATTACCAGAGGGCACTGCTGAACCTGTGTGGTGGAGAGGACTGAGAGAACTGTGAGGGAAGAAACCCAAACCCAGAGACATGTCTTTTTCCCCCTCTTCATTTTACTGTAATCCCAGACAAAGCCGAGCCGCCTCGCTCTCCTTGGCTTGCCCCCAGCCCTGCGAGCCCCGCTGCGTTGAGCTTTCCTGCCCCGTGCGTGCCCTCCCAGCAGCAGCAGCAGCAGCAGCAGCTCTGCCCACGGTGCCAACGCTGCCCAGCCGTGGGAACTAACCCTGCAGGGAGAGCGTGCCTGGGAAAGGCCCTGCCTCTCTGTGCCTTGTTTCTAATAAAATACAATTAAAAATGGAGTTTTACTTTAAGAATGTGGGTCTTTCAGACCTTGATTTGAAAACTGTGTGAACAAATGATACATATTTATCCTTCGCTGTCTTTTCTTTGTTGTTTTTCCCTCTTGGGGTTCACTACTTGTGGCTGAAACCTTATCTTCTTTCCTCAAGGCCTTCGTCCCTTTAATGATTCAGTTTCTCCTCAGCAGATCCAAAACCATTCTCCTGAGTGGTCAGGGAAGCTGATCCTGTTTTCCTCAGCCCTGGTGAGGCACATCTGCAGAGCTGTGCCCAGCTCTGGGCCCCTCAGGACGGAGCAGACAAGGAGCTACAGGAGAGGGTCCAGCAGAGGCCACAGAGATGAGGAGAGGTCTGGAGCATCTCGTGTGACGAGAGACCAAGGGAGCTGGGCCTGGTCAGTCTGGGGCAGAGACCGAGAGGGGATCCCATCAGTGCCCAGAAATATCTCCATGGGGGTCAGAGCAGGGGGCCAGTGCCAGGGTGGGGAGCAATGGCCACAAACTAAAGCACGAGTTCCACCTGAACAGGAGGAAGAACTTCTTTACACTGAGGGTGGCAGAGCCTGGAACAGCTGCCCAGGGAGGCTGTGGAGTCTCCCTGTCTGGGGACATCCAAACCTGAGGGTGGCAGAGCCTGGAACAGCTGCCCAGAGAGGCTGTGGAGTCTCCCTGCCTGGGGACATCCAAACCNGCTGTGGAGTCTCCCTGTCTGGGGACATCCAAACCCACCTGGACACATTCCTGTGTCACCTGCCCCAGGTGACCCTGCTTGGGCAGGGGGGTTGCACTGGGGGATCTCCAGAGGGCCTTTCCACCCCCAAACCTTCTGTGATTACTTTTACCCCCAAATAAGTGCTACTGAAACCTTTCTGTGCCTGGGTGCGTGGGGCAAACACTTTTGAATCCCCCTTCAGTGTTTGAACAGCGAGGGGCTGGGAGGGTGAGCCCTTCCCGAGGTCTGCGCTGGGGCTGGGGGTCTGTGCACGGAGAGGAACGGGGTGGGCACTGCTGAGGGGCTGGCACAGGGGCTGAGGGGCTGGCACAGGGCTGAGGGGCTG
>VWZG01001997.1:5519-17564 GCA_013396735.1 Grallaria varia
TTCTGGTTAAGCGAATTAAACTTTTTTTGATGCATTCTCACTTGAGGCTCAAGAATCCATTACAGATGTCTAAACCAAGACCAAATAACATATGTCTTGTGGCTTTTTTTAATATTATAATTTTAATTTTAAAAATATCTCAAGAGGTGAAAAAAACACTGAAGATGAAAGTACTTCTATCAAAAGAAAAAAGAAAGAAATCCTGCACAATTTAATTAGCTGAGCAACCAGAGCTTTGTTAAAAGTTATAAATATAATAAAGATTCTCACTCAGCCACAGGAAAAAATCTCCCAGCATGCCTTTGAAGAAGGATATTTAAATTCACCAAAAGATCAATTACTGTTTGCAAGGATAACTACAAAAGTTCGGCAAGCGCTGTTCTCATAGTAAGCCAGAAAAGTACCAGGGATAAAGTAATACAAAATGTTAAGACTTTAGAGACTATGGCTGTCCCAAAACACAGCTCAATCATATACAGAAAATGAACAAAACAAGGGCATAGCTGAGACTCCAAAAAAACACAGTCCAGAAATTAATATTCAAACCCTTGTTATGTTTTGGCATTAGTGAGTATTCAAAACTGAAGTTCAAAAGTATTCTTCCTCAGCTGGCTCCTCTTAAGACCTCCCCTTAAGGCCCCTCATGTGCTAACTTCTCTCCACTTGTATGGACTTGCTGAGCCATGCACACAGGAATGAAGCAAAAGAACTTCAGCAATTTTATAACTGGACCTAAAAGCTTTATGTGAAGTTTTTTTATGTATTAGTGCCCTCTTCCCAGTTTTCCTAAAAAAAGAGAAGATAGGAAAAAAATGAGGAAAAACCCACTCTTTATGTATTTTGAATTTTCCCAAAGCTTAGGTAGTGTAGTTCAAGTGTGACAGTGCTGTCTTAGATGCCTTTAGACTGTGCCACAGGCAAGGAAAAACTATATACTTATCACTTCTGCAATGGGATCTTGGTTATGAAGTCAGGTTGCTGCCAACACTTCCTGGGAATGGTTCACTGACAAGGGTTCATGGATAGGAAAATCTCTGCAATTAGTAGAGGTTGTCCATCTTTTGATTTCTTCGGAGCTGGAAGGTGAACTCCTGAAGAAAGCTACTGTCTGAGAAATCCATACAGGAAAGATAGCCAAGAGGCCAGGCTAAATGACGGTTCTCAGGGGCCTGAAAATTGCTACATGATACATGAATAGATATGTGAATGAACTAGAACAATGTGTATTGTTTATGCTGTATTCACACATTTACATTCCAGCACATATTTGCAAACACTCCAGCTGCATTCACTATGTTAATGCTCTGTGTGGCAACCAGTGGAGTTGTTAGTGAGAGCAGCCTGGAAGAGCTGCATCTTGTTATTTGAAAAGAGTATATATTTATCCCAAGGAATCAAGAATGCCTCCTTTCAGGGCTGAACTGAATTGATTGTGTGGGAATGATTCAGCTACAAAAGTTCCCTAGAGATGAACAAAAATGCCTTCGTGTCATGGAATTACTAATAGCCTACTGGCATATATGACAATGAATCCTGAAAGTATAGCAATGGGTAAATGAAAGAAGCATCTCAGAATGGAACACCAGGCAAGTCTGGTGTAATTTGTGAAGAGTAAGCTCAGTGCTGGGAAAAGCCCCTACATAACATAACTATTTGAAAATTCAAATTTTTGCCAGGCAAAGAACAACATGTTAGGACTTTGCTCTACAGGGCCTAGGTGTTCTGTGCCCAGAGCCATTGGAGCACCTGCAAAGGCTGTGTATCGCATGTGAAGATACAGCAAGGCACCATTCCAGAAAAGCAGAATAAAATCCTGCAGTGGAAGCCGAACACATGCACTTTCATGCTTTCTAGAGTCTTTGTATTAGCTATTCTCTATATTCGTAAAAACTACAGAGCACCAATAAATAACCTTAACCCTATGTTTAGTGAAGCTTTTATTAATTTATTTCCTTGGTCTTCAAAGCAACAAATTTCCTGGCAGGCCCTTAATTCACAGGCCTTATCCTTCTATCCATTTATGTGAATTCTTTGATGAGATACTTCTGAATGCAGAATACTCTAATTACTCCTTTCATTGCCCTTACATCATCCTCCCATTTCTCCGCTGTTCCGCACAGCCTGTTCACACTCTTGAGGTGTCTTCCCAGAAGGGCAGACTTTACTAAAGGCAGAGGGAACTGAAGAGCAGAGGATGCAAGAAAGGATAACTTTGCAAAAAGGCTACTTTAAAGGTTATGAAAGAGCAGGGACCAGCAGTACGGGAGGAAGATGGATAGAGGCAGGACTTATGCCTTAGGAAATTCTGACTTCATATTCTGCTCTTACAAGTTTATTATGCAGTTTGGGGCAAAATGCTTAACACTTATCCATGCCTGAAGTTATACTATGATTTGTCTGTATATAAGCCACTACTGTTAAAGTTCACACAGAACTACAGAAATAATCCAGTTACCTTATGAAGGCTTTGAGAAGGTCCAGACTATCCTGCACATCTCAGACTCAGAAAACGTTTATACTGAAAAATATAACCTTACTACTGGTATCTTTCTCCTTTAAACCAAGAATTTCACAAGGAGTAATAAAGGATATATCTGTGGGACATCAGCTGCTAATGGCAAATGACTTCAGGTGTTCTTCTTCCCATCCAGAAGGTCTGTCTAACAACACGACTCAGTGTATGAGCTGTACAAGAAAAGCAGAGGCTGATTTAATACTTAGAACGTGCTCTTAGTCAAAACACAGACCATCATGTGGGAGCCCAGCTTCCCCTCCCAGTATGGGGATCAAGCAACCAGCAGAAGGTAAGCTTCCTGCGTTATGGGAGAGAGGTACACACTGATGGTGATGACTTCAGCCTCTGATCCTTGTCCATGTCCTTCAGAGAAATGCAGAGGCACGTATGAGGGGAAGAAATTAATATAATCCCATGGGAGCACAAAAATAAATCCTATCAAATTATTTCCACCAGACTAGTTGACGTCTGTGCAGGAAATCTGGCAGACTGTTGATCACTTTTAGGATGTGACCAGCTATGTGGAACCATCAAGTCTCAGAACTTAAAACCTCCAGAGAGGAACCAAACAGGTACTCTATGGATTTTTTTTTTTTTTTTTTTGCCTAAGGGGAAGTATTGTGGTACCCATATATACTAGAACCAGAAAATACTATTGCCACATTTCTCAACTTACTTTAGAAGCAAAAACATTGCAGGCATTTTCACTCTAAAAAACCTCAAGCCACGTGTAAATGTGAACCGACAACACTAATTCACAACCAAAATTCTATCCAAGTTCTGTATTTTAGAGCATTCAGGGTAACTGAAACAAAAAGTACATTAATTATAGCAAGTTGGTGCACTAGAATATTATTATTATGACATTCTAATAAATAGAATGAACAAGGATAACACAGATCCAAAGAAAATTATTCTTTCTTCAATAATTTGTTATTGTTAGATTTCACCTTTTCTGACCTGCACAAATTGTGTGTTCCTACCTTTAGAGAAGACATTAAAAGAAAGTCTATCCCTTACTTTTCTTCTAAAGCAGATAAAGCTTACACTTGAACAATTACAAGAAACAACTGGAATCAGTTCAAACAGTGGTTTGGGTCTCTGCAAACAGAGAAAATGCAGCTTCTTATTACATTGAGCAATTCCTGTTGCAATTTTAATAAATACTTTAATTAGGGGAAAAAACTCAGTAACATATCAGCTTCTATATGAGGCTATTACATTCTTCCTGTTTTGTAAACTATAAAAGTATTTGGAAATCAATATGATTCAAGCAGCACATAAAATACTGAAAATAGAAACACTCAATGGCTCAGCAGGATGCAGCATCCTTGAACTTCAAATGAGAGTAGTTAAGAAATAATTCCTGTAAAATATGGCACTTCCATCCAAACTATAACATTCATAGAGTTTCCTGAAAACTTTTATAATTGTCATTATAAAATGGCATTAGGAAAAGCAGTATTCCACTTGGTCAGCATAGGGGGCACAATTCTAGAAAAAAATGACACATTATGGCATCTACTGAACTTCATCTCCTATGAAGATTACTGTCCTTTTGTAAGTCACGAGACATGCTGTAAAAATGAAAAATTACTCATCAAAACTCAGTTAACTAAAGAAATGCTGACTATTTTTCTTACTCCCTTATTCTTTCCTGCAGCCTGGGGAAAATTTTCTGCTCCCAGAGTACTTCTCTTTTCCTTCATGACACCAATTGCCTAAGATACAAGTAAAGTTGTCTTTTTAGGGACATCCCTACCGCCCTGTCTACATTTCTGTATCACTCAGTCTTCCCTGATCCTCAGATTTGGTCACTACATTTCTGAATGACAGTCATAGTGTAAAATTCACCTTTATCAAAAAGTTTCCATCAAAAGGATTTGATTCATCATTTATTACTCCATTATAGCAATGCACTATGTGGCTTGGAGGATGATGAACATCCCAGTGCCTGAGTTTACTCAGTGAAGGCTTGATGGCTGCTGGGTGGGAAAGAAAGAGTAAAGAATCACACAGAAGGGGACACTCAGGCTTGCTGAGGCAGGAACAGCATTGTATTTATGAAATACAGCTCCTACTGCTTTATCCCATGAATTTGGATGCTTTCCTAGGCAGCCGGATTGCAGCCAAAGGCTGCTGCCATCAGCCATGCACCTCTCCAGCTGCTTGGGGGAACCACACTTGGAATTCCACAGGAATTCAGAAACAGAAACAAGTTTATTCACACTTAGGCAAGGGATACTTTTAGTAGGAGTTCTTGGCTCTCCATTTTCATTTTGTGTATCACATTACTTACAGCCCTTCTCATAAAACATTCTGAGAAAGGTGGTCAGTACGCAAGAACAAGTTAAATGATAACAGACACCAATCATTCATTCCAGACAGGTGAACTTCTTTAGATTTGCACCTCGTTGTATCTTCAGAACCAAAGAGGTATCCTTTTCAGGAATGGATAGCAATGGTACTTTATCTACTCAGTCTGCTTCAGCTTCTTTAACATCACCCAGTAATGTTAAATTATAGTTTTGTCTTCTAGCCTCAGTTCAGATTGAAATAAAACAAAGTATCCTATGAGAACCACAAGACCTACAACATTCTGAAGACCAGAGTGAAAGCCAATTTAAGTGTTGGAAACCAGGAGAAAAAGTGATCTTGACTTGTATGGATATTAAATAAAGGCTTTATTTCTGACATAAGAGCTTCATAAAGGTTAAGTTTTGTTTCTTAACAATCCAGCTTTCAGTATATATAATATCATTTAGATATATAAAATGCCAAGAATAAAGAAAACCAAGACACTGTAAGAATAAAAAAAGAAACCCATTTAGAGGACATTGAATATATCTTTAAAACTAAAATAATTGGGCTATACTTCTAGTCCACCTTCCCCTCAGTAAGATGGTAGGGCAAATCTGAAACACTGATTGTACACTTATGCTTAAACATTCCCTAAGCATTATGATATCCATGAAATACATACACCGTAATATGTCTTTTTGTTTATCTTGTAAGAGGAGTTCTTGTAATGCTATTGTTCACAAACATCACTTCTGTAAAACTGCCAGTCTCACACAGACTGTTTCCCTAAGACCAAAAATAACTTCTTTTGTCTATACTTGAAGGAAACAGTTTCAATCACATTTCAGTAACAGCACTTGGCTTCTTTACTTAGACTGCTTTTTCAGTATATCTCAAGTGGACTTTATACACTGAACCATTTATTAAAAATGAAAAAAAAAACTCTACACAAAAAAAGAGTCACCTATTATTGTTCATTTATTCAGAAATTTCTGAGGGAAAAACCAAGTCTCTGTAGGATTGATGAATCAATACAGCCTCACACACATCTGGAATTTTGTCAAGAGAGATGTCACTCAAAGACCAATTTTTCTGAAAATAAAGCAAATCCTTAGTGTACTCTCAGAAGATCGTCTTAAAATGTGATAGAATATGCAGGGACGCAACAGATGCTGTTTCTGTTGCTGTAATACTATTGCATATTAACTGCAGATTTTAACACTCCATCACTTCTAACAGAACAGCTAGTAAACTCCTTTTATTCCAGTATGTATCTATTTAATATTTAAACTAATGATTTAGGGGACCCGAGACTGCTTTGAAGCATACGCATTTAGCATCCAAGTCTCTCTTGCTTTCAGCTATAGAAGCAATCTTGACATCTTATCAACAAGATGTACCAACAAGAGTACAAAAACCAAAAGCAATCAACAAACCAAAACAAAATAACATGCAAAATAAAACTAAACAACCTAGTAAGCATAAGTTATTATTCATATTGCTCCACTGAAGTGCTCACTGGATGAACTTCTGTCTGTTTAACAAAATATAAAATGTGACCATTATTTCCCCATGCAATTTTGAGACAGATGCAATCATTTATATCTTCTGACCCTGGTTGCTTCAGTCCAACAGAGTATACAAATCTAATCACTTTCAAATACCTGAGCGGTCCCATGAAAGGCAACAGAGGTATCACAGGTGCAACTTTAAGCACACATAAATAGGCTGTTGGACTAGAGCTTCCACAGGTAACACGTAGAATGAAAACAAGGAAATATTACTGAATAGTTCAGGACTTGAATGGCAAGAGGTTGATGTTTCTTTAAGATTATCAGGAAACCAACCAAAATACTTGAGAACTTGTATGACAATCAAAGGAGGTAAATAGATCACTCATACTGCTGAATATGAAATTTTCTTGGGGAAGAAACCAAAACTTGAAAAACTAATGAACAGACAATAATTAAATATGTTTCATAATGGGTTGCACACACATTTGTGTGGTCCAGGTAAGACCGAGGCATTTATGACTTCTCTTTCTCACATGGACTCTCTTTGTCAGATAATACAGGATCTCACTCTGCAGCTTTTTGTTTAGTCAAGGGCTTACAGAATGCTCTACATCTTGTGCTCAAGATTAGCATGAAAGAAATCACTTTTAATACATTTGCTCTTTTTTCCAAAGTTAGAAGCAAACAAATAATAGCCTCAGACTCCTAGGGGATGAGAAGACAAACACTGACTACACAGACCACTCAAGGTTTACTATGTAGAAAAGAACTCATCAGGACAAGAGCAGGAACCCAGGTATTAAACTGCTGGAACACTTTCAACGCACCAGCACTGTCTACAGTAAGATCTCATCAGAACTGAGACATGCAAATCCGGTGATCCATTTGCAAGAAATATGATTCAAGTTGGCAGAAGAACAGAAAAAGGATGCTAGGAATTTCTGAGAATGGAAAGCTTATTTATATTAGCAACAAAAGTAGTTGGGTTTACATAAGGATTGCAATACAATGACAATTAGGGAATAAGATTGCTCTTTAAATGTCAAAGGAAGCATTACAGAAAACTTCTAGGATGAAAGAAAAATCTTACACACACAGAAAAATAAGGAGGGTAGACTTTGAAAAGAGATAAAATGTTAAAAGGTTCCGTAGAGCACAGACTCTGGTCAAAAACCTAGTAACAAGAGCAAAAGTAAACCACCTAACTATAGTAAAGATGCATATTAACAATTACACAGTCCAAGAACTCTCAGTTTCATTCTACACCTGTTAATTCTTCTCCTTAGATGACACTTTGTTTTCAATACAGAATCATACAATGATAATATGGCTTTGAAAGGACCCTGAAGATCATTTAGTTCCAACTCCCCCATCATGGGCAGTAACACCTTTCATCAGACCAGGTTACTGAAAGCCCCATTCAACCTGACATTGAACACTTCCAGGGAGAGGGCATCCACCTGTGCCATTGCCTCATTACCCACACTGCAAGGAATTTCTCCATCATACCCAATCTAAATCTATCTACACTCTTTCAGTTTAAAGCAATTCCCCTTGTCCTTTCCCTACATGCCTTTGTAAAAAGTCCCTCTACAGCTTTCTTACCCTTTAGGTACTAGCAGGTTGCAATAAGGTGTCCCTGAAGCCTTCTCTTCTCCAGGCCGAACAACTTCAGTTCTCTCAGCCTTTCCTCATAGCAGAGGTGTTCCAGCCCTCAGATAATCATTGTGGCTCTCTTCTGGACTTGTTACAACAGGTCCCCACCTTTCTTGTGCCGGGGACACCAGAGCCGGATGGAGCACTCCAGGTGCGGTCTTACCACAGCAAAGTAGAGGGGAAGAATCACCCCCCTAGACCTGCTGGCCACGCAGCTTTTGATGCAGCCCAGGGTGCAGTTGGTTTTCTGGGCTTTGAGCACACACTGCCAAGTCATGTCAAGCTCACCAACACCCCCAAGTCCTTCATCTCTGGGCTGCTCTCAATCCAATCTCTGCCCAGTCCATATTTGTGCTTGGATATTTATATGTCAAAGTATTTATATGCCAAAGTATATTCACATAATTAGCGTGAACATTCAAATATGTAGCCAGAACAGTTGCAGTATAAATATATTAAAGTACCATGGCCTTAGTTGATACATTTTATTATTCTGCTCTCAAAATAATTAAATGCTATGGCAGTAGCTCCCTAAGATGAAAAGGACCTATTTCAATATATGAATTAGTAATTTTTGAATCTGATTACAAAACCAGAATAATAGTAACAAAAATAGAAGGTCTTGAATAACTGGGTGCAGGGGTAATGACTTTGGCAATGAATTTTTAAAAGTGTGTGGCTTGGTTTCTTAAACATAAGAAATGGAAAAAGGTTAGACAGACCTGCTAAGCAACCCCCAACATACAACCAAAAGTTTCCAAATGATTCCTTTTCAGACTAGGTTCTGGAACATACACCCATTAGCAATGAGAAGTGCTACTCCAACATATGAAATATTTTAGATCTAATGAATCAGCCACAGTAATACATACAGTGTTAATAATACCAGCCAACACTTTTCCTCTGGGAATGGCACAGTTCAAACAACTCCCTAAATATCCACTGTTGAGTAAAACTTTGAGACCCAAAAAATAAGGCATTGTTCAAAATGGCAAGGCTTCACCAAATGAAACCACAAGTGTAGCAGCTGTCATAATAGAAACCCACACAAAATCTCTTTGCTGTCAGTTTCTGTGAAGAAATACAAACTTTTAAGGCTAAGATTTGGATAATAACCTTGTGGAACTCTTAGGCATTCTTCTCTCTCCAATTCCTGTGTAAATTTCCCTACTCTGTAACAACAGTATTACTCTTTTTCTCACACTTATGTGCACAGTAGCTGGGAATGGAAATAATTTTCATAAACCAGGGGTTTGAGTTGCTGCCTGAATCATTTCATTATCAGGACTATCACACATGTTCTGAATTGTAATATTGAGCAAATCCTAAAAACAGACCTGTGGTGGGTTCACTGTGGCTGAATGCCAGGTGCCCCCCCAGCCGCTCTATCACTCCCCTTCCCATCTGGACAGGGGAGAGGGTAAGGGTGGAAACAAAGGAAAACAGCACAAAATCGTGGGTTGCGATAAGGCAGTGTATATTGATACCAAAAGCAAAAGCAAAGCAGGGCGCGCATGCGCAAAGCAAAAGCAACAACTAATCTCTACTTCCCATAAGCAGCGAATCCCCGGCCACGTCTGAGAAGCAGGGCTCCTAAAATCTTATTAGCACACAACCATCGGAGACAATGAGTGCCTCCCCTTCCTGCTTCCTGCCCCAGCTTTTATATCTGGGTTGACGTCATATGGTATGGAATATCCCTTTGGTCAGTGCAGGTCAGCTGGCCTATTTGTGTCCCCTCCCAGGATCTTGCCCTTGACTGAACAGTGAGTGCTGTGCTCAGTGGTAGCCAAAATATGGGTGTGTTATAGACACCAATGCAGAGCACAGCACTGTGAGGGCTCCTATGGGGAAACAAATTCTGGCTCAGCCAGACCCACCACAAGACCTTATTTCAACTTCCTTCTAAAAGAGGTAAAAGTATTTGCAACACAATGAGTAATAAATGACTGAAATGCATGCAGCTTCTCTATTTTGTGTGGCTTTATTACTGGTATTTAATCTACATGCTGCTACTGAAGCAATGCAAGGAACTGTGACAGCAACTCCTGTAGATACGAGAGCGAGCATTCCTCCTTGACAGCAGAAGCCAACTCCTCATTCAGCAGCAGCATTCAGCTGGCTGGCCTTGGCAGGATACCCAGCAAGGTCATGGAACTCCCCTGCCTGCAGGCCAGCAGCACCAGGTGTGACAGCCCCTCCTGAGGCACTGGGCTGTGCATTACTGATTTGCTAAAAGAACTCTGTGCTTTCAGAAATAGCAATAGAAGCTTTTGTGACAGGAATTGCAGGTCAACATCTGACAATGGACTCAAGATGAAAGAGGAATTAAGGACAACGCTGTTCTTCAGACAAGTTATTTCAATAACAAATATGTAAAATCCAAATAATAACACAAAACTAAAACAAAATGCAGCATTACTTCCTCCAAAAGTGAAAATTTTGGTCTGCTTCAGAATCAGCCTACCATGCTGAGCAAGTTGGGTCCATAAATATTCACCACTAAATATACTTAAGTAAAGAAAGATAGTATCTGTCTTCAGCTTCCTAGGGAAGGCATTTAACTCCATCCTGATGGGACGTCCAACTGCAATGTGCCACCAAAGAAAGAATTGAAAAGAAGAAGAAGAGTCTGTTCACTATTGTATTAAATGTTTCAGGCTAATGTTTTCACAGCCTTTAATGAAAGAACATGAAGATTAAAGAGAAAAGCGTCTCTTATTAACAGTCAAAAAACCTGAATTGCACCTTTCAGGGCATTAGGGGCTTATGAAAATTCAGAACCTGGCAGCTGTTACTAATGATAAACTATGACTTATAAAACAGCATGCCTAGAAATTTTCTGGGAAAGAAAGTGTATTCAATCTCATATTTCAGAACTCGTCTGAAATTATAAATATGCCAGAGGCATATGTCAGTTTGTTTGCTTGCTATATCTTTTAATTAATTTACTTATTTTAAATCTGTTTTCCATGTAGGCAGAAGCAGGGGGTTTGGGGGGAGGGCAGGAATTTCCTGTAACTGAGTTTATTCTACCAATAAATACCATCTTAATTCTTAACACAATTTTACTCACGTAAGAATAACTAAGCCATTGTTTTTTTATCCTCCTCTCAACACTAGTCTCTAAAGTAATTATAGCCAGATAACAAGCTTTAAAGGAGAGGCAATTCAAAGAGTTTGTAACAGGGAAACAAGAATAAGGCTATGTGGTTTGTCAGCAAAAGGACTGTATTGATAAACCTTTTCCATGTTAAAAAAAGGAGCAATTTTATATCCTCACACAATCCTGTGCTGGTGGCCACAGACAAGGCAACATGCTATTAGGCAGTGTACCATCTTACTGCAATTTTAATGAAAACTCCAAACATAATTACATATCATTTTAATCCAAACTAAGTTAACCAGTACTTAACAGTGTGCCTTATTCACCCACACAGAGTGCTAAAGTGATCTCTTTCAAAAAGTTTCTGATGAGGACTCAGACAGAATAGTACTTACGCTGACATTTGGCTGGTACAAATAAGAGTGGCAAAAAATTATATGTGCCTTGTAACCACTGTCTCATGAATATCAGTTCTTCACAGAAAAACATCTTGTAAAGTTAATACAATGATGCACATAGGTGAAATCAAGTGCAAATGAGTTTTAATGGGCCTAACAAATCTGTATCACAGCTTTTACTTTAGACTTAAAACCTATTTGAAGTGCAATCTAGACAAGATACTTACACTAGGACTTTAAACCCTCCCTGCTTTTTCCCTCTCGCATGCAGTATCCATATAACCCATAAACATTTCATCACTTTTATTTTTCCAAGGTTCCTGCCACAGAGCATCATCTACACACAGTAGAGAAAATCTGCACAAGATGCAGAAAATACTACATGCTCTGGAAACTGTTAAGTTGGCTCTGCTTATTTTTTTAAAATGACAATTTTTCACAAGAATGTTAGATTTACATGTAGACGTACCCATGCTTTTTCGTATGTCTCTTTGGGAAATATGATCTCAAACAGAACGCACAGAATAAATTCAAATGTGCCTGGGAAAAAAAAAA
>VWZG01001999.1:0-18124 GCA_013396735.1 Grallaria varia
GGGGTGTCCGTGGAGAAGAAAACCATTATAATATGCAATTAATAAATCTTACAGTTTCTGCTTGACCTTAAACCAATTCAGTGTAATGTTATACCACAGGCCACAGTAATACTAAATAACCTTTTTCTTTGTGGATCAGAAGTATCATTGCTCATTATCTGGCATCATTTTTGCTTGTGATGTACAACAACAGCTTCCAAGGCAAGCAGTGTATTAGTTCTGATACAGAAGGGCATTCTGTGCTCTCATTTATGTCACAGAAACCCCATAAAATCATAAGCTTGAACAGCATTAGATGATCATAGAATCATAGAGAGGCTTGGGTTGGAAGGGATCTTAAAGATCATCTCATTCCAATCCCCCTGCCCTGGGCAGGGACACCTTCCACTAGACCAGGTTGCTGAAAGCCCCATCCAGCCTGGCCTTGAACACTTCCAGGGATGAGACATCCACAACTCCTCTGGAAAACCCGTTACGGTGCCTCACCCACCCCTGGTTGGTTTCTTCGTGACATCAATCTAAGTTTCTCCTCTTTAATTTTATAAACTTTCCCCCTTGTCCCATCACTATGATAGGGAAGTGTGTCTCTACAGTCATGTTGCTGCTGCTTGTGATATACCTCCTATAAGTAGTTCATCTACAGAGAGACTAAGAGGTTTCCTCTTACCTCTCTGATGTTCTGCAGTGAGCTCCAACCCTTGGATCAACAAAGCTTTAAGGGCTTGTTTCTTTGCTGTTGTCCATGGTGGCTGCAATATAAAGCCCTAAAGATTTCCTCCCCTCCTTGTTCAAAAACATCTACATTTCCGCCCCATGAATCATCTTGCCAGCCCTTGAAGAGGGAGCCACCTCTGCAGGCAGGCCAGGAGATGATAAAGTCTTTGATCTCACAGGTTCTTTTGCTTCTCTCTGCTGTACTCTTCATGAATATGTGTAGGAATGGAGAAAAGAGAGTTCATAACCTGACTTTTATCTCACCTGGAGCTTTCCAGAGGACATGGCTGTGTAACTCATTGGATTGGCACAGTATAATGGCAAAATGATGCCAAAACTGCTGCATATGTTAGATATACCAGAACAGATCTGAACTCAGTTACATAGCCAGGAATGTAGAGATAAGTAACTTTTCAGAGGTGTGGAGGAGACCAGAATCCAGCACCTTATAAATAACATGCATCGTGAAGTTAACAGTTTACCTTTTGGATTATTAGACAGAATTGTCCTAGATGTAATCATGCAGCAAAGTCCAAACTCTTTTTGTTGATTATGCCAACAAAAATGTTTTAATACATCCACTATTGTTAAAACTAATGATAATAATTTAAAATTGTGAAGATTGACTACCAGGAAATAAAATTCAAAATTGAGGGTTAGTTTTGGCTATTTTCTAGACCGAGGAAACTGGCTTTTAGTATAAAATAGCTGTCCTGTTCAGGTGTCACAATAAATTTATCACCTCCAATAAACTGTAGAAAGTATTGTTTTTCTAACATTAGTGAAAGATGATGTCCATTTAAATTAGATTTTTCATTCATTTCTAATTGGCTTAAAATCCAGTTCAGCAACAGCTCTTTCACTCATAACTTGTTTAAAGGATTCTAATTCTCATAGATAAATAGGCATCCTGATGTTTTTCATTTTCATCCATCATTAAGTTTCTTATGGCTGATGTTACTGGTTGTGCACTGCCTTTCCAATATGCTATCACCTTCTGAAGTAACTGGGTTCAGATTGGATCCATTTCTTTCATTCAGTGCCTTATCTGCCTCTTTCCCCCACTTTTTTAAGCACTGCCGAGGGTCATATTGAAAAACTATCTCCAATTCCAACTGAAATCAACCAGGAAATGGCTTTATTTTACTTTTAGCTGCGACTGGAATCAAACAGGACTGCATCATTTTATAAAATGGTCATTTACAATACAGCAGCGTGTATGCTATGTTGAAAACATCCTAAATTTCTTATATGTGCCTGTTTCTCATTTCATTCATTTAGAATTGCTTAAGACATAGAAAATGTTATGAGAAATGCTGGTTTTATCTGAGGTAGAGACAATTTCCTTCATAGTAGCTGGTATGGGGCTATTTGGGATTTGTGCTGGAAACTGTGTTGATAACACAGGGAGTTTTTTGGTTTTGCTGAGCAGTGCTTACAGAGTCAAGGTCTTTTCTGCCCCACACCGAGTCCCACCAGCGAGGGGGAACAGGAGATTGGGAGGGGACATGTGGGACAGCTGATCCTGACTAACCCAAGGGATATCCCAGACCATATGGCATCATGCCCAGCATATAGAGCTGGGGGAGATGACAGAAGCGAGGGATGTTTGGAGTGATAGTGTTTGTCCTCCCAAGTCAACGATACATGTGATGGGGACCTGCCTTCCTGGGAGTGGCTGAACTTCTGTCTGATCATCGGAAATGGTGAATGAATACCTTGTTTTGCTTTGTTGGAGTGTGGGGATTTTGGTTTTCCTGTTAAAAGTCTTTGTCTCACCCTATGGGTTTTCTCACATTTCCCCTTCCAATGCTCTTCCCCATCACACATGAGGAAATGAGCAAGCAGCTGTGGGGGGAAGAGTTATTGGCTGTGGTTAAAACATGACAGTCCTACAGAAAAGTAGGGGGCCATTAAAAAATGTGGCTTTTTTTTCAGATAAAAGAGATATTTCTGTATACTGGAAAGAAGGAACTTTAGAAGGTGCTTTAGATGGATAGAATAATGGGCTCTGAAGTGCAAAATAAATCAAAAGAATGTTCCTTTTCAGTAGCACCAAGAGACTTGAAAGAGAATGTCAGGCTGTGGAGTCAGTTTGCGTGTTTGGATACACCATTTTCAGTAAGAGTGAAAATTGAATGGGAGACGCGGAATTAGAAATTCCTCATACTTTGCTTTTATTTACAAATGCACTTCCCCAACGACTGGTTTCTAAGGCACTCTGTAATATGTTTTCATCCTACTTTAATCCTTACCCTTGTTTTCAGTGATCCGGGAGAGTCATCAGCATGACTTTTAAAGCCTGGAACTTGTTTTTGAAGATATAGGGCTTGTTCCAGATTTGTAAATATGTAACTTAATGATATCTTTTACAAGTGTGAAGAGAATGGAACAATGACTGCAAGATAGATATTCCAGGTGCTGTGGGACTGCAGGGGACTGGGAAGGTTTTTTTCTGTATTTGACCTGGTTCTTGTCCTCTTTTTTTTGAACTTCCCCTGGTGGTTATTGATAAGGACAGCCTAGAAGATGTGTGTGGGGAAACTGTTGTTGCTCTTGAAATTTATGGCTTATAAAAATGGGCTATACTTTGGAAAAGCATTTTTTTTTTCTTTCAAATGAGACTGGTGCTAGACATAGACATATGAGGCACGTTAGATCAGCCTATTAAACAGACTATGAATCAATCAGTTATATTTTATCGCAGTTTCTATGTCTTCCTCTGTTCCCCACATCTTTATCTTCATTTTTTAATGGAACTAATTTTGTTACAAGGAGATACTAGGAAATTACCTCAATTATCTTGTATGAGACATTCAAGAATGGGAATGCTAAATCAAGAGTCTTATATGTAGATCTGATAAATAGATACAAGAAGTTTTAATATCTGTGGTAAAGATCAGACTTCTTTTATGAAATTTAGAGGGTGAATAATGATTTTAGTGTTGTCTCAGGCTGTTTTCTTGTTGACAGTCTTCTAAGGAATATGGCATTTCCTATCTATTCATGAAATAGTTACCAGGTCTACTGCAGGAATTACAGCTGGCTCACTGTGGTCTTTTAAATGTGTGTCCTGCATCCAAACTGGCTTAGGAATCTCCAGTGTTTTCCCTGTTGGCCTTTTGAGAGGTTTTTCATCCTATATTTGCTCTGTTCCCTATACTTGCTCTGTTCCCTATACGCTTTCACCAAGCATCTGGGGCTGCAAACATAGAAAGAATATTGAGCTGAATCACTGCTGCAGTTCTTGGCATCCCTTGAGATTTTGGGGCACTTTCTGTGTATGCCAGCAGGACACAGGCATTGTTTCAATGACAGAGTGTCTTTGGCAAGGGCTGATACCAACATCCTTGTAGCCCTTCTTTAGGGTCTCCAGTATGCAGAGCAAACCTAGCACAGAGTCAATGCCATCATATCAGATATCCTCAGGAACACAGTGGAGGACCTCCAGGGCTGAATGCAAGAGGTCTGACAGCATGTGCTATATCTCAAATAATTCCAAGATGCTCATATTGGCTCCCAGCTCCCTGTGTGAAACTGTGTGCTGGTGTTGATAAAGGAAAGGAGGTTGGGGGAGGGTAATATATTTGTCTTTTGTGCCTGATTTTCCTTCACTCATCCAATCCTGCCCTTCATAAGCCATGAATTCACAGACATTTGGCATGAGCCTCTTGACGTCTGGCAAGGGGGTAGCACAGGAAAAGGGAAAATGAACAGAACAAAGCTTGATATTTCCTAAGCGGTTTATGGAACATTAAGGGGAATATTTTGTTCCAGTAGATTTTAGAATTCTTTGCAAACAAAGCTGGAACAGAGAAGCAGTACATTTCAGGTTTTGGAGACTTAGACCCCTTAACTCTTTTCTACTGATTTATTTGAGAAATCTTCAGTTTTTAAATTGTACCTCCTATAATGATTGAATGCACTTTCCATATACCCAGTATTTATGGTGCAGCTGTTGGCAATGTTAATGTGAAAAGCACATCTCCTGAACATTGTCAAGCTCTTATTGTCACCTTTAGTTCCCTGGGAGATGGGGACAGAATTTTATTTCAGATTAAAAGGAAGAAAACTGTTACCTTTCAGGGAAAACATATATTTATGTCTCTGGATGTCTCTAAAGTGACTCAGACAAGGAGACACATATTTGAATTATTGTTGCTAGATTTCATTATGCTTGGTGCCTGGGTGTCTATACTATATTTTATGCTGCAAGGTTTGGAGTTGTTTTGGAAGGGAAAGGAAGCATTTTTTGGATCTTGATGAGGATGATAAAATGTAAATTCTAAGGGCAAAATTCAGAGGTGATGCCATTGAGAATGAAAGTTCGATTTTTCATGCATGACAGTCATTTAAATCCAGGCCTCATCTTATCTTCTCTCTTTTCCACCTATTTCTGCATGGTTTTAGATGAGTAAATATGTCAAAATTGGTGAAAAGTAGATGCTGGTATCTCTCTATGTGAGATATCAATTAAAATATGGTAGTAACGGAGCTAGGCTCAAACCCACCACACACAGGCATCTGACTTCCTAATATGTTTTATATGTCTTATCAGTAAATGTTTCGAAGGTAAATGTCTAAATTGCTTGTGTAGTCAGTAGGCAAAGCAGATGCTTCTGAAAGACTCTGGTTGAGTGGAAGGTGTCCTTGCCTATGGCAAGACATTGGAACCAGATGATCTTCAAAGCCCATTTCAACCCAAACCATTCTATGACTTCATGACTCCAGAAGGAGAATCTGCCAGTCTCAGGAACGTACCAAATTACACAGATGACTTCTCTCCCTAGAAAGCCTTTGTGATCACCTACATCTCCCCACTGATATTATGAAACTTATTTTTGATTGTCTGACTCATTCGGCCTCTGAAATTATAGGAGCAAGTTTGATGCGAGAAAGACAAACTTGATCCTACCCTAACTGAGTCTCCCAGGGAGCCGTAGTGAGCACAAGGAGAACACCTACCTGTGAGCCAAGGGCTCCCAAAGAACTGTTTCTCCTGTCTCAGGCTCTGACACTGCAAATAGGGTCACCAGCCCAACGGAAATGCAATTGCTAATTCAGGTTCCCGGCTGAAAGCAGGGTCAAAAGCCTCATTATGAAAGATAATTAGACATTGAATATATGCAAAATAGAGCTCCTCCTTCCTTTCCATCCAACACAGCATTATATACAGATTTAATGGTACAGTAATACTAAGTGGCAGTATAAAGACTTTGTATTTAAAATTGACAACTTTTGATAGAAAAAACATGATCCTATTTCATTGTAATTATTTGATATTGTTGCAAGTAACAATAGCTAAACTTATTAAGAACTTTAACTTATATCCTGTAACTGGTACATATACATTGATTTATAATAAAATCCCTTTTTTGCTGGAGGGTAGTGAAGGCACAGCAATACAGCACATTATATTGTAAGATTTGTATGACTTGTTTTGACTATGGGTTCTGTAATAATGCAAACACAAGCACATGTATATGTGCACCCCACACATCTTAACAGCTTCCAGCTTGAAAGTGTGAGAAGCTGACCATCAAATAAAAGTTACCTGTTAGTAAATTTGATCATTACCTTTCAATTAATTGAAATTCGTTAGCGATGGTAGTAACATGAAAAGGGAGGAGTAACCTGTGGTTTGCTAGATGTGGGTGATAAAGGTCCTCAGGTAGGATAGTATATGCACTGTGGGAAAAAACAATGACATATTTGGATAGTTGTGAAACACCACGGTACTGGTGCTCTGCAGTGGGTTCCTGGATAGAATTCATGCCCAGGGAGGCTTCATTTGTGCCAAGCTCTTGAAGGTTAGCACAGACTTCAGCTGGTAGGCCATCGAGTAATCCTGGCCCTTCTGTTGATGCATCTATGGCTTTCTTGGGGGCTGCAGTTCTTCCTATTGTTTTTTACCATACTGACCAGTCTTTTTAAACAGTGCTGGCCCACCTGTGCACCAATGTGTTTTTAATACTATTATGAAAAATCTAGAAATGTGCTATTTAAAATTCCTGTGGGTGTGCTTACTGCCAACTTTTCATTCAGCAGCAACACATGTAATATTTCTTGGTACAAATGCTTTTATCCGTCAACTGAAGAGTTACTCTATGTCTTTGTGCCACAGTACAGTGTCTTGTGGTGATACACAGGTCTGAATTAGCTGTATAATTACCTGAGGAACAGTGTGTATTAGATTCTCAAAGAACCTTTTTAGTGGATCTACATGATTTCTGACTCCCGAGCCTGCTTTCTCAGAGCTCACGGAGTACCGCATTGTAGCACTGCTATGAAATGCATCTCCTGTTTGGATTTAGGTTATCCTTTCTATGGAAAGACATGCCTGAAGCTAAAAAAAATTAATTATGAAAATTCTGTTCTCATAGAAATGAAAAAAATACACTTCTGATAAGGTTGTGACTTGGGTACAATCTCCGAAGAAACAGGTATCTCCTAGTAAAATTTGGGTGTACACAGTGGAAGCTAAACTAGTTATGTAAGTTCCCTCTTAATCAAGAGACAGGATGTTTCATTCTGTGATACATTTCAAAGGTAGATATGCCCTTACTCTATGTTAAAAACTATAACTAAAAATCCTAAAAAAATTACAGAATGCACACTGTGAAGGAAAAACAGTGGAATAATATCAATGTAGTCTTTGAAAATGTACATTTTAGAAGACCTGTGATACATTTTGAATTGACTAGACTGAACATCATCATGAAGAAGTTATCTAGACTTTTGAAAGCCTTTCTTATTTTACCCAGTGGATTTAAAATCACTGCTATCCAAACCTAGATATTTAATTTAGATAAACTTCAAACTCTTACAAGTTAATTGAACTTTGTGTGGAATAGCAAAGAAATTCATTTGACATTTCTAGAAATAAAAAAGAAATAAGAGAATGCATTATAGATTTTTCCCCTTATAAGAAATTTTCACTATGTCAAAACTGGCAAGATCTTCTTTCATTATTAGGATTTTTTATTATTATTTTTCTCTCTTCTGTTATTGAAGTTCTCAGTTTTCTACCAAAACCCCCCTAAAATGTATGTGCCCCCTAAAATGTATGTGCCCTGGGTTTTCATTTATTGAATTATTTCAGGTTATCTCAAGTTTCAGTTTGGATGAGAAATAATGAAAATAGCAGATGCCAGTTATTTCCCATAGCTCATGGCTCTCAGAGGAGCTTCTATACTGCTCAACTGCATTTATAGGGTAGAAAAAAAATATTAAAATGTCACACAATAAACCAAAATCTAAGATTCATCCAGGATCAGAAATTATTTATGAACTTAACATTTAGCACTAAAAAGTGTCCTTCAGCAGCCATTGTCCAATGTGGAATTTTATTTTCTTGGGCTAGATGGCGCTGGAGTACGTATAATATCCATCCCTGTCTCCCAGCACAGAGCTTCCCTCTGCCTGGGAAAGGAACAAACCTTTCCAACATGCAGATATTCGGTTCTTTCTTTTGGTATCGACAAACAAAATGATAACTCTTCTTGTTTTATTTTGAAGGTTATTATAAGTTCCTATTTCACTTGGTATATATTCTCTTCTAGCAAAGTGTGCCAAAGCTGCGTTTTATACATGGAGTATTATTACATATATGCTACAAACTGAAAACAGGCAAGAAACCCACAAACATTTTCGGTGAACACTTGACTTTTTTTTTACCCTGGAGGGAGAGAAAGCAGCAGAAATTAATAAATTGTGGTATTCCTGGGATAGTCTATGTTTCTAGCACAGAGTATGAGGATTTTGAGTCTAAAAATTTGGAAGTACTGGGAGGGTTAGTGTCAAACACCACTCATGTTCTGATGGTACTCTGTTATGTCCTTTCCTACTGAGACAGGACCTTCTTTCTGCTGTGGAAATCCTCTGTGCCTCTTTCTCTGCCTTCTCCTTTATACCTCTCTGTGGGGAATTCAAGCCATGTCACAATCTTTCTGTGTCAGCTCTGGGAAGTTGTGACTGTGTAAGAGCTGCGTCCCCACCTGCATCCTCTGCCCAAGTGGGGAAAGAGGAGATGACATCTCCATGTCACCTTGTGGTGAAACTTGAACAGTCCAGTGGCATCCTACAGCAACAGAGAATAGTTCCCCAAGCAAGATCAAGTTGGGTCTCCACTGGGTTTGAGGAAGAAGGACATACAGAGGAGAAAGAGAGAGCCATCACAACCCATCATCCCTGAAATTCCCATCACCCCACGACTGAGCTGTTTAACTCCCTCTGCCACAGTAACTTTCTGTACTGTTGATGGCATGAAAGATTCAGCTACTGGTCATGCTTTGGAGTGAAGGTAAAACACAGGAGTTAGAGGGAAGTGGTGCCGTGGCCTCGAGTGGCCACAGAATGTTTTCTGTAAATTAACTGCCAAGCCTTCAACACCAGCCAGAGGTGCTGTTCAAATGCAGCTAGCCAGAGATAAGGGAAGAGGTGCACTAGCCTGAAGTGCTTGTGCTCAAGTCCTTCATTTGAGGATACCTGTGCAGTAGCAATAAATGCAGATTTGCTTGAACAGCATCTTTAAATTTTTCTGTTAATTGTGTTTTTCTGAATGCTGTTTGTACTCCTTTTTTTGGGAATAGAAATGAGTTTCACTCAGGCAGTATGTGATACTATATTTGAAAGCTTGCTGGAGTGACTGAAAATTGCATCTGAGTTTTTACATACATTGGTCTAAGGTTAATAACGTTTTGTGAAAACACAGATTGGGTATTGATCCTCAGGAAAGAGTTAAAAAACAGTTCAGAAGAGAAAAGGTAGTGAACTAAGTTGTAGCTTAATACACAACACTGCCTTACACGTCACTTTATTATGCTTTTGATGACATTGGTGTTACTGTTTTGTAGCACAGAAAAACCTCCGGGGGAGTAGCTGGAAGGTGAGATGCAGGCAGGAGTTGCACTTGTACCCTTGCCCGTCTCAGACTTGGCATCCCTTATTTCTACAGTGGCAATGCCAAGATAGCCACTCCTAACCCTTTCATTTCTGGCTCCTCCCTTCATCCACACTGCGCTCTTTGCAATGCTGTGTTGGGGAACTGATACAGGCTGCTAAAAACCATGATTTGTATTGCTTTCCCAGGGGGTTGGATTGAGCTGCCAGAGACAGGTTCAAGCACAAGCAGTGATGTTGCTCAATGTGGAAGCACAGCTATTACCTGTCTAAGGATGTGCTGAAAAAAGACAGCTACAGATCTCTTAAATCCATTGGCAGGATACTATTACAGATGAAAGAATAAATACACCTGCCATTTTTGTTAAATTCTGCTCTTTGGGGGCAAAGATGCTTCTATTTTTCATGTATGAAGGCACACACAAAGCATGGAAACTAGTTGGTAGAACATTTGCCCCCATGCTAATCTTTTCTTCCCTTGCAGATTCAACTTGCTCAGTGTTTATTGTTGCTCTAAAGAGAAGCTGTCCTCTCTCTTCCACCCAGCCACACGTGGTTCTATTAGGGGCTCATTCTGACAGGGGCAGTGGGGCCTAAACTGCCTGTGCAGTTAAATTAACACAATTTGTGAGCAGCTGAGTTGATGTTAGTAGTGCTGTACTGGTATATCCTGTCATGCTGCTTGATGTAGAACTGCAGGCAGATTTAGAAATTCTGGGCTTGTTTGTTTCTGTTTGTTTGCTTCCTTTAAATTTTCTTAACGAGGTTTTGAAGTGTCCTGAAACAAAAAGATTTTTTAAGACAATATTAAATTGATTTGAATTTTAGCATAAAATGGAAATTTAAAGTTGTTTTACTGTTGGAAAAAGGCAATATAGCTTACATCTCATATTTTACATACTTTGCTCGTGTTATTCTTCTGGACTATGCTCTGGTGCAAGGAGTCTAGGATCTCAGTAAATACACAGTACAAAAATTATTGCTTTGGAGTCTTCCACACTGAAACTTTCTAGAAGATTTCCAGATTCTTTTGATTTCTGTAGGAACTGAGGACACAAACCAAGTTGAAGTACTGCAAGTTCTACAGGGAAAAACAACTATTTCTAAATATCTTATTAAAATCAAAGATGAAGATAGTGAGATTAAAATAACCAACCCAATCTACTTCTTGTGGTTAGTGGAATTGCTGTGATTCTCTAGCTGTTGTTACAGATGCTCTTAAAAGGAACATTAAAATCAACTGTCATTTATTGTTTTTTTCCTCAAAATATATGAATTTCAAATAGCTGTTGCTATGAAGGCCAAGTCTGGAATGAAGAAATAAGTATTTGTATTTTCTAAAACAAAGGATAATAAAGGTAATTTAACTATATGCTTAAACTAGGAAGAAAAAGGATTTTATTTGGCTGCTAATACTTAATGTCAGATAGGTAGAGACTGCCAGTGATGTGTTGCGTCCAGTGAGCAATCTATATAAAAAACATCAGCAACAAGGCATTTCTTTGTGACGACTCGCAGACATTGTTGAAGACACGTCTCCTTTCACAGTGTACTGAGAAACTCCACTTTGAGAAAAATCTGGTTAGTCCTAAGTTTAGCACATCAGTACATCAGGGTTCAATGAAGCCTTCCTGAACATGAACACCAGATCGGTTGCCCTTTAAATCTGGGATGTTCACTCAGGGTCTGCTTTTTATTCTCTGAGAGTGTTTGGGCTTTGTTCCTTTTACCCTCAACACTGCTTCAGATCCTGTCCTGGTCACCATAATTTCTGACCACCTTCCAGTTGTGCATTGTGAGACTTGAGTAATATCTGTTACATATGGTTTCGTTTGGTTTTCTTCTTGGTCTTCCCTTTGGTTGTTGCAAGTGGTATGTCTTTATCATTTCAGCAAATCCCTCCACTTCTAGCAAGCCTAATTTCTCATGTGTTCTCCTGGCTGTGTCTTTCATAAATGAAATTATCTGCACATGGAGACTGCAGTATCTGGCATGACAAATGATTGTGGCAAATTTTGAAGGCAGATCGATTAGTACAAAAATATAAAATGCATGTGATCTACCAAGTGTCTTAAAATCTGGCTCTGCAAGTGGAATTCTCTCCAGACCCTGTTAGAAATACCTTTTCTCAAGTCAAAGGCAAGCTGTCTTTAGCACCTTACAGCTACTGGAGGGAGCACATTGCAGTCAGACTTGGGCACAGGAATCAGTACTAAGTCCTCATACATTTTTAGATCTTCTAAGTCTCCAACATGACAAAACTTTCAGACCAAGGATAAAAATTAAGCAGTGTGGTGAGACATTTGCCTATTTACATGGGAGACCACTTTCCGTCAAGAAGAGAGAGAGAGAGGGTTGTACAAGGTGACCCTCTGGAAGTCACTTCTACCATAAATTATGCATGACTTTATAATTTTTTTCAGTATAAGTGGCTGGCAGGCCACTTGTTTCTCTGTATACTTTGGTTAAAAATAAAGAAAATTTTTTGACCGCTGCGAGTTGTCTGGGTCCATTTACACTTTGTCATTTGTATTTGAGAACCAAGTTACAATCTCTGCAGCAGTGTTACCACTTATTTTTGTTAAAAGATAATGCGAGATCCAGAGCACTTCAGTGTAACAAGTAGCTCAATAGTGATGGAGACAATAACCATACAAAACTATAAATAATTTGCACAGATTTATAGAAAAAAGTCTATGGGCAAGCTGGAAACATTTTTTTTTTTCCCTTAATGCATGGATACTGTTCTGTAATATATGTTCACTCCTGACTGTTTTGCCTCCAAATAAATTTAGCCCTGTGAACATTTTTGAAGCCAAATGACTAATTTCACAGCCAAAAGCCTATGCCAAACACTAGACTGTAATCTATCTGATACTGTTGCAGACCTAGGCACATTTTATAAGGAAAGTTTTTGTTTGGCAAGGAAATGAATTGCAATTGCACTGAAGGGAAGCCTACACACCTCTTCTTTCACTCATGTGTGATACAACTGCTGAAGGCAAATTGGCAAGATTTTTAGATTCTTGCACCTTGTTAGGTTAAGAAAAGAGCAATCAGCCCACTTTAACCTGTCTCCTTCCTGACATAGTCTGTATATAGACAAATGGGAGTCTGGCACCTGGGCAGGAACAGCTGCACAGGCAGGAGACCAACTGGTTGGTGGTTCAGCACTGGCCTGTAATGGTCTCACCTATCATTCCCCTTTTTGTATGTGGTGTCAGATGTCCTTGTGAAAATGCTTCTCCATGATCTCTATTACCTGTGTGTGTCTGTGTGTGTAGCCAGATGTCACAGTCTGCCGGTCAAGTCAGCCCATGTTGATATGGTGGTGTAGCTTTGCAGCAGTTCCAGATATTGTTCTCCTGTCCCTTGTTGATCCATACCTGTCTCGAGCCTCATTACACTCAGGACTTGTTTGTGCTGCCCTGCTGTCTGCAGCTCATTAAACTCAGGCACTCAGCTCTTGATCAAGGCAAGGTTGTAGTGCTCCTGTGACATATTCCTTTACAACAATGAAGGCAAACTGTGTCCTGAGATTCATTAGCAAAAGTATATCCAAGATCAAGGGGTGTGATTATGCTATTTGGCACCTGTTAGGCCATACCTGTACTATCATGTCTAGTTGGAGTTTCTCCAGTTCAAGAGAGACTCAAAACATTAAAGCAGATCTACTAAAGGACCAGCAAGAAGATTAGAGTGTTGGTGAACTTGATGGATGAAGAAAGGCTAAGGAACAGGGTTCAGCCCAGAGAAGGGGAGGCTCCATGGGTGTCTCATTATGGTCTCCCATTACCTGAAATGTAATTACGTGGAAGGTGGAGGCATCCACTTCACAAGGATGCATTCTGACAGGAAAAGAAGCATTAGGCACAAGTCGCTTTAAGAGAAATTCTGTATGGAGGTAAGAAGTAAATTCTTCATCTTGGGAAAGATTTAATAGTGGGGTAATTTGTCCAGAGAAGTGGTAGACTCTCTCTAGACTCAGCTTGATAAATGAGGCTAAGGCCTCTTTCAAGAGAAAGTTGGACCAGGTCATCTCCAAAGGTTCCTTCCTACTCAAGACACTTCTGCTACATGTGTCCCTGCCCATGGCAGGGTAATTGGAGCTAAATTATCTTTTAGGTCCCTTCAAACCCAAACCATTCTATGATTTTTTTGTTCTCTACATATTCAACTCAATAAAACATAAAAGTTGCTTGTTTTAGTGAGGAATATGTTTCAAAATATCACACATTTATTCTGCCGTTAGCTTGATGACACTAGCAAGTGACAAAAACTTCTTTTAATTCTGTGACTTCTATTAATTATCCACTAACCTTGCAAAATTTCCCATCGGCCCTTTCACTTATTGAAATTTCTTACATGAACTGGTTGGATTTACAGATTTTTTTTTTACCTGGTACCTTACTATCCAATTAGAAAGATAAATAGATAGTGGAAAAATCAATTAAAGCAGAAAAGTTATAATGTGCTAAACTGGAATTGGTCCTGACCTGAAAGAATTGGGTCATTATCTAAATATTCCCGAGTCTTGGAATTGCTTTTGTCCTGTGGTTGAGCACTGGTTCCACTGTATTTCTTAAGAAAATTAATGTAATTTTTTTTCTAAAGTAGGAATTTTGGAGAGTTTGAAGATTTATATATTTACAACATCAAACACTTTAGAGGCAAAATGAATAACTTTATGCTTCTATTCAGACTGGTGAAATTATGAGGTCATGAAAAAAGAGAGGTTCTCTTGTTAACTCAACTATTTCCATAATTAACATTCATTTGGCTACTTGAGGTTTAGCATGCTATTTCATTAAAATAATGCAATTGCAGATAGAGAAAAAAAAGTTTTGAAAGTATAATTGGTTTTCATTGTCAATATAACTTAAAATCCCATTAGCCACAAAATTTCAGCATTGTTTTCCTAATGACTTGCATAATTGGATCATCAGATTTCTCTCCTTTAAAAAAAAAAGTCTCACTTGGTGGCTTTAAAGGTTATTATTTGCATGAATTTCCGCCCCCCCACCCCCTACCTCAGTGTCACATTTCCACTTTTATTTCCACCAGTGCTGAAAGGTCAGAGACCCAGCGAGTTAAATGAAATCATGTCAAGAGCAACTAGAGCTCTTACTTCCCCCTCCCTCTATTTTTGAATTCTGACAGCTACTGGCAAATGCATGCATGCTCCCACTTTGATTTGAGATACTTGTCCACCTCAACCCATTACGGTGATTTAGAGCACTTTTCTGGGTCTTCCACAGTGTTGTTCTCCCTTTCACATGTGCCTGTGGCAAGTTTTGTCATTTCCTTTCAGGAATTCCAGTGCACTGTTTCTTGACTTAAATGCAGACTGTTTTGGAGACATTATAGAATGAGAAGTGTTAGAAAGAGGCGTAGATAGTCCCATTAATTAATCTTTTCCAGACGTAGTACATTCACATAAGTAAACTAGATCTGCCATACATATTATTAGAAAAAAACCCTTCTCATGTTCCATGTATCTCTGTTATCACAGGAGTCAAACACACTAAAAATCATGGAAAAATCTGGAAGAGGTCTTGAGAAGTTATCCAGTACATCCCCTCACCGCAAGGCAGGTTCAACTCTTCTTAAACCATGACTGACAGACGTTCAGCTTACCAATTCTTAAAAATCTCCAATATTGAAAAGTGTGTTTTCTCGAGGTGATTTATTCAAGTGTTTAAGAATATTTGACATTCTTTCCTCTAATAGCTAACTTAGATCTTCATTGCTGCATTTTAGGCCAACTAGTTTGCTG
Organism: Grallaria varia; assembly: GCA_013396735.1. Classification (NCBI taxonomy): domain Eukaryota; kingdom Metazoa; phylum Chordata; class Aves; order Passeriformes; family Formicariidae; genus Grallaria; species Grallaria varia. The sequence continues at coordinate 15,392 of VWZG01001999.1, forward strand.
CTTTCCTGTTTGAATTTGCTCCAGTTCTTTATGCAGCAATCTTTTAAAATACTTGAAGACCATCAAAATGCTCTTCAGGTGGCACTCATCTACACTAAACCACTGGACTCATTTTGGTTGTCCTAAAAGGTTGTGTTTTATAACCCTTTGATTATTCTTATCTCTTTACTTGGTGAGCCTCTTTCTGGAAGATATCCTAAATCTAGACAAAGCACCTGAGATGAGTGAAATAAGCAGAAAGTTTTTTTACTTTGTCTTCTATATGATTCTCTTCCAGGATAAAGCTTCCATTTTTCTTTGAAATAGCCTAGCATTGCTGACTCATGCCCAATTTATGATCCACTATAGCCCATGCATCCTTTTTCAGAAGAACTGTTATTACTCATCCTGTAATTGTGCAGATGGTTACTCTTACCTAAGTGGAGAACTTCTGATTTTTTGCCCTTATTAAATTGCATCCCAGTCACTTCAGAGAATTTCTCCAATTTATAATAATCAGTTTGAATTTTAACCTCGTCATTGCCTCTCCTAGCTTTGAATCGTCTGGAAATAGAGCAACTATATTCTCTAGTTCGTTGTGCAGTTTTTATTATTGGAAGTGTTCCATAACCTAGACTTCAAATCAGTCCCCAGCAGACCTCACTGTTACATCCTTCCAGCTGAAAAGCTTCTCTTTATGCACAGTATCCCAGTCAGTTGTGTCCCTACCTTATAGCAAATTCAGGAAAACCCTGAATTGCATAGACATATTTAATAAAAAACACTGTCAAAAAATTCTGAAGTAAAGATATTTTTCTTTTAGATACACAGGCCTGTCACCATGTCATAGGAAAAACTAGGTTGCTTGACGTGATTTGTTCCTGACAAATCAACATTGGCTGATTCATATCCCCTTGTTCCCATCCAGGTGTTTGAATACTTGAACCAGTATTTTTTTTCTTGGTAATTGAAATTAGATTGGCTGATCTACACTTCTTTTCAGTTTTTTAAAGGTAAAAACTATGATTGCCTTTTTCTGTTTTCTGAAACTTTACTCATCCTCACTCCATTCTCAAAATAATTGCCAGCGCCGAGATCACTTCAGCCAGTTCTCTACGTACTCTCAGGTGAATTTCATCAGGGCTTGCCAGTTTGAAAAAATCCAGCTTCTCAAAGTAGAATTAAACCTATGCTTTACCTTTTCCGTCCTGAGTTCTTACCCTTTTGTAGTTGATGCTAATTGTGTTAGACATCTAATCACAGCCACTGGATCAAGTGAAGACTGAACAAAAAACCCCTACATTCTCATCTTTGGCCATCTGTGCACCAGCGAGCCCTCTTGTACTTAGGAACCTGTGAAATATTTTGATAACCTCTAATTTGTATAGTGATAGAATAAGGAAAGACAAAGATAGCACTGTTCATATTTAAATTAGGTTTTGGCCTCAGAAAGTGGTTAAGAATGTAATGTGGGCCACACACATTTGTAAGATTCATCACATCATTTTGATCAATAAAAATACTGGTATCTAATTTAAGCATGCTCTTAAATGTCCATCTGTAGTCAATGGAAGAGGAAGTGACTTCAAGGATCAACTTTTTTCCCTCTTTTTCCCTTCTTTTAGATGAAACCCAACCTGTCAAGAACACATGATGATGATACCAGTGCAGGCAGACAGGGACTGTAGCTTGATGAGGACTTGGTGATTGGAAAGTCTTTATTACGTATTATTACACCACCATAAGCAAATGGGCAGGTTTTGTTCTGGTTACATCATAAGCTTTAAGACTGCATTGCCTTACGCCCATCTTTTAAAAAAGCTAATGACAATTTACATTCTGATTTGCAAGGTGTTTAATTTTGTGCACAACATCCTGTTTAACATAGCAGTTTTTCCTCTTTTTTTTTTCTCTCTTTTTTTTTTTTTTTTTTTTAGGAATCTGAATTATGCAGGAATTACTCATGAATATATGTACATATAGTGGTCACAATAATCTGTTTCTGTGCAAGACAAGAAGTTACCAATAGCCATAAATTTGCTACAGCCCCTTCTTGTTCTGTCTTTCAAAATAACTTTCAAGTTTAGGAAAAAAGTTGTATTTTAGTCAGTTTTAAAATGGCTTCCAAAAGGTGTTTTTTGACAGCTTATAGCCTGGTATCAATTTAAGACAGATTGTTTTATTATCATGTAACCAGTGTGGTGACCTAGCTGAAGTCCAGGTCTGTTTTAAAGGGCTAAATCTTTTTTTGTTATATTACCAGTGTAGTCAAGCAGTCCAAACTTAGTGCTTCAATTTCCCCACTTTTATTCAATCTCCCTCCCTTTAAAGACCATGTCTTCCCCTGTGTGCCCCTGGAGACCCGGTGCACCCAAAACTGTGAGTCACTCCCGTGTATTTGCTTCATGATAGATACCAAGAAAACCAATGATACTGTATGTTGGTCAGAGCACACAGTAATTCTTCAATCATCTTCAAATGTTTAGTATTGCTTGAGTTTCCTTCTGGTCTCTTTTCCTGACATGACATCATGAACTTTTTTTGTATTTGTAGAATCTACATCTTTCTTTCCTTTCTTTTCTCCACCTGACTAGAATTTGATGTTTGTGCTGTGCATTATGCTCAGCTCTGCTCAGCTTGGCTATAACACAATCTGTGTGTGTGTGTGTGCGCGTGCGCGTGGGTGTGTGTGTGCGTGGGTGTGTGTGCGTGGGGGTGTGTGCGTGGGGGTGTGTGCGTGGGGGTGTGTGCGTG
>VWZG01001999.1:23937-60273 GCA_013396735.1 Grallaria varia
CCTTCTAATAACATTTGTTAATCTAGCTTGCTACATTCTTATGAAATTACAGGTTTTATTGAGGAGTCTCTTTAATATAGTCAGACGTATCCAGGGCATTTGATTTGGTAGAAGCAATATTTCAATGAATAGGAAAAATGGTGGAAAACCAATGCATTAAAAAACATGGGAAAAAGTAATTAATGCACTTCAAAATGAATACTGAGTTAACTTACTGGGATGGAGTTAACTTTCCTCATGGCAGCCCTCACGGTGCTGAGCTGTGTGCTGGTAGCTAGAAAGGTGTTGGTTACTCACCAGTGTTTTGGGTACTGCTGATCAGTGCAGGCACAGCATCAAGGCTGTCACTCCACTTTCCCCCACCAAAGGCCAGTAGACTGGGAGTGGGTGACAGATTGAAGGGGACTCAGCTGGGACAGTCAGACCCAAACTTCCCACTGAGATGTTCCATAATGTATGATGTCATGCTCAGCAATAAAAGCTAAGAGAAAGAAGGTGGAGGGCATTCATTACTGTCTTTTGTCTTCTGAAGCAACTATGAGTACCAAAGCCAATTCCCAGGAAGCAGTTGAACATCACCTGATGATGGGAAGTAGAAAATAAATTTATTTTTTTTCTTTTTAAAAAAAACTCTACACAGAGGCTTTGCTTTATTTCATTAAACTGTTTTTATCTCAAGCCACTGGTTTTTCATCTTATTTTCTACTTCTTTCCTGCTGAGGATGGGGTGTGAGAGAGTGGCTTGGTAGGTGCATGTCACTGGCCAAGGTCAATGCACTCCAACTCGTAAATGGGAATTATTAGGAAGCAGACATCCATTCTTCTTTACACGATTGGCACAATTTGGAAAATATAGAATTGTATTGCTAAAGCTTGTGATTGAAAAAAAAATCTAGGGGAAGATATAAATAATGAAAAAAATGGGTTGTGAAAATTTGCGCACTTTGATCACTTGGAACTGTGGCACAAGGAAATTATTTCCCTGTATTGTACAATACCTAGTCAAAAAAATTAAAATAAGTCAGTTATACATACAGGATTCTTGGGAGCAGAGAGTGCGAAAAGGACTTAGAGGTCACAGGAGTTAATCTGATGAAAATGAGCTGCTAAAGATAACACTGTGGCAAAAAGGTTAATGAGACCACTACATGAATCCTCAAGAGGACATGAGAAGTTATAGAGAGATTAAATTACTGTATTGTGGGGGTTTGCACTGACCCCTCTGTATTAGGATCATTTCTGATATCCAGTGAAGAGTGTTATAAAATAGGAGAAGATTTAGAGAAGAGCTAGGAGAATGATTAATGAACTGAAAAACATGTTTTATTGAAGGAGTAAATTAGTTCCATATATTTAATCAAAGAGAAGATTAGGGAGTCAGTGTCTGTGTGGTGAACAAGAGGAAACAGTGCACTCTTCAACATAACCAGCAAACTATATCTTGATTCTTAGTTAGACAAACTAAGACTAGAAACATGAGCATTTCTTTGAAACAAGAATTGTTTGGTTTTAGTGCAGCTTACTAAGGGATTCTTCACCACTGATAAATTTGAAATCAGGATTAGGTTTTGTTTCTAAAAGATAACTTCCTGTGGAGATCAATCTGCTGTCAGAAGCTATCTATAGGCTCTGCAAAGCATGAAATACTTTTTTGTGTCTCACAGAGGTATAAATATTAGATCAAAGCTTTAGTCCAGACTAGAACTGGAAATGTTATATGCAAACATTTTGCTGAATTCCTTTGTTCTCTCTATCTCACCTCTATTAATGTCCCCTTTGTCTGATGATCTATAACAATTTATTTCAGTTTCCCTGATATTAATGCTTGTTAAAAAGGTACCACATAAAGATATAAATATATGAGGAATTTTATTTACAAAAACATATCCATTTACTAAGTGCTACTTTTCTGGGGATCTTTAGCTTTTCCCACCATTTCAAAAATGATGAAGCTTAAGGAGACAAGAGTAAGGAGAAACAGAAGGAGGAAGATAATTTGGAGAAGCACATTATGGACAGCAAAAAAGACAATTTTAATAGACTAAAACCAACCAGCATAGAATCTTAATTATGCCTCATATAGTGTCGTCTAGTGATGATAAACACATTTGTAGATATGGACTTGCACTTTGAAAAATCCCCAAATGTCTAATGTAATTATTTGGTCTTTGTCTTGTTTCTCCCCTTACAACTTTCTTTGACTTTGCTTTTCCTTTCCTGCTCTTCTCAATAATGAGAAAAATATTTTAAAGAAGACATAAAATTCAATGGATAACATTCTTTTACATTCGACTAGATTGATCCCCATTAGAATCAGGGCAAAGGAACTTTATTTTATGATATCAAAAAAAAAAAATGGAAAGAGTCCCAATTCTGAAATGATCAGAAACAGTTAATTAATTTAATTTTGAAGGAATCACTACTGGGCTTAATTTTGCTAATTGTTCAGAATAATAATTGACTGGAGTGTGGTGCTAACCTTTTTCAGATCAACAGAAAAATTCCTAATAAGATAAGTAGGACATGACTATGTCTGTTAACATGGCCTGCTTTAAGTTTATGTTAACGTCTATGGAGGCCAAAAAAAGTATTTTGAAATTAAAACTCTAGGTAAGTTATCATCTTTTGAAGTTAGTAATTGCCTATTTTGTTGTAATGTTTCAAATTACATCACCATAGAAACTCAAAATCAGCCTCATGCCTTGTGTGGCCATGGCATGGAGATCCAGGGAGGCTGTGTTAGCTTTTCTCTATCAATGCAACAAGTGTGCTCACAGTCATGCCCATCAATCTTTCATAGCCTTAATCCAGAATCAATTGTGCAATGGACATGCTCTAAGTTGTAGTAGCTTTGCTTTTGAAACTGTGGAATTGGGTTTTCTCAGAAACTGGAATCATCATCATGGAATTGTTATGGAATGGCTTGGCTTGAAAGAGACCTTCAATATCATCTCGTTCCAATCCCTCTGCCATGGGCAGGGACACCTTCCACTAGACCAGGTTGCTCAGAGTCCCATCCAGCCTGGCCTCGAACACTTCCAGGGATGGGACATCCACAATATCTGAGAGATACTTGTCAGATCTCCCGGACAGTCCTAATGAGATTAAAATTGGCCTCTCATGAGGTCCCTTCCTGAAAAATCTTCATCTGCAAATTTCTAAATGGAGGTACTTACTGAAATCACTTGTAAATATTTATTTTCTCTTCCACTAATGAGATCTTGCATAATGCAAGGTTATAACGTGAGTGATTCTTCAGACTATTAATTTTCACATCCAAAATTATTTCTTTTCCACTGAATTAAAAAATCCCATTGGTATTGGTAGCTTATTATCAGTCATGGCTGTATTCTGGGAACATGAATGTGGCATTCATTTACAACTTTCTGATACTTCGGTCCAAGAACATCATGAGCAGTACAGATGGCATTATTTGCTCCACAGCTCATCTCCTTGACGTGTTCTGGATCTGTGATCTATTCCACTGATGGATGTCTTTGTGGAAAGGTTATGTTCTGCCAGCATATTTCCAAATGCCCCCTTTGCCTTCACAATTACTGGAAATTGATTAGTATGGTGAACCTCTGTGCCCACTTTGGCTCAGTAGTCCTATTCAGGGAATATAAGGAAAGGTTATGCCCTTTGCCACTAACATGTTCCACAGATTTGTGGAACAGAGCCAGGATGAGGAATTACTTTCCTTTTTTTTTTTTTTTCTTCCCATAAAAAACCCAAAACAACCAACTTTGAAAGTTCAAAAGACTGTGGAAAACAATCTTTTTACACTGTATTCAATCTGATGATCTGCACTTGTGTCCTTGTTCTCCAGAATGTCTTCAAGACAGCAGTATATAAATGGAAGGATGAGGAAAAGCAGATCAGGACAAGACAGCAAACTAGGGGGAGAAAAAAAATATCAAAACCAAGACTACTATGACATGAGTCAGATTGCAACCAGCTAAACAAAATTCTTTTTTCCTACCAAATTGACGTTCCCAATTCTTAATCTTCCACATTGTGTGAGGGTCCACTCTGCTAGTTTGATCTGCAAAGTCTTTCGTTTTGAAACTTAAGAGACATGAGGAGGGAAATATTTCCCCACATTTAATTATTTAAGAAAGAACTCTATTAACATGATTTGCCTTTCTCTTCTCTTATTTAATGGACAAAATCCTAGCATAGCTACAGTTTTGAACTGAAAGCCTATCTGATTCTGTTTTGCACAGAACTTCTTTGTCTGTCATTCTACTCTCAGATTATTGTGACATTTCATGAAACTTTTACTGCTTCCCACATTTATTTTCAATGAGGATGTAGCTATAGGCCCTGGTTATTTAACAGATACCTAAAAAAATTATAAGCAGTGCCCCTCATATTTCCAGGGCAGGAAGCCTTAAGCTCCAGTGTTTGCTTGTATCCAGTTTTTCCAATATTGCTGTTTGCTCCTGTATTTGCATTGAATTTCTCCTTTCACTTATGAGAAATTTCTCCTCCCTTCCCTCCCTTCCCTCCTTCTTCCCTCCTTCCCTTCTCTTTCTCTTCTCATTCATCTCTTTCTGCGTATCTACATCTCTCATCTCAATTTTTAGGAGACACAAGACACTTAACATGTGTCAGTGATGACCCTTTTGGTTGTGGGTACAGAACAAAGGCATTTTTCAGAGGCAAGGGAAAGACCTTAGGATGGACGCTACTCATTCCTGATTCCTGTGGTGCTACTGGAAATGCTGAGTGTCTTTTTAAAACTGAATAGACCTAGACAGGCATAGAGGCGTAGGACACTAGGGATTAACTCAAAAGGTAGGGTCAGAGAAAAGATAAGGTTTATAAAACATACAGATTAAAGAAAAAAAGAATAAGATTAAGGGGACAGACACCCTTACAAATCAGTACAGTCAGGAGTGAAACTGCTGCATTCTCCTCACTGAAAAGCTAACCCTCCCTTTATTCAGAAATGTTCAAAGTAATAAACAGTGCCTTGAACTCCTCTAGCCTCCTTGCTTTTAACCTTATCCTTCTAGCACACCCCATGTTATGTCCACCAGGGACATCTCTCACTCTTTCAAAAGCAAGTGGCTCAATTAGAAAAGAAGCAGCATTTGCCACACAGCCCACTGACTACCACAGCCTCCTTTAATCCAATCTAAACTGAAAACATTCTTTTATAGTCTGCTCAGTCACAATGGAACATATTGATTATCGATACAGGGACCACATTTTCAAACGAGGCCCACTGTAGGGTTCGCTGTGTACAGTCATGACACTGTTTTTGAAAGATCCCTTCCCTGTGACATTTGTGGCCATGCCAGGTTCTGTTTCCAGGACTGCGATGCCTTTACTGTGGTCCCTTTCCTTGTCTGGCCCAAGGGGCAGTGATGCTGAGCTCTTCTTAGCAGCTGGACACTGTCTCCTGTTCTGCCACTTTGTTAGCACAGTGGGGCTGGAATCCATGGGAAAGCTGCTAATAATGCCACCAGAAACAGAAATACATATAATCAGACAAAAGGAGCAAAAAATTTTTCTAATTCTTTATTAATCAGATAATTAATATTTATAAATATTAAAATTTTTTAAATTCAATATCACAAAGAAATAGCAACTACTTCTTGCTAGCTAACACCTTTAAATAAGATGGTCAGTAGACTTTTTAATTTTTTTAAGTGCCTTAAGGAAAATTGGAAACAAGGACATGAATCTTTTATTTGTGAGCTTTGGATACGTGGTTATTTCTTTTGTCATGGGTACTTTAAATGCTATAAAAATTCCAAAAACTGTTCTATATGATGTACTTAATAAGTCTTCTTAATCAGCACTACCACTGTTTTAACAGAACAAGCATAAATTCTAGTCCCTTTGAGGGTAAAATTGCAGCCTAAACTGAGGCTTGCTCCAATTTTGAAAAGAAAAAACAAAAAAGGGAACCCTATTGTCTTTTCCTTAGCCTTTTCCAACTTTACTCCTGGACAAAGTACTTTAGTAGAGAAATAAATCAAAGAAAATAGTAATTGAATTTTCAAAATGTGAACACAAAACCATTATTTGTATTTTAGTTTTCACCTGCCCAATTTGATGACTCCTCTGGATATTGTAGAATTACACAGGTATTGACAGAGATAGAGTAAATTTAGGCAAGCATGAAGGATTAATATCTGATGGAGTTTGAAACATAGTAATGTGATTTTATACCTTTATAGTTTTGTCATCGTTTGCCATCCTTTTGAGACAGAGATTCGATGATGCAGAGGCAGTTATGTGATGCGATGTGAATGTGTTTGCATACTTCTCTTCAGCTTGGTTTAAGACTTTGACCTCATGGCTTCTGTTCTAGTGAGTGAAAATCTCCTGCTTCATTTCTGCAAGAGATTCTGTGGCTCAGACTGTAGCAACTGACATTCCCATGGGTCCACTTTCAGTATTTTTAAAATCTGTCCCTAATTTAATAACTTCTCAGAATTCATGTCATCTGGAACCTGAAGGGATTTAGATTCTCATTCAGACCCCTTATTTTAGTTTTCTACAAATTCTTTACTTGTCTAAGTTTGTGCCCATGACCCCCTATGCTGTGATCTGTACTTAGTTCACTGGTCAGTTCACAGTGTCTGTCTCTGAAGCACCTGCTGATCCCCAGTCCAATCTGCAGGACCATGTTCTGATGTCTAGTGAAGAAATGGATGAGAAAATAATTGGGGATCTTTGGAAAGGAGATAGTTAAGAGGCATCTCAACACAAGATGGATTCCTCTGTCACTTCAGTCATCTGCAAGTTTGGTAGCCAGTATAAGTCTCCTGGAATTGGCAGGGAATGATAAACGTCACTAGGGTGCCACAAACATTGGTGTCTAAGAGAGCTGGGACCAGTAAGAGGGATCCCATTCATCACTGAAGAACTTAGAACATCCTTACTATACCTTGTTACAATACATCTAAACTGCCCCCAAAGCCAGAAAGTTTTCATGTCAATTCATAAAACTCTAATTAGAAAATTTAGCATGAAAAAAAAAGTTTTTTCATTCTCCATAATCTGGCATTTTGTAGTTTATTACAATGTTCAAGGCTGTTTAGAACAAAGCAAATTAATTGACTTCATACACACACCTCAGTTCCAGATTACTTATTCCTTAATTATAAAATGGACTCTCCAAAAGACAAACTACTAGCACCAAAATTGAGCAGAAAAACACCTGAGAGAAAAGTGCAGTTGTTGGATGAGGGAAGTTTTTAGGAGTTGTGTTAGACACTTAAAGAAATGTAGTTTTGAACTTACAAAAGGTATTTTCTTCAGTTAAAAACCAATCCTGGCTAAAAGGGAGGTGAAGTCCACGATGAAAAAATAATAGGAAAAGTATGAAGCCAGATAGCAATGAATAAATTCAGTATTAGATAATGGAGAGAACTGATAAAGAAAACTAAAGCAGTCAGTTGAAAATCTGTGGGTAATAGAGCAAAGATAACAAGAAGTTCTTTAAACAGGAACAAAATGCTTACAATTTTGTAGAACTATGGATGGTAAAATTGTTAACCCTGGTAGAAAAAACTTAGAATTAAGTAAATATGTCTGTTTTTTAAAAGAAAAAATATTTTAATTTCTCTCACTTCTGAGAAAGAGTGCTAAACAACAACACAATATTTTCAAATCTACAGAATTAGATAATTCGCTGTCAAGAAAATTGCTTGCTTGTGGAGCTGTCTGAATGAATTTTTTAGTAAATCTATATGTTCTGAGGGACTTCCCAAAGCATGGAAGAATACTCATGGCCCAAGATTAACAAATACTGAGTTAATTGGCCTTGAAAACAATTTGCTAGTTAGACCAAACCTTGCCTAGGAAAAAATTCTTTTATGGATTGAATTGAGATTAAAATTACAATTGATGCCAGTCAATGCAACACTATGGAATTTTTTTTTTTTTTCAAATGATTGGGTGTCTTGATGAGATTGCGAAATATTTTCATAAAGCAATTACCCTGATGTAAAATATCTCTATGTTTTATGGTTTGAGAGACATTGCGTGCAGCTGGCAGATGTGACACACCATCCACAGGTGCAGCCAGGTGTGATGCCTGAGGTATCTGAAATATCATAGAACTCCCGTGTCTAGACAGCTGGATTGTCCCCTGGTGACCACACTGAGCGGGTTTCCCCTGCCTCACTAAAGGTATCCAAAAATAATCCTGGGTTGAAACTCCATTGCTTTTACAGTCAATGGATAAAATATGTGCTTTCCCATGTGCTTCAGCTGACGGGGGTGAAACGTCCTCAGTAGGGGGAGGTGAGACAGCACTGTAGGGTTCTGAACTTCCCTCCATCAGTTATGGGGAACGATAGTGAAACTGAAATTAGATGACAGAAACCCAATGCACTGCAAAAAGAATATTGACAATCCAGAAAGAGTTTGGAAAAGGTACTTTGTAGTGTGAAACTAAAGAAGTGCAATCAATTTTGTTTGTTCAGAAAGGGTAAGAGGTTGCAACCTACAATTACATCTGAAGAAGAAGTTTTTGATCATAGGAGGCTCTTTAATCTTCCAGAAAAAAAAGAAAAAAAAACCCAAAAAACAAACCACAGCATAAAATCTGACATTTGAAAGCTTAAACTAGCACAAACTAAGTGTAGAAGTTAACATGCACATTATTTACAATGGAGGGGGCTGTCTGGGGGAAGCTGTGTGACTGTCACAGCTGCTGACTGTAAACCCTATCTTGGGCTTTAGAGGCTTCTCCTTGTCTTGAGTGTATATCTAAGTGATGTGCCACCATGCAAAGCAAAGAGATGAGTTTGGTTACATTCCTGGTAAGATTTTGTGGCCCAGGATGCACCAAGACACAGACTGAACACTCACAATTATTCATTCTGGCTTAGAAATGCATGAATTTCAAAATCTGTTTTCATAGGGTAGAAAAGTAGCATTGTACGTTTATCAGTGTTACTTCAAGCTTCAAAGAAGCCTGGGAGAAATTATTCACTAAGGCAAAAAGGAAAGTGAAAAATAGGGAAATCCTAAAGAGAGAAAATGAAAAATAATTACACAGAATTTTCATTCCCACTGTCATCCATTTGTTTTAAATTTGATTTTGCATCTAAAATTTNTAAGTTTTTTTAGCAAAAAACATTCTTTGACTGAAAATAAAGTGAAAAGCGCATTTTCATTTTCCTTCATGACATATGCACACAAAACTAATGAAACAATACAATGACATTTTTTCACAGCTTAATCTACTTTGAAAAATTTGTAACCAGTCCTAAATAAATAGAAACTCGTGTCCTAGCATTTCATGATTAAATGATTTTCATGATACCTGTGTACTTTTACCTTTTTTTCAGTACTTAGAAAAAAAAAATTACCATAGTCTTATATCCACAAAGAATTAAGTTGTTTCTTTACATCTTTATACAGCAGCTGCTGCTGAAATGCTGTTATAAATGAGACCATTTTATAAAATAGCATCTTAGAGGAGATACTTCTGTTTAGGTAGCCAGCAATGCAAGCATCCTTAACCCACTTGGCATTATGTTTAGAACTTTTATATATATATTTTGATTGCTGTTTACAGCTTTTTTTATTAGCATGTCTTTTTTTTTTTTCAGTGCACAGGTTTGTGGAGCAAGCAGCTGTTCATTTGTTTTGTCAGTAATGGAAAGAAGACTTGAACAGCTGATGACAGGTAATTTGGGCTGATGTTCAAGTTCTTATAATAGAACTGCGTAGAAAGCTATCACTTTATCTTACAGTGTCTGTATATGTGTGACAAGACTTTCAGAATAGAAGAAGAAATTTGCACTTCACAGGGTAAATAATAAAACAAGAGAAAATAGACAGTGGTGTTAAGAATGACGTGTAGAAAAACTACATACAGGCAGCCATTTCTGGTGCACAACAAGGTGTTTTGCTGGTTATGTGCTGCCGGTATTTTTGATAAAGGTTCATGACTGTCATTTGTTGGCACCTCTTCTATCAGTTTTTAATACAAATCTGGAGCATGCTCAGAAAATTTGTTTTTCTTTATTGGAAAATGAGTAATGTTACCTAGGTTTTCAGGAATTTCTAGGCAAATTTAGTTTGCTTGCATTTTGTCCATTTGGAACCTCATTTCCTCTTGTCATTCACACTCTGGAGATTTCTCTGGCAGTTCTTTGACAGCGCCTGAATGTTTCCAGTAAATCATCCCCACATGTTCATGGCTGTCCTACACCTCCTTCCATGCAGGAATTTGTATTGCTGTCATTCCTCAAGGGAAACTGTTCCTCCATGGCTTCCTGGAAATTGCAGTTATGGTAGTTACAATTGTCCTCTACTTCTGCCTTTCCTAACCTTGAAAATACCTTTTGTGTACCCATCCCTGCCCTCTGCTGATTTTCTCTGTCACTGGCAATCCTCTCACTGCCTGTCCTACCCAGAGTTCAGGGAGTTCCCTGTTACCTCCATTACAGAAGTATTTGGCTCCCTGCTGCCTCTTTTTAATTCGTTCTGTCAGCTTTCCTACCACTGCTGGCTTCAAAAGTTTATTTGCTGTAGGCAACAGAGAGTCCACATATGGAGTGCCTGGAGATGCTGTCCTGGCTGCTGCCCATGCCTTCTGTTAGTGTATGTCTCCAGTTGTTCAGTTGCTTCTTCACTTGCTCATGAAGCTGTGAAAAAGCTCTTTTTTTGTAGATATCCCCATACATTTGCATTGCAGATGCAATATCGGTCATCACTTGTGGTGAGTAACTCAGTGGTTTTGCTTAGCATCACAAAAAATCAAAATAGAAAATATGTTATGAGGCATTCAGGTGATAGCACAATCACCAGGAACCGTATGCCACACAAGAATGGGAAAACCTATTTGTTCCAGCCAACTACAGGGACCATGTCCATATTCCTTATCATTATTTAATAGGAGGTAATTTTAAAGTTTTTGGATACGCAGAAATATATTCCCTAGCTAGTCATGGCGCTTGAAAGCTTGCCACTTGCATAGTGAAACAACATTAGGATATATATTGGTGCTCAGGAATTACTTATTTCTGGTCTTTTCTGTGTTTTTCTGCTTTCCAATTTAAGTGGTTTTGGCCTTATTGTGCTGCATGGTGGGACTTAAAGGTCCTTTTACAACCTGTTGGTTCCCTAGTTGTCACTGCACTCCTTCTGGTATTGTGTCTTCATGTAGCAGTTGGATTAAGACAGGATGATACAGCTTAATGACCTAGCATAGGAATATGATTCTTGGAATGCAAAATAGAGAAGATGTAAATGAATGAAAAACTGAGGAGATAAAATAAAGAGATACAAATAAAGGCAAGGGGGAAAGGTAAGGCAATGCGTAAATGGCAAATAGACAAGTCAATAATTAATGACAATAAAAAAAAAAGACTACCTGAAAAGTGCAAGGCATAGCTTTTATTCTTTGAAGAATATTCTCATTGGCCATTGTAAATTAAAAAAATAATAAAAAAAGAATTCTTGGATGTTTTTGTCCTTGGTAATATTCAGCATTCTGTTACCTCTCGTAGCAAGATGAATTTGTCAATAGTCACATAGCCTGAACAGTACAAATATTGCAGTTTTTCCTTCTAAGTATAAGGGAAACTTAAAACTTCTAAATACATTTATTATTTGGTGTATTGCTGTTGTTTTGAATTTTTGTTTATATCTAATCTTCAGCAAATGTCTTCTTGATTTTAAATCCACATAAAGCAACCTCCAAATTAAACAACCCTATATTTCAGTCCCTGGAAATTGTACTATACAATTAATAATACATCCAGTGTAGTATTTTTAAGGAATAGAGAGTCAGTTATATGTTTTTTTGTGAGCTGTATTGGGATTTAGCCACCTACCTTCCATTCACATTAATGGGACTCACGCAGATAAATTGCCCTCAACAACAGAAGTTTTCACCCTTCGGTCTCAAGCCAGGCCTTCAATTACAACCCAGAGAACCAAACACACCCTGCAGTTATGAAAGATGTATGGCTGGGCATTCAGCATAAAGAGGGAAATATCAAAATGAGGTTATTTGGCTGGAACTGGGAAAAAGTGTTATTTTATAAACGGCAGACAGGACAGATGGAACTAAAAGTCATGCAGCTGAGAGAAGGATCAAAGAAGAACAACTATTTCCTTGATGCAGGGAAGAGAAAGCAACAAGAAAGTGTGCAGTACAGCGTGTGCTCCCGACATGGCTGGGTCAGCCGGCAGCTTAGAGAGACTTCTGAGCAGGGTAAAAGGGACTGGAGTCAGGCAGAGGGAAATGCATCAATATGCTGAAAAGACAGAAAGACAAAATGGGGCTTTAAAGTTCCTTCCCTGTGAAGTTGCCAGCTCCTAGCCTTTCTTTATGACGATGAGATATATTAAACTGTTCTAATAGTAAGGTGCTATTACTACTCAGTCTGATGTTTATTTTCTAAAGGAAAAAAAACCCAAGCAAATAATCTAGTGAAGAAAATTTTGAGAAAAACAAACCCTCAGGCTAGAGAACTAGATTATTTGCATGTATTTGTGAGGATGGAGAGAAATGGAAGGAAAGACAGAGACAAAAAGGGAGAGAGACAAATACATTTTAAGTCAATCCTATGATTTTTTTATATCCTGAGATTTTCAATTCTGGAGCTGTATTTTTGTTACACTCTTATTGTTTTCAGTCTTTAGCTTTCATTAAAAAAACCAAAACAAACAGAAACAAAACAAAACAACAAAACACATTAGAAACTGTATTAGAGAATCGAGCAGGATGGCAAATCCCTGGGTTTGTCAGATGTTCAGTTCTAGTCCAGGATGCGAAACCCAGGACTAAGGCCTGGACATATTAGCCCAGATATCACAATGCTCTTGTGTATGTGCTCCACATGAATCAGCTTCTCTAAAGTCCCGTAGTGAAATCCAGGACACCTTCCCCCACTGTCTGCCTGGCGATCATTCCACACAAGAAGGGCTGTGAAGCTGGGATCGTCCAGGTTCTTAAATGTATATTACCAGGAAACAGCAAGATGGTTTTTAGGCTCCAAGATTAAATGTGTTTAGAAATGGTCTCTCGAGTACTCTTTCCTTAAGATATATGGTTTAGGCAGTGCTTCACAGCTATGTGTTTTTGGAGGGTAAGAGGACTTTTTAAATGGATTTTTTACCTTTTCTTTTTTTTTTTTTTTTCTCTCAACCCAGTGGTATTCAAACCATAAATTAAAGCTTGAGTGCTGTTACTTCCTCTTGTTCCAGAATATTGTTTTATTTTTATTTGATGTACTTAGGTTGGTGGATAGGTAAATGATTGCAACATGAACCTGTTTCTCATTGATGAATGTGTCTAGAAGAACAAAGGAAGAGAGGGCAAGAGGTATGGATATTAAAGTGAGCAATATATTTCAGTGTCCCTCTTGCTGTTCCATTAACAGCACCCATGAGAAGACCCATCTTACATTTCATAAGCGTTCTTTTTTTCTCCCATTTCATCTCCCCCCTTGAGCACCATTTATAGAAAATGTATATCCTTAATATTTTCTATAGTCTTTGACTTGGCAATTCATTATTTGCCACAAACTAAATTTTTTGGTGTTTCTGGAGTCTTACTTTTATTTTTTACTGTATGTGGGTTTGAAGCACAAATTATATATTCATTGATAGCAATGTATTTTATGGCTTAAAGCCCGCTTCCTTCTGCCAATTCTCCTTTCAAATAACTCATGGATTATTCAGGTAAAATAATAATTATCTCCCAAGAATTTAAATAAAAATAATCTGTACTGACTGTCACTGCTTTATCATAATGTTGGATAACAGGATAAGTTCAAATGAACATTTTTAGTTTCTTTCTGTCTTAGTAATTTGCAGCTAAGATTACATTTCTGTGATTTTCATCTCCCATGGCTCAAGAATTCTGACATTTCTACCTGCCTCTTGTGTAACTCCCCCAGACTCATCCATGTACTTCTTACGCTAAAATATATATAATATGAATACAAATTGAACAACAAGACTGTTCAAGAACATTTGGTATTTGGAGGAAAAGCGCTTTTCACTTATCTGCGTTGTGCCTAAAAGAACAGAAAGAACTTCCACTGAATCAAAAGCAGTTGGAGCAGATTCAAGGGTGGTTTTAGCAGATTGGTAGGAGAAAAGTGCCCTGGTGATTCCTTCCCAGAGCTTGCATTATCCAGGAGCCCCCTCTTGCAAACAGTGGTGGAGTATCATGGATATGCAACCTTCCTCTCTAGGAGGGAATATTTCACAAGAGGGCTGTTTTCAAGGTTATGTGGATCACGATCTGTGGGCGAGCTTGGAAAATCCAACCCCCACAAATTTCTGCTCAGTCTGTTTCAGACACTTTGCAGTTTTGTGGGTGTTTGTACCAAAGTGGTGTGACACCTTGTTAGCAATGAAGTAGCTACGTGCTAAGATTTGTAACGAGACTGGAATCCAAATTGCACGCTGATGTTGTGTGATTCGGCTCCAGTAGCGTGTCCTAGGCTGGTGTCATATGGCAGTTTGCTCTTATGGAAATTACCTCAGACTGGTGATAATGTTAAATGTCTGCTCATCTGTTCAACTTACATGAGAATTTCTTTGTTCCCAAAACCAAGAATGTGCTGAGGAAGAAGAGCACACCAAGTCTGCTTAACACCTCTCAGTAACACTGAATATGGTGCTGTGTGGGTGACAGTCAGTGTAACTCATCTGAAAAGAGAAGCTTGAAAGCACATTTTAATACATTCAATTATCAATTTTCTAACTTTGTTTTATGACTTTTTGCCCAAATGCAATAGGTAGAATATCGTCTGGGGTTGCTGCAATATATAATTTTTCGCTGATGCTGTGGCAGTGGAAGACGGACCTTGTCCAAAGTTGTGCATAAAGAGCTGTGAAATGTGGCACTGGAATCTCTCAAAGAAACAGTTTTCATCACTCAATATGGATGCAGAAAATCAATTATATGTAGATTGGCTGTGAGAGAGACAAGCTGTTCTGTTGATTTAGGCATGACCTGTGTGGTGATGCTTCATCTCCCACTGAACTAAATATTCTTTCAAATGACATATTAATGGGAGGGCATCCAAAATACTTTCTAGGCAAATGAATGTGTAATAGCCAGATGGTTTATTTGGTTTTTCAGTAATCCTTAGAGGACCAGAAAGGGGATTTATTTAGTAACTTATAGCACACAGTCACCTGTGTTAAAGTGTCTTGAAATACAGTAGGTTATAATTACAGACCTGTTCTGTTCTTTTCTTATTTTGCCACATTTGTAAAGCACTGTGGAAAATGTCAGCCAACTTTTCATAACATGGTAGGAGCACAGGTGGGGGATGTTTAAGAAATAGGGTTGTAAAAGAAATGGTGAAACAAATTACTCAGTAATCCTTTCTGCTATTCTTAGGACTATTCAAGCCTTTCATCTCACATCAAATTCCTTCTATTCAAAATTTAGCATAAAGAGCATAACACGTTTCAAAAGGTGAAATAAAACCTTGTGAGCCTATCTACATAACTCTATTTAATACATGAAATATATTTTGGGATATCATCTCTTTACTTGAACATATTGTGCTTAGACAGAAACTTCCCATACAATACTGTACAGTTTTTAGCTCTGTACATGTCTGGTCAAATGTCCTCAGCATATGCTCACTCTCTGCACCTGAGAGAGCAAGCCACAGGTGTTACACTTAAATAAAGGCTGGCTTTTCTCCACCTGGTTCCCTAATATACAGATTGGGTTTTTTTCCTCCATGAGCAGGAATGAGTCCCTTTGATGCTACTGTGTGTTCTGCATGGAGGAGAAAAGGAAATTGAGTTTCACTGAATGTTGGATTTTGTCTGGAACACATCTCTGCTGGGGAAAATTGAACTGTTTCTGAAGCATTTCAGGATTTTGCCTCAGAAATTTCACTGTTGTAGACCAACGGTGCTGCCACTATGAGTCCCGCTGGCAGCGATAGTGGACCAAAATGATCCCTGTCTATGGTACAGTTAGGAAATCAGCACAACACTTAAAAAACAAATATGTCACTTGAGCAAAATGATTAAGTCTAAATTATGTAGAATTCAAGAAAACCTCTTCAAGGTGCTTGTCATCAGACTTGTCCTAGCTGTTAGAGGTTTTTTGGGAATACCTTCCCTCAGACACCAAAAGTTCAAACACTGGGAATGCACAGCAGGATCACATATTTACTTTGCTTGCTGCTTAGGAGGTCTCTCTCCCGAGTAATTCAGAAAACAACCATTTGTACACATAGAGTCTCTCTAGAGCTCAGTTGGGTGCATGAATTTAGCTGATTTGTACTGAGTTTTACTAAAACTTGTGCAATGATGTAAGGGCATGACAGCAAGAGTACATTGAATTCATTCATTTTTCCCAGTGACAGAAAACTGGATAGTCTGTGGAGAAGGCTGATCACAGGATTTTCCTCCTACTGACTTGTAAGTCCTAGACAGTGCAATGTAAGTCTTGGCTATTTTTGTTTTGGTTTCATATATGTGACTTAGCTCTCACAGGCAGGGTTCTTGCCAAATATCTGGATATTGGAACACAGGAGCTGTCCGCTTGCTCTCCCACAGGCTGGGGACAGCCTAATCCTTATCTGCTGTAATTGACGGCCGAATCCTTCAATGGCTGACTAGGCAGAGGAAGAGGTAGAGGTCTGTACTCAGAAATATGCTCAGGTTCTGCACCTGTCTCACAGAAAAGCCATGCACAGCTCCGAGATACCTTCACAGAATCACAGAATAGGCCATGTTGGAAGGGACCACCGTGGGTCATGGGGTCCAACCTCCCTGCTCAAGCAGGCCCATTCTAGATCACATGGCACAGGATTGTGTCCTGACAGTTTTTGAGTATCTCCATGGAGGGAGACTCCAAAGCTCCCTGGACAATCTGTTCCACTGCACAGTAAAGAAGTTCTTCCTCATGTTCAGGTGGAACTTCCTGTGCATCAGTTTCTGCCCATTGCTTCTCATCCTTCCTCACTGTCAGACCCTGTGGGTTGGTTCTGATATCCCTGGGTATGATAACTCTCCCAGCTGTGAACCACATCTGGAGGGGCTAACTGTGCTCCTTGGTGTCCATAGAGATATCTGGAGGTTTCAGCTAACACCAGCACTTCTTTACCTGTCTCTGAGCACCTGACTTTAAGCTGAGACCACGCTGAGCCTTGCTGTGTAGACCCTCTGTTAAATGCCTGCCATGTGGCAAGAGACCATCCACCATTAGTTATGTCTTACCCTCATTTTCCATGTAGTCCCTTCTGGTGCTCCAATCCATAATCAGTGTTGTCCATAATATCAGTAGCATGTAGAAGCATCTTTAGGAACCTGGACATAAAAATGCCTACCAATCCTCGAATTTCAAAGGTAGTCTTTCCACCATTTGTCACTTGCTACTCACTCGGTTTCGCTGTGAGCGATGTCTCTGCATGAAATGTGACCCATTGCTATAAGTCAGATGTCAGTAAAAAAGTGGATTATCCCTCCTTCAGTGTCCCTTATTGTGATTCAATTTTTGTACATGATAGATGCTGCTGTTCAACAAGTGGCAGTGTCACTGGTCAGCTTTCTATTTTAAAAAACAGTATGAGACCATGAACTGAAGAGGTACTTGGTCAAACAATTGATCAGTGGGTAGATGAAGCTAGGTATACAAACACGCTGTAAAGTGGGGGTAACACCAGGAAAGCAGGTCTATGTTTGAAGTCAACGATCTTGATTTGCATGGGTACATAAAGAAGGCTGTTTCTGAAAGGAATAGAGATTAAAGGTGCTGAGAGAAAATAAAAGCAATTTTAAAATAAAAGGGACTGTTTGTGTGTGTGTGATCATTTTTACTAGTTTAATCTGGCAATAAGAAATATAAGTATTTGGGTTGAGCTCAAAATTTGTTTTAAGGATTCGGGGAAAAAAATCTCACGTGTATGAGTGCAGCTTCTGCCTAAGTGGGGAATTGCTTTTCTGATTAACAGGCAATATGCAATATCAGTGCGAGTCTCCAGAGGTCAATAGAGTTTGCTGTAGTTATCAGGAGAAAATAGGCTTCGTGGTGAGTTGAAAAAACAGAAATCTTTTAATATCCACAATACTATCTAATGTTTGATAAAAGATTCTGTATACATGTGTGTGTACATACATGTACACACATGCAGACAAATACAAGAAGATATGAGTAATGTATTTTGAACAGAAACATTTCCTGCATGTATGGCTTTCCAGTATATTTAGGAAAGATGCAAAAAATGCAGCGGAAAAAAGCAAAAAGAGAGAAAAAAGGCAGCTTTCTTTAGAATAACTGAAGTTAATGGTAGGAACTTTCAGTTCACACCAACAATACTGCGTGTTTTATGGCAAAACTTCTGTCAGCCTGAGAAATGGTGTCCATTTCTGACATCACCCAAGCTGTGACAAACTTCCCATTGGCTTGCATGAAACAAAAATCACATCCATTATGTGTTTCACATGGCAAAGTACACCTACAGCAAAATAACCTCTCAGAACCCTAGTTCCTCTCCTTTTGGTTATCATTACTTTGCCTTATTGTACTGAAATCTTTAAACAATGCTTTACCCTTCATCTCAAAGGAAAAAAAGCCATATGTGTTTCTTTACAATAAATTCATTTTCTTGCAAAAATTTAGCAGTAGAGATCCCGAAAGTAAAGAGCTTTCCCTGAAACCTAGTCCAGTATTAAGTAGATGGTGTTTTAGTAAAGCTATTTTCAGGATTTTTCCAGGGACAGATTCTATTCCTAATAAATCCTTTCAAAATCTGTGCGATGACAATATTTTTTTTTTCTTACATTGATACTGATGTCTTTCAAATATAATAGTTACAGAACTGGGTTTATTCTGTGACCTCCTTTGCTGGTTTGGCAAAATGTACTACAGAGGCAAATTTCAGAAGCTAATTTTTAGTAGAGGAGAGAGCTTTTTATTGTTCAGAAAATACAATATGGTCAATACTGTTAAGAAGTAAGCAAGACTTTAAAGTGAGAACTCAGCATAATTGGAATACTACAGATTTCTGTGGGAAAGCTGGTCCTGCACCTGGTGAGATCGGAAACTGTGGTCAAATACTTCATGAAATTCTCAGCTGGTTTAAGTAGATGTAATGACCCTGACTTTAACAGATAGCTGGCACAGAGGAAAATTTCATCTGTTAACTTTCTGAAAGCAACCATTTTATTTGTTCTTCAGCTCTGAACATTTATGTTCCAGCTGGTCTCAAAAATCACATAACTGGAAGTTGTAAAGACATGCTGGGGGGGAAAAAAAGTGGCAGGAAACTTGGCAGGAAAAGAGACACTGAAAACTTGAAGCAGAAACTATGGCAACCTGAATTACTTGTTGGAGGAAGTGTGCAGCATGTTTTGCCAGTGGCACCTGGAGAACCAGGGTTTCACCTCAGCAGTGATGTCTTGCTGTGAGAGAAATGATTCTCCCCCTAGATCTGATGTGTGAGATGGCAGTACAGACAGCATCCACACATGGTGCTCTTTGGAGCATTCCAATAAAACAGTGACAGGGACAAACTGGAGCATGTCCAGTGTAAGATATTGTTGGTCTGGCTGGAGCATGAGCGTTGCGTTCAGAGAAGAAGGCTTGGGAGCATCTTCAGAGGTGCGTAACAGTAGGGTGAAGTGCAAAATTCAAAAGCTGGAACTCAGGATGTTCAGGTTAGTTATGAGGAATGTGGGTTTTTTTTTCACCATGGGGACTGTCAAAGCCTGGAAAAGAGGTTGTTGATGTGCTCTAGGGATATTAAAAACTCAACTGGACAAAGTTCTGCAACCAAATCTGATGTGGCTTTGCTCATAGCAAAGATGACCTCCAAAGGTCCCTCCTAATCTGAATTATTCTGTGCTTCTGTGCTACTGTTCAGTTTACTTAAATTATTCTCTTTATTTTCAAAGAAATGTGACAATTTCAGAAATGGATCCAGCTGTGGATTATATGCTTCAGGGGGCAACATTAATGGAGGAGATGCAGCCCTTTTAGCCCCCCGGTAAACTCAGGCCTCAGTTTTTATTATTTTCTACCTTCAGCTATTGTAGAGCATTGCTGAGCTCATAAAACAGCTGCTGTGAGTGGTGCAAAAAGTAATTGCTGCATGTACTTCATACGGCTTGTAAAATGATTTGGAAATTACTGTAGAGAAGCGAGCCGCTATGTTTTTGTCACTATAGAAAACCTCAAGATGGCAGATCACTAGATAACTATATGTATATACATATATAAATATGTGTGTATATATATATATAAATATACATATGGATCCCAACTGTCAAGATAATTCATGCTATCTTAGAATCTGGCCTCAAAATTTGTCCATAGCCAATTTTTCCAGAAATAATGCTAGTGCTACAATGATAACCTGAGGAAGATGGCATTCCAGGTGACATACCTGGCTGCTAAAAATATGTGAAAAAAACCCGAACAAGAACTTCGAAGAGAAATTCCTAAGTATCAAGAAAACACAAGCACCTCGAGGCCTTCACTAAAATGCTAAGGTGTAAACAGGTACAAAAGGTAGGCATAGTGATAAAGGAAATCCTGCTGCAGGAAGGATGTTTGTTGGTGTAGAAATGATGTAAGAAGAAGACTATACCCTCCTAAATTCAACTTTGCACATGGGTTTGATTAATTTCTTCCAAGATCATAGTAAGAGTCCTTCAGGCAACCTACTTGCCTCAACTTCTATTTACTTCCTCTACTTTTTAGATAAGAACATCCATATATCTCATAGGGTGAGCCTAAACTTTTATTAATTAAACTTTCAAGACATTTGAAGATGGAAAATAAAGTGTTATTATCAAGGATTATTTAAACTATGTTTCTGTGAGTTTGTAATACAGTCCAGCTGAGCACTACATTCCAAAGCCTTAGTAAAATAGACAAGCAGTGGGTTCTCAGCCAGTACGATGTCAAATTAAAATTATGCTTCACAACAGTTAATTCAGTGCTGGTAAATCCACGTGGATTAAATGTAGGAAGCTGAAAAAATAAGCACTTATTTTCTCATCCAGATCATTTGTCTTTCTGTTAAGGTTTTACTTTCAAAAAACCAAACCTGAAGCTGTATGTGGGGACGTAAACAACTGCATGGGGAAAAATGTCAGTACTTAGCAGCAGTGAAGTTTGTCCAAGGATTACCACAGTGAATAAAACCAACTTCCCTTTTAAAAGCTGAGTGTACTATTTTGGGAATGTGACCCCTTTTCATGAATAAATGACGTGGTGACATTTACAGATAAAGCAAGATTTAACTGCTATGAAAGGAGATGACAAATGTCAGGATGTCAGTAATGATCTGTGAACATAATGGTCTCTCACCAGAGCCCTGAGTAGATATATAATGTAACTGTCGCCTGCTAATGCTGCTATGGAAGAAGAAAAGCAAAGCAATATGAGGAAAATCAAAAACCTCTCTGGAACCAACCTTAAAGCCTGATTGATAGGCATTGGCACAACTTAGCTAATAAATTATACTGCTAATGACTGAGTTTTTACCTTGTGCATATTACTATTCCACACTGTGAAATTCCTGTATAACTTACAATTGTATTTTGTCAGAGGATAAAGTGTTGGCCATCAAAATGGCTTTCTGACAGTTTCTTTATCCCTGTTGTACTGCTGGGGCTTGGCTGTTGCAAAAGGCTTGCTGGTGCTGAGTGGATTTACTGCAGCCAGAGCTTGTTCATGGAGCTCAGGCTTCTGCAGAGCAGAGCAGGATTCTTCCTTGGCAGAATCTTGGGATTCTGGGAAAGACCATACAAACACAGAAATATAGAATGATTTGAGTTGAAAGGGACCTTAAAAATTATGTAATTCCAACCCCCCTCAATGGGCAGGATGCCTTCCACTTGACCAGGTTCCTCAAAGCCTCATCGAACCAGGCCTTGAGCACTGCCAGGGTTGGGGCATCCACAACTTCTCTCACAACCTGTTCTGGTGCCTCACCACTCTCATAGCTTAGAATTTCTCCCTATTCTAAATATCTCCTCTTTTAGTTTAAAACTGTTACCCCTTGTCCTATCACTATCTGTCCATGAAGATTATGGACAGATTGTTGTCCTCCTCAGGTATTCTCAAAGGCTGTATCTCCCACTTTTTCACACCCTGGCAGACTGTACGCTGGCCCAGCCTTGAGATTGCTGTCAAACTCGCCTTGATGGCTTCCTTGGGAAACCCAGAAATATGGTAGGGGAAAAAAAAGCTTGGCATTATTTATGCAGTTGTCTTCTGAAGTTGTCTCAGGCAACCGCCTCCCACCCCCGGGCCCCAAACCGAATCCCCATTTGTCTCACACATTGAGTGCTTTCTTCAGCTGACAGCTAAATTGATTCCCGTTAGCTATTCAAAGTGAGGAGAGTGTCTGTAAATCTGAAGGTTTTAAAATCCCGAGACCCAAGCTCAGCGCAGCGTGGAAGGCAGGGAGTTTCTTTGCATGAGCTCCCCATCCTCCTGGCAACTTCACAGCTCTCAGCTGTGTGGCACGCTTTGCTCTCCTTGTGCTTTGCTTCAACAGTTAGCTGACCTTTCCTCAGAACAGGTTATCCTGCCACAGGGCTTGTGTTACCCAGAAGACCAAGGATGTTTTCAGAGAGATGGTGAAACTGTGATTAAAAGCCAGACATAGTGAAGCTCTGGTGCGATCAGCCAGGAAGCATTTGGCTGGTAGTTTGTTTATGGGAAGAAATAGAACAGATAAAATACAAACATTAATACAATATAAATGCCAGGCTCTGGAATATACCGAAGAGGATGTTGAACAGTGAATAGATATCTTTTTTTTAGGAGATAGTCTGAGTTAAATTTCCTGTTAATAGTGCACAAGTGTGTCTTTAACACTACTTGTACAGATACAGTAATCACAGTATCTCTCAGGCAAATCCCCATTACAAAGGAAACCCATCCCAATCTGCTGTATCTTTTGATCTGCACTTTATAGTCAGAGCCATCTATGACAATGAAGTTGGAGGTGGCATTTTGGATAAGACAGCCAGCATTGTAGCAATCATATATTGACATCCAGCTAGGATTCACCTCGATTAACCGTATCCATCTAAAAGTTAGATGTCTCCTCTAAGAGAATTCTTTTAAGCTTCCTGTAAAGTCAATGGAGAGATGTAGGCAGTGCAGAGGGCAATCGACCCTACCCTGAGATAAGTATTGTAAGATAAATTGTGCCTATTTCTTGCTATTTACTCTAGAGGGGTCCCAACTCCAGAATCAATGCCTACTTTTGAGGTTGGCTGTGCTTAGGTGAGACATGTGGGAGGGGGAAGGACTAAAGAAGTGCTGTTCTAATTTCCATGGAATCAGCTGATCTGAAGGGTCAATTGCTTTAATACAACCTTGTTGCTGTGCAGCATTAAACTATTAAACCTGATTAGGGATTTATGGTGATGAGTCTGTCAACCTCCACATCTTGCACAGACACAAGAAAATTAATACTAAAAAAAAGAAGTGGACTTTCAGAATAGAAAATACGTAATTAAAAAATGCACAAAAAAGAAGCAAAAACCACTTGTAGTATTATGAAAACATTGAGCTAATTAATCGCTGTCTATGTGTATCCCTTTTTAAAAGATACTCAGTTGAATAGAAGTGGCTGATAATTTTGATGTTGAATATTGAGATGGTCGTTGTGAAACATTTTTTTCTTTCTGATGTAAGGGTCACTTCATTTGGAGAAGCAATACAATCGTTTCAGTAGTAACTGGGGAAAAGCCATTTCGCAGGATAGGACACAAAATGTATCCCTGTGTGCACCATTCAGGTGTTCCTGCTGATCCATTGGGGATCGCTGGGTGCATTTGTGTTGCTATCAGAGTCCCAGTGAGTAAAGGATATCTGTTAAGACGAGGTTTTGTGATGTGAAGCAAGGGGCTGTGTATTCAATTATTTTAGTCCACGAACCGTCTCTTGAGAACGATAAAAGGCAGTTTCTGGGTGAAACAACCATGGTTTGATTACTGCTTAGGTCTAACTTTTAACTCATCCATCTTGATACAGGGATTTCTAATCTCACATGTTTCTAACTTGTTAGATGTATATTCTAGTATTAGTGGACGATTTCTGTTTAAACAACTTGGGATTTTCCAATGTAGCTCTTTTTGCTTGATTTAATGTAACATTTAATTAACTCTTACAATTGGGTGGATTTCTAGGTTCCAGTTATTGGTCTATTATTTAGCTCTGTTGGGGTGAGAAGCTCATTACAAAGTGTGCTAACAATTCTGCTGCTCAAGGAAAACCTAGGAAGGATTTTACTTTTTAATTCTCAAAATACTGAGTTTTAGTCTCTGCTTTTAATGCCCTTTATACTCATCAGCTAGAGAAGAACATTAGTGGTGATCTCAGCCCTGGCACTTGCTAACAAAGACTGACAACTGCTGACACAACAACCTGCCTTGAATTATTTTTGGGTAGGGAGTGGAATGGGTTGGCTTAACAGAAACATGTAATTTTAGTAAACCACTATTTTCAGAAAATGACATTGTTTCAAATTTCCTTTGCTGAGGGAGATGCATTTTTCCACCAGAACTCTCTCAAAAAAATCGTGCAGAAGATTGAATAGGAAAATGGTGCCTGAAAGGAGAATTTCAGTATGTACTCAGTGTCAGTCAAAACCTTCCATTTTAATTTTTATTCTGAGTTCTTCTCAAATATAAATGGGTATACAAATTCGTATCCTTAATTAGCTGTGGAGCTTACAGAAAGCATTTATTGCTACCTATTTCTTTCTTATCCCTCCCCTTATCTCCACTGATAAGAGCTGCATGGTGAGCAGACACACTATAACCCCATAATTTGAAGCTACTACTATAGTATCAATTCTTCTGGATGATACCACACCTTGCCAGTCAAAAATGATTTGAGCTTAAATTGTCAGCTAAAGATGCTCTTCATTTTTATTGCCCTGAACTTGTGGGCCGTCTGTTGGACGAAGTGAATTACTTTGTTGTTGAAAATGCTGGTAATTTTGTGTGAAGGACACAATCAGAATACACAATATTTTTTTCCCTTTGCATTTCCCAACCTGCTCTGCTCCTTTGGTGCCCAAGCATATTACAAAATTGCTGACATCTAAGCTGATCAATCAAACTCTTTGCAGTTCTGTGAATGATCAAGCTTAACTGTCTATACAGCTGTTATTTGGCAGTGCTCCATCTGGAAAATAAAATCCAAACATCAAAAGAATTTCAGCAAGGTTTATGTCTCACAGAGGTTTTTTGATAGCTTGTCTGTTATATAACAGAGTCTCTTGGGTCAAATTAGAAGGCAACGGATTTTTGTCCTTTCATAAATCTCTGATTCTTGAGTTAACCAGATGTCAGTCACCTCCCAAAATAGGGACACCTAAAAACATATTGGTACTGTGCTGATACTCTGCTCAATAATGTGCACAGCCTCCCAAGATATATACAGGAGTGTTGTATGGGAGCTACGCAAATCTGGGGCAGCCATAGGTGTTATAGAATTAAGAGGGTAAAATTTTGCAGCAATGGATCCATTTTTGCTCCTCCATTCTTCCCAACTCTCTACCAAGTTTAACACCATGGCATGCAGGGCTTGGGTTGGTTGTCTTTAAAACTGCCATTATTGATCCAAGGCAGCTGTACTGCAGAGAACTCTGTATATTAGATTAGTCTCAATTCAGAAAAAATAAAACATCAGTGTTCATGAAGAGTTTTCCTTCTTCATACTCTGGCCCTCCTCCTTATTTTATGAATTCATCTAAACTGATGATACAACTTGACCTGAACACATTAAGCAAATGTACCAAACAGAACATGCATGGATAGTTTGTGATTTATCTAGAGGTGAGTATGTGCCACTATCCCTTGCCACAGATATATAGAACTGGGCAGAGAATTAATGCTCTGGTAGACTGCAGGAAGACATTTGCCAGGGTTGTAGAGAGACAGCAAATCTCCTGACACTTTATGCTCTGATTGGTCATGCCCAAAAGGCGTATCAGCCAACTTGAACAGATCAGCAAAGTTCTCATTAGCGAAATTCGGAGCTAACCTTTCCACTCACTGACTTGCAGAGAGGGCAAAGCAGTAATCACAGTGGAAAAGATGTCCTTAGAACTCTAAAAGGAAACCACCAGGCAATAAACATCGTTGATCAGACACAAAATCGGATAGAGGAAAAGAAAATGTCGGTGAATACAATGCCTTCTCTTCCTGGACAAAACATAGAGGTGAAATGCTGCAGTTACGGGTGAGAAAACTTCACATGGCGTGATGGACACACTGCCAGTTGGTCCTGGTCAATTAAAGTGTTTTTTTCAGAATAATGTGCAGAAGAAGTTTTCCTCAAAGGACCATAAAGGAAATGAAGTGCCCAATACCTTTGCCAGTTTTATAGCTCTCAGTCTATGTGGAAAAATTCAGCCAGAAAGAACTGGCAGGGAAAAGAAAACAGTAACAAGAAAAACAAAACAATGTTATGTGCTGTACAAGTTTGAACATATTTAAGAAGTATTTCTTATATTCTCTCACTTTGCAATTTGCTTTTGCACTGCATTTTATACGTTGCTTAGTTAAAGACTGCAATGTCAAGACACAGCAATGTAGAGCAAATTTTAAGCCCTTTAACCAAAATCACAACATGCATCTAGAAAAATAGATCCATTCTTTGTTTCTCAACAGAAATTAGAACTGTTGCATTTGGAGGCACTTCCCATTTCTATCAAATATACACCGTTTCCCCTGCAGCTCTTTTTATGTTAGTCAATATATTTTAATGTTATCTGATGGTTTCCTAGGAGATGCCCTAAATGGCTAAACTCCCTAGTTTGATGCTGGTGTTGGATAATATCTATATGCACTAAACATCTGTTTTGTTCACTGAAGTCTGCTCTGCCCTTTTTCCACTGGTCATTATGTTCCCCCTGAGGGTTTCTAATGGTTGCTAATGAGATAAGAAAAATGCTCCGTGTACGCTTCCATCTTCTCCGATGGTGTGTGATCAGAAGTCTGTGCTCTTTTTTAGCAGGAATTGCTTCAAAATCATTGTTAGTGTTTCTTTGTACAGTAGTTTGAATGCAAATTTTACACTTAAGGACTAAAGTGCCTTTTAAAAATCTGTAAGATGCAATTAGAAGGAGAAAGATCACCACATTATAGGGCAGAGAGTTCTATTTGTGGAAAGGTGGGCTCAGTGTTGATTCATGTTTTTCAGATGGTACAGTACAGGTTGCATCATTAATAGAAGATTAAGATGCCAAATGGGGAATTTTTACCTTCTGTTTCTGAGTTTTTCACTGTAGGAAATCACCCGGATATGGCTAGAGGTTGATTTTATAGAACATGATGAGCAGACAGTGTGTTCCTCAAATTGAACAGAGCCTGCTGCTACTGTGGGAAGAGGGGCTGACAACTTGGGTAGTATCCATACAAAGCTATAATTTCTAATCTGTCAAAATCACTTCCCTTTAGAAAGCCTGATTTCATTAGCATGTTCTTTGTCGGATGTGATTGTCTCTCTTAGCAGCTTTCCTTTTACAGCTGTCACAAAAGCCAATCAGACTATACCAAGGGCAGGAAATAAATAAGTCTTTTTGCTGTAAATTAATTTAGGCAAGGCTATGTTGCATATGCTTAGATTTAGTCCCTACATTCAAGTGTGAAATTTCAGCAAGGTAACAGATGAGGGCTCTTAGATCAGGTATTGGCATAAATTTGGTTACTCTAGAGGCATGTATAGAAAATATACTTACATACAGTCGATGCCTCAAAAAAGGCAAACCAAGCTCTCAGCTAAACTGGGAGCATAGGCAGAATTGTCTTGGACAGAGAGGTCAAATTAAGCTTTTCTCAAATTGCGTCTGTGCTGCACTCCTCTGGGGACTAACCCGAACCCTACGAATTCCTTTAAGTTAATTTTCTTCATATTTGATCTTTTGCACGGTTCAAATTACCAGCTTGGGCTCCACTGCCATTTCACTAAAATCTGAGATTTTTGTATATCTTGCTGTGCTCTGCTACCAAAGAGTCTCCAGGCTGAACTTGCCTTGGTTCTTCTCTTGCTTTGGACCTGAGTTTGTAAAGTAAGGAGGAGGAGGCAGATGCTTTATAGGAACCTGTTTATCTACTTGATTTAGCTCTGCTTGATTCAGGTCTGTGTTATAGCTTTGCATATTTGTGAAGTAAAAAAGGATCAGATGGTTACTCTTTTCAAAAAATTATTTCACTCTGGAGAGTAAGACAAAGGCAGTTTGACTAAGATTGAAAAAAGAGTATTTTCAGAAGTCGTTAGTTTACAGAAGAATGATGTGATGAGTGTCATAGAAAGAGGCCACTCAGTGTGTCAGCTGGTTAGTCCATTTTTCCCAATGGTATTTGCAAAAAGGGGCAGCATGAGGTGAGAGCAAAGCTCATCAGTGGAGCTGTAGCTTCACTTTTCAGTCACTGCGACCCATCTGGAGAACAGGTGAAGCTTTAATTTTCTACAAGGAGTCTTTCTGTACAGATACAGAGAACCGTTCTAGAAGACAAAGCATACACCTGTGGTGCTGCATGGATAGTTTGGTTAAAATATCCTTTATTTTGGAATCTTTTCAAATCACAACACTCTGTCGCTTGTTAGAAATAGGTAACAAGCACTTTATGGATCAGTCACCATTTCCCTTAAAAGTGCTACATATGTGTATTACCTGAACAGGTACAATGTGAAACCTGGTGTCTTTTTATTTTGCCCTGAAATATAAGCCCTCAGAGTCATTATTGCTTATAACTACATTGTCTTTCCCTTCTACAAGACAATTGGTCTTCTCTTATCCAATTTTGGCACTTTGGCCTCTTTAAATGCCCATAATGGTTTTTTTTTTTAAAGATAAGACAATCTGCTTTTTAAAATTTCTTCTATTTCTTTGATTATTTGTAGTTGTCTAGCTGTTGGGTTTTTTTTTCCTCTGCCTTTTTGCCAGTTCCATCTGGGCATTTAAAAACTGTAATTCTGGATATTTTCATGCGCTCCAGATCTTCTGCAATGCCAGTCTCTAACTGACAGTATTTGATCTGTTTTATGATTACTCTTCATCTGTTCCTGGCCCTTTCTATGTATGCTGGTAAACAGCTTTGATCACCTCTTGGCCAGAATCTGTGGCTTCTCATAATTCCTTCTGGAAAGATTCTTTGTCTTCATTTAATTACTTTTTACCAATACCTGGCTTGCATCCATTGCCTGCCTGTTTTCTGTTTTTAATTTTTGCCACTGTGAAAGCTAATAGGACTCTTCTGCATTGGGACATTTAGGAAAGTCAATCCAAATTAAATGTTAAAGTTCACACTTGAGCTGCATTAAATCCCTGGGTTGACAGCCTTGTTAGAAGTAAAGGAGACCTTAATTTTGTTTAATTTAATACATACTATCAATGAATTAAGCTAAGTCAAATTTAACTACTTCCACTTTGAACAAATGTGTCTACACAAGGTTTGTGAGATTTAGCAAATCAATTTTAGCTTCATACTTTTTATTGATGGTTTTGATTTCCTGAGTCTCTTGATGACAAGACCTGTTTTCTTTTAGATAGGAATAATAATTTTCTTCCAACCTGATTTTTTTCTCCTTCTCTCCTTGGTACTTGACTGTCATTCCTCTGCTCTGATGGTGGTTTTCATTATTTCCTGAGAGGTAAGGCAGACGTACTGAACATAGCTGCTTTTGTTTTTGTATTAATTTACACTATAACAAGCTATATATCTGCATGAAGTTCAGAGTCACATTAAGGTGGATGCTGTAAACACATAGAATGGAGTTCATCTCAATAACCTTACTGGGAAAATGCAGGCAGATGGAACATACCCTCAGCCAGTTTGTAGATGATCAAAGCTGAGGGGACTGGATGATACACCAGATGGTTACGTCACCTTCAGAGAGACCTTGACAGGCTGGAGAAATGGGCAGAGAGGAATCTTACAGACATGGGGCAATACAAAGCCCTGTATCTCAGGAGGGTTAACTCCGTGCACCAGTACATACTGGGGGCTGAGGGTCTAGAAAGCAACTGGCTGAGCAAAACCTTGGCATCCCAATGGACAGCAAGATGACCATGACCTAGCAAAGCACCCTCACAGAAAAAAAGTCAAGAGAGGTGAGCCCTCATTGCTGCTTAGCACTGGTGGGGCAACAGCAAGAGTACTGTGTCCAATTCTTGCTAACCTCAATCATTCTGTCATGTAACACCTAAAGGATTATTAGCTAAGAAGAGAAAATACAGTTCTGACACCATCCGAGGCAAGCTGTGCACCCAACACTTTCAGACTTG
Source organism: Grallaria varia (assembly GCA_013396735.1). Taxonomy (NCBI): domain Eukaryota; kingdom Metazoa; phylum Chordata; class Aves; order Passeriformes; family Formicariidae; genus Grallaria; species Grallaria varia. The sequence goes on from VWZG01001999.1 coordinate 54,180, forward strand.
TCCCATGTGGTCAGGCTGCTCCTCTACCTTTTGAAATTTTCTATGTTTTAATTAATACTTCCTGGAGTAACCTAAGCCCTTAGGATGGTAGCAAATTTCCACAGCTTGGCATGGAAGCAGGACTCCAGAGAACCCAGTGTATAGAGTGTGACTCCATAAATACTTCACTTTGTCCCAGAGGGCTGCTTTTTCTTGGGTATTATAAAGCCCTAAACAGAGTAATCTAAGCCCAAAGACTTGTTCCTAGCATTCCTATGAGCTGCTGGTCTGAAATTAAAGTTAATGACCTAAAGGCTCTAATCCCGTGGATTTAGTAAAGCAAGTTTAATAAGCATACTGGCTTTAAAACTATCAAGAATCCAGCAGCATCTTGTGACAATGATGAAGTATTATTTTCAGAATTTTTTTAATATTTATTTTTTGGGGAAGGGAAGAGACAAGGATATGAGACCTGTAATGGAAAAAAAGATGAACTCATGCTGCTTTATCTATCCTTTTCACAGAATTTTTTTGCTCTCTGTTAAAACTGTTCCCAGTAAGTCTGTCTCAGCAGCAGACAGATGAACACTCCCATTTAAATCCCCTCCTGTCTGATAGGTAGACATTTGCAAGCCAAAAGAGAATCATCTTCCTTACTTCTGAAAAGTATGGTCTGCCTTTCAGATAATACCTACTTTCCCAACCTTGTCAGGTGAGGCAGTGCTTGAAAGCTTTTTAGCACTTACCCTTTTGTATAACAAGTTATCTCAGTAGGAGATTTTGCAGCAGTCTTTAACCCCTTTCATATTCTCATTCCATCTCAAAGATGTCTCCTGCAAGCTAATAAATAATTCCATGAAGTCTCTCCTTTTTCCACAACATTAATCTCTCATCAGCTAGTAATGAGCCTTTGTAGTTTCCTTGTGAGAATCTGAGCAACCACATTAATTCCTTAAAACTTTTTTTAACAATAGCAATCTTATTGGCAGAGAGTTTAGGAACATCTGATCCATACATTTAGCCTCAGGAGCTTTTGGTGGCCTATGTTTATTGTGCCCTGAAATTCCTAAAGCCCTAGGCAGATGCTGCAAATGCTATGTGCATTGATTTCTAATCAATTTTATCTCTATACTGTCTGATGTAGCGAACTGGAACTGTGCTGCTAAAATCCTTCTTTTTCCATGGTTATTCCTTCAATTGAATGATTTTTCTTGAAAAAAATATTGTATAACTAAATACAAAGTTTATACAGGTTGCTGTATGTTTTAGAACATGTGAAATGACTGTTCATTCTTTAGCACAGAGATTTTCCCATAAGACATGCCAGAATACCAGTTAACACACAGCCAACACTCCTGCTGCTAGACTTGTCCATGTGATTTCCCACAGTCTTTCATTTTGGCAATCTAGAGAAAAACAGGTCCCTTTGGAGGTTTACAAAGAAAGTTCTTGTTGCGTAAGCTTTGGTATCTAAATTAGATGCCCAAGATCCTACTTATCTAGCAGTCTACTGGCAGCCAACCTACACCAGTAGGACGTGGTTAAAGAGAAAGGACTAAATCCTAGCAGAAAATACCAACTTTTCCCAAAATCTTGTATTTTATAAACATTTCAGACAAATTTAGCCTCTTATTAGCCTTGCTTCCACATTCATGTCAATTATAGCACCAAACCAATCAAATAATAAAGGGGGAATCAAAGTTGAAAGTGGAGGAAAAAAGGGGATTGTGGACACACAGAAGCCAACTGTGAAGTTGAGACATTTTTGGGGTTTTTTTGCATGGCACTGACATTACAGTCTGCACTCAATTTACTTCGGCTGAACTCTGCATTGCTAAATGGAGAAAGGTCGACCATCAATTCAGCCCACACATTTCTGTTTCTTTGCAGCATCAACTTTTCAGTGAATTATTTCCTTCTGCTGCAGCAGTTCTTTCCGACTGTCATGGTATTTTTTTTCCCCACTCCTTTGTCCCCTTGTTTTATGCCACTTTTATCTTTGCTTTGTTCCCTTGTGATATGCAGTGAAACCAGCAATGCAATTAGCATAGTTAGTTACACTCATTCTGCCCTTTGACTATTTATGAAGACAATTTTTATGAACCTTAAAAAAAAAAAAAAAGAAGAAAAAAGAAAACCAACCACCCAAAACTTGAAGTGTCTTATACTTTACAATTTCCTCCTTTTCTTCTGACTGTGTGGAACCCTGATAACACTAAGGAAATGTTACATAAACAGACTTCACATGCGTATTATATATTGTTTGCAGGGAATCAATTTTGTCATAAATGAAAGTTTTCAATGTAGTTTGAATTACCTTCAATATCATGAAAACCTCCAGGAGTTTTTCTCTAAAACTGTAATCTGAACTGAAATCTGTTTCTAAACCTCCAGAAGAATTATTGATTGGGAGAGACTGTATGCAAAGGGATTTCAGTTCAGATGAAACCATTTTTTTAATCTATATTACAAAAACACTTCTGTGTTGCATATATTGCTAGATGAAGAAATAATACAAAGGCTGTTACTGAGACTGTGACATGAATAGGGAGCCTGGTACATTCATTATTTAACCATCACAAAAGAATGGCAATGATCTGTCTTTTCTCTGAAATGGGAAGAAGGAGAACAAGCCATGGCTGCCAAGTGTTAAGTGACACAACTTAAAAGTCTTCAAAGAGCCCTTAAGTAAAGAGGGCTGGCACTAACCATGTGCCCTCGTGTGATTACAGAGGCTGGGTCACAGTTGCTCATTGCACTGGGCTGCTGGTTTGGCCTTCAGAAGGTTCTGATCATTTTCTTTCCTTAAACACTAGGCATTTGAAGGGCTTTTTAATTGATCGCCCCAAATCATTGTTCATTTCTGAAAGCTGAGTTTCACTTTTTAGCTTGGTCCATTTAAACTTCCTTAAAGTAACTTAGATAATTGTACAAAATTCAGGCCCTTTAGCAATAACTGCAGTCCATTGAGCAACTGATGTCTGGTATAAACTTGCAGGATAAAAGGTCTAGCCAGGGAAAAATAACTTTGAATACTGTTTTCCAGCAACTTCTGTTTTTAAATCATCCCTGTGTGGATTCTCTTAGAATGGTAGTTCTAGGGAAGTCTAAGCAATAATGAACCATATGTAATGTATAAACCATGCTTTCCTGAACTAATATTTGAAGTTTTAACCTTCTGTATTGTAGAAATTGCATCATATAATAGGTAGATGTTCTGTGCTGGAAAACAAGGCTGTTTTGTGTCAGGTCTCTGAGGACAGAAGCAATTACAGCTAATGAGCTGTTATAGTTTGATTATTAAACTTGGGTTTTTCCACAGTATGGCCATCTTTGTTACCTCTGTGAGCCTCTTTTCCATCAGGAGATACAGTAAACTCCTTAGGCATCTGTGACCTGGATCACAGTTTAAGTATGATGCAAATTTTTCTGAATATTCCTTTTTTATTAGAGGAGCTCTGAAGTTTTCACAGAAGAAAAGGTGTGCATGTAGAGCAGGAATGCTGCTGTATTTATTTATTGTAGTTGCTCATCTCTCTCAGTGACACAATATTTAGTTCTATCCACTGCAACTATTATTGTTTAGCAACAGATTGTCTGTTTGGTGATATGTGCTACTGTACCTTAACAAAATAAAAATTCGATCCTCTGTCCAGGCTGAAGCAATTTTTATTGCCCTTGGCTGTACTGTTTGTGATTTTATACCTCTGAGTCACTGTGTATGTATCCAATCTAATGATGAAAATGTGTACATGCATTTGGATTTAAGAGATAACTTTAAATGCTATCTTGGTGTGATCTCATTTGAAACGGTCGCTACACATTTCTCCACTTGGCTGAAGAAACAACAGCAAAAGCTGTTGCTAATTTTGTTTTTAATTAATTGTGCAGCATGGATTTGTTGATGTGGCATGGATAGGGGTCAACTAAACAGATTTGCCTTGGGTTAATAGAAGTTTTCCATGATGTCTTCTGTTTCTGGTGCATAAAATATTCCTTAAAAATCTTAACTTCATGAACAAGTGGATAAAATCCTCACAATCAACCTATCAGCCTTTAACCAAGACTGCCACCACCCTTTGTATTCATCTACTGTGCAAGTTCTCTTTACTGGTAGGAGACCTCTGAAATGCTTTGAAAGAATTTTATTAATAAAAGGGTTTCAAGTGCTAAAATCTACTTTGTATAAATTAAAATAATGTCTTTTGGACTTTTCATAAAACAGTATATGCTCTACTCATCCCTGGAGTGGATTTCTTTTACTATTATTGCTGTGATGACACATAATTAAGTCAGATTACATTTTTATAGAGAGAGGAGAATAGCTAAGACACAACTCTAAATTATTCATCAATAAGTTTAACAACAAAAAAAAAAAAGGCAAAAGATAAGAATTCAAATTGTGCTCTCTGCTGTTTTCTTCTTCCTAAAACTAGATAATTTTATAATGGTATATTGTACAAATAAGTCTCTCTCTTCCTCCCCATGAGAGAACAAGAGACTTCATTTCACACCACATGTGTTATTGTGCTTATCTGCTGATTACCATATTATTTTGATTTCTGCGGTAGATTGTAAGCTCTTGTAGGATTATGGAAAGATTTCTTTCCCCAGGCTGAACCAGTGAGATTTTCAGCATCATGAAGACATAGATGAGTAGGAAAGAAACAGATTGGTTATTATATCGCTATGTATTTTTTACCCACTGTTTCATCTCATTTTTATCACTGCAGAGTCAGCATGAGAGCCGAGTAAGTTAATACACCTCCACAACGTTGTCACACCACTAAGTTTTAGGGTCTCTCCATACCCTCAACATGCTTAGTGAAAATGTGAATTGCTGAAATGGTGTATCCATAAAGAAGATCAGGAGTAGGCATAGTTATGCTTTGATTCAAGTAGGTAAAATACTCCTTTCGATTAGGAATTAAAAACATATGATGAAGGAAAGTGTGGATTTTCTAAACATCAGGGGCTTGTTATGTACAAGCCTTTCTTTCTGACTTTGGACGGGCTGATGCAAATTTGCAAGACTACCTACCAGGCATGTTAAGCTGAGTATTTCCTGGTAGAAAATACAAGGAGAAACAGAAATGAAGGTGGAAGTTTAGACCAGAAAAAAAAACCCAAAAAACAAATAAAAAGATAGTTGTCCCTCAAAGCTAAAAAAAGTATGAATTAAACTACTGTATATCTGTGCTCTGTATGTAACTCAGACTAGAAAAAGAAAAATAGTTTAAATAGAAATTAGATAGACATTTAAGACATGCAATGAAGATAACCAAGGGTCTTCTGTTATATTGGAAGCCTGTGGAGAAACATGGGAATGGCCAGTCAAGTGGTAGGTAGGTGACTGGTGGTTCTGACTGATGGCCATTTTGAAGCCTGAATTTCTTCTCTCTGTTTCTGGGAAATATTGGTGATGCATGTTTAAATTCAGTATGAGGGTGTCCTAAGTTCAAAACAGCAGTGGTACAAAAAGGAGGCACCAGAATGGTCAGGACTACGTAGACTTTGCTGCTCTGCTATTGGATTCTGAGAGGTCAGAGAAGTGGCTGTATCTCCTGTCTTACGAAATAAAACCAACTACATTCGAGTCCTTTGTAACTGAGAGAAATGGACCTGGAATGCTGTGTGAAATTCTTGTCAACTGCATCCAGGATGAACTGAATTTATGGAGAAAAGCAGAATGATGACTGAAAACGAACGTGGGGAGTACAGTGTAGGGATAGTTTTGCAGTTTTCACAATGCATGGAGATTGTCAGTACAGATTAAGAGGGAACCTTGGTCAGATCTGTACTGTTCATCACAATTACAAATTATTTGGAAAAGCAAGCGCTTAATGAGGTGACTGAGTCTGCTGATACTACAGAATTCTTCAAGGTGACTGAAGCTAACACTGACAACCAAAGGGTAAAGTGAGCTTGTGATTTTGAGTGGTTGGAGATAAAACAGGAGACAAAATTCAGTTCTGATAAGTGTAAAGCAATAGATGCAAGAAAGCATAACCCTAATAATTTTCACTCTGCCATGGGTTCATAAATGAGGTATAGACATTTTGGAAAGACATTTAGAATCACTGTGATTAGTTCAGCTTCTCCATGGACACCCCCT
>VWZG01002006.1:0-33446 GCA_013396735.1 Grallaria varia
TAGTAAACTGCATCCGCCCAGTCGAAGCACCATAGTAATTATCATAGATCCTGTCTACATTGTACATAATTAGCTGTAAAAAAAAAAAAAAAATGGTTCAGAAATCCACTTGGTATGCAAAAAGTTAAAATAATTTGGTCTCTTCAGATTCTTGACAGTTTTTTCCATAGTTTTAATCCCCAAAGTATGATATGGCCAAATATCTCCATCTTCAAAATATCACCATACGCCTGCCCTAGTATCAATATGTCAGTATCGACTTCTAACTGAAAGAAAACTCTGTAGAACTGCTCTAATTTCATTCTGTAAAAGCTATCTATCAAAATGTATCTATCATCTTAGTCATAAGGCTTCCAATTAAAGGAAAGTGTTAATAACTAAAAGAATTTATACATTTCAAATTAAAACCTCATAAACATGTTTTCAACAAGGAAGATCATGCAGAGACAAAAGCAAAGCTAAGTTTGCTTTCTGAAGCTGAAGTGTATTAAAATTTGAGAGTTCTTCATTAGAAAGCAAGCTTCTAGTGAAAAATTTCTACACATTTCATGCTTAATCTGCTATTCCAAAACTTCCACTGTATTTCAAATGACTGGTGCTTCAAAGTAATTTAAGATCACAAGCATCCCAACGGGAAAAGGTGGAAGCTTAGAAAGCCAGTAGCAAAACTCATACGTTCACATATTCGAACAACTGAAATAACACTGGCCAAAAAAAAGTATCTACTTACTATTTGTTCATTCTTTTGAGTATCTGCTGGTATCAATACCCACTCAATATCTAGTGGGCCTTTATCTTCCTCTGAGAGTTGAAAAGTACATGGCAACTTCACGTTCTCTCCTTGTGCTTTTTCAAACATTGAGTGGTCAAGTGAAGTTATAGTTAAGCTTTTTGTTAGACCTATAAAAATACATTTTAATGTTTTAAAAACAAGTCACAAACAGCTTTCAACAGAAGTCTTCTGTTACATATGATTGTATATTCAAAGCCATCATATACTTTTCCTGTATCGAAATCATGCCATTAGTCAGACTTGTCACTGCTGGAGAGATCCTGTGCAGATCCTGTTCCTAATAACAAAGCAGAGTCACCTGCTGTTCATTTGGGACCACATCCAGCAGGCGGCTACATCTTTCAAGCCATCCCATTTTTGGACAAATCAATTTCCATACAAAGCTAAACCCAACATTCTCAGCAGCAGGTCTTCAAGTTNTACTGCACCTAAATCTATGTATCAAAAGCTAAACCAAACATTCTCAGCAGCACGTCTTCAAGTTATTAGATAATCACCTTACCAGTACTCCCTTACTGCAAAATGAAGTCTGCCAGGATAGGCAGAATTGTTGTGAACTCCAGGCTTAGATCAAGTGAAATTACTTTATCTTGAGTTATAAGGACTCCTTTATCTACAGGGAGCAGACAAATTAATCCTTTCCAAAAATCTCAGGGAGTTTTTACACTTGTTTGTCCTTTCTGCTTGTCTTACTCCTTTAAAAAGGCTGTGTAATCCCTATCTGCATGCCTCTAGGCAAAACATGTTTCCAAACAACAAATTTTCCTCAATTCAGCCCTGAAAAAGAATCCATATAATGACACAGAGCTACTCAAAAGGCCTGAAGCTAGATTCCCCCTCTTTCACAATAATATCAGGCCTCCCGTCCATCAAGTGCAGGGCCTTGGCCATCATGACAGGAAATGGAAGTGCACCTTTTGCTCACTATGGAAGCAGCTTTGGCATTGATACATCCACTGTTTTGTTCACCTTGCTGGGAAACAAGTTTAAAATCATTATAAACAGTGCATTTATACTGTAACTTGCACTTCTCCATAGAGTAGAGAAGTTGTAGAGCATTTCTGCAGAAGATCACAGAATCACAGAATGCTAAGTTGGAGGGAATCCAACAGTTCTCCTACATTACTAAAATCTTGCTCTCTATGAAGTCTTTGGATTCTCTTCCCGATATCAAAACAATGGGATCTTTAATAACTATTAAAAAGATCCTGTAGAAAAAGAAATCACCTGAGGTACTAAGTTCCAGACAAGAGCCTGCAAGAGATTCGTTCACAATTCTTAATTACAAACATACAGTTACATATTAACTAGGAATATTTTCTTTCCCACTATTCTTGGTATGACTTTGCAGGATACTACCTTCAGACCAGGAATGAAAACAAAAGAAAAAAACCAACAACACACACAAAAAAAAAAACCACCACAAAAATCCCAAACAAACAAAAAATCCAACAACAACAACAACCAAAACAAAACAAAAAAACCACCACCCACCAACTTGAAGCAGGAAAGAGATTTAGGCGCAATGTTTCTTACCAACTCATGTCCACCCTGTCAAAGATAAGGTGTAACACGTTTGTAGCACTCCTTTTTTGCCAACAGTAAACCGACCTGAGCAAATAATTGTCAGTTACTACGCTGAATTAATAGCGTTCCCTAATGATGCTGATCGCATTTGTGGCACAGTATTCACGGAGATCTCCTCATAAAGGATCTTTCCAGACATCCAAGTGTAAAACTAGCCACTCTAAACCTCTTAAAAAGATCATTTGACTAGTGAGTACAATACAGTGTAATCCTTAAATTTGGTCAGCTTTGCATAAACAGATAGTACTAGCCATATCTCTATAAATGAGTAGAATCAGATGTCCATAAAGCACAGTAGCAAATACTGCAAATTCCTAAGCTGTTTGTCAGTGACTTCCATACTCTTCTGTCCCCTTTTCACCCACAAACTCATTAGGGAACTGTAATACAATATTCTCAAGTTCACGTCCAAATTGTATTTCTGCATTTTCAATTTTACTGCATTGAAGAAACGATATGGGATGCCAAGTACACTTTAGTGACTGATGATGAATAAATTCTGATGTTACTTCCTTAAAAGCCTCAAATCTGTAACCCAGGAAATTAAAAGCTTTCGTTCTTAAGTAAATCAGTGGAGAGAGCTTCTGATCTGTGAGAGCATCTCCAGTAACAGACACTCTCCCTTCTCAAGTTCCACCAAAAAGGATCACAGCACACACATTTCCTTCCCCCTCCCCACGAGGGGACCTGCTGAGAATTTCACAAACTGTTCAGAGATTCAGGTAAGAGCAACACAATGACATTTGCCTCTTCACAGTGGATTGAGGATAACAGAATTCCTACTCTGGAGATGCTACGATACATCCCTACTACTAAAAAATACAAAACTTCTTAGTTTTAGTTGATAACCTGCTGAAACACAACATGGCTAAAACAAACTGGACAGATGAGTATTCATATGATGATTTTTTTGACTACTTTTCCAAACAAATGGGACTCCTACAATCAATGTTTTATTTCTCTCTCTCTTCCACCATCACTTGTTCATCTCTTTGACAATTGCAAACAAATACAAAAGCAGAAAAAACAGCCCAGTGCAACCAGAAGTCCCTACAGTTGTTCATTTGTTCTGACACAGCTAAGAAGCATTAGATTCTTCAACTATCTCTTGCCTCTTCATTGCCAGACAACTCCATGTGCGTATAATTTCCCAGCGGCTGTTACACAAACTGTTTCTTGTTCAGACGGCACGACACTGAAAAAGGAACACTGGGAATGGGGAAAAAAATACATTAAAAGCTGGACGTACTACATTTCAGAGACACACTTCTACGAAACTAGACTCAGTAGTCCTGCCTATCACAGAGCAGTTTGCTTAAAGTGCTTTAAAAGCCAGAAATATCAAACCTTTCAGTCTCAAGTTTCTACTATAGCACTCATTTCTCTCATCCAAAACATACAAATCAACACAGTAACCATGTACCAACTAACTGCAAAACCCAGCAGTCTAAAGTGCCTTGTTCAACATTTACACCACATACAAGACTGTTATAAAATGTTTTAAAAAGGTTCGAATTTTCAAAAATTTTCAAGTGCAGGCAGTCAATGTGCATGAAAATACTACCTGGAAACATGTCAATGAAAGCTAAAAGCACACAAACCTCAGGACACCACTCAAAAATCATTCCTGCACCTGAAGATTCCAACACACATCAGCTGTTATGAGAGGTACTAAAACTTTAGTCTGAACCATCTAATCCTCAGAGATTTTTCATAAATCTCAATTCCTTCCTTACTGCACATCTCCCAGCACCTCATCTTTACTATACTAGTGCTCCACAGCCTCTTTCCTAGGCTAAGGACACAGCATATAAAGGTTTTTTCCACTTTTTCTTTTGGTCAATATTAGCATACAGAAGTAGCAAGCACCTCAATTAAGGTATGCGCCAGAGCTGGCTGGGTTTGAACTGAGCATTAGCAACACAAGGGAGTGGCAGGTAACACTAGTTGGAGCTTCCCTTCTGCAGAGAAGACACACACATCTCCTGCCAGATACGCTCGTGAAGGTGGTTTGGCCAGATTCAACATGTCAGAGATCGTCAAGGGTTCTCCAACCCTTCTTATCGTCACCACTATCGGTTTTGTTTTTTTTATCCTTCTTTCCCCTAACTACCACTTGCTCATAAAGCCACCCACCATACTATTAACAAAGGAGACCTGGAGTAAAGCAAGAGTGACTAGAGAACTCCAGGGGCAAAGAAGGACATGGGTGCATGGGTGACATTTTCTCTTCTTGCTCTTTTCACGTGAGGAGTAAAAGGCTTGTAGAGACACACCCTTCAATTTAAGGACACTGCAGGATTAGCAGTGCAAGAAGGGGTTTATTTTTATGGCCACAAGTGCTCCAGAGAAATGAGGGCTCCCAAGCTGAGATGGGATCCACTTGATGAAGGGGGTTATGAACAACCTCGTCACATTTGGTGACAAGCGCTTGAAATGAGATATCTACCAAGGAATGGTAATTGAAGCTTGAAGTTAAGGGAGGGAATAGAGATAGAGACATATTAAGTACATGGGCCAGGTTGGTGGGAGGATGAGAGATCTTGGTGAGGACAAAGCATTTTGAAAGGGGAAGCACGTAATGCACCTGTACGCAGAACTATGACACCAAAGTAAGTAAGACGTGGGATAGCTTGCATGACTGGAGCTTTGTCACTGATGCATACAGGCTTTTTAATGAAGCCAGGAAGGAAAGCACAGCAGGTGAATTGCTCTTTACCTGAAAGAGTAGCTGGAACACAGAAAGCTGTTTGACAGGACAGACAACAGGCTGGTTAAGAGCTTGTGGGTCAGGATTAAAGGAGAGGACCATATGGACAACATCACACCCTTTGTTACAAATCACCTGACCAGGGTAAGAAAGCTGATGAAGTGTATTTCAACAATTCCACAAAGTCTCTAAAAACCACAGAGACTGGTTATAGGAGGACACTTTAACCTCCCTGATATCCACTGGAACGGCAACACAGCAGGACACAAATAATCCAGGAAGCTTCTAGAAGATTTCAGGGGAAAACCAGCGCTAAACGAGTCAATTCTCATTTGATACTTTCTTTAAATTGCTTTCAAGGAAAAACAGGAAGAACTTGCTGGTGATGGGATCAACAGCAGCCTTGAGTGGAGTGACCATGAAATAGTGAAATTTAAAATCCTGAGAAGAGTGAGGAAGGCAAATCCAGCATAGACTCTGCACTTCAGAAGGGTGGCCTGACTTACTCAGTAGCTGGAACTCTGTGGGATCAAGTTCTGAAAAGCAGAAGAGATCAAAAAAGCTGGGAGGTATTTAATGAGAACTGCTTTTAACCACACAAGAAATACATCCCAACACTTAGGAATATAAACGGACCAATTACCAGCTTGGCCTAAGGATGAAGAAGTAAAAACAGGCTACCAAGGCAGGAATTGCCCTGACATGCAGCACCCCTGCCAGGGAAGTTAAAACACAACCAAAACTGAAAGCAGCACAGGACTCTAGGGCCACATGAAAAGCTTCTACCATCATGTGAACAGTAAAGAAAGAAGAAGAAAAATAGCACAGGGGATGGCTGACACAGAGAAGACCAAAGTATTCAGTGCAGACACTGTTTGGGGTGGAAGGTTGGATGTGGTATCAGTCATGTCCAACACAAACAATTCTGTAACTGCATTAAAGATCCATACAAAGCCAATGCACACAGTGACAAGATGACATTTTCTCCAAATTTTCCCAACTTCACATCTGTCAGTTTTCATTCAAATCAGGGAGACTCCACTTCTTTTCACTTCCCTAGAATGTTCCTCAAAACATGAGTGGATCAACTGTACTAGCATGTAACTGCTAGTACGTGGCAGGCAGACATTTTACCAAGCTCAAGAAAGATCTCTATTTGTTTTGGTTAGCACAGTTTCATGGATAAAATTTCAGACCTTTTTCAGACTTGTTTGAACACACCAGAAAGATGACGGTTTCTCAAGTCACTTATCCCACTTACTCAAAGATGCTTAGCACTAAAATACTTAATTTCTAATTGCAGCAAATAAATCACCTCAAAGTTTAGACTCAGAAGAATGCAACACATCCCCCAAAACCAGCTGAAAGTCTTCATAGAAGTGCGCTTGAACCAAATACACGTATATAGTTCTCAATTTTTTCAAGAAGAAAATGTGCCATACTCATCTGGGGCAAATAAAAGAATGAACCTTTGTGTCAGGGTGAGAAGAGACAAGCACCCTTTCTCAATGAAGAAGAGTAAATATTATCCCTCTTAAAAGTTTGTATCAGAAGAAGGTAAGAGATCAATACAGATTTGAGTTTCTTAATGTAGGATAAAATAGTCCTTCTCTGGGAATCTGACCCTAAAGAACATTGCAAACTATATCACTATGACTGAGCAGGTTTTCCACATGATTTCTCAAGGGGTAGAAACCAGCGCATTATCTTTAGAAAAACTCTTTCCTTCTGAATACCTCTTCCCTTCTGAATAAAAACTACGTTATTATTAAGAATAATGTAGGGAAAATTAATTATTTGATAGAATTTGATGGAAGCTGTGTTCTAGTATAAAAGAATCTTCAAAACAGAAAGCAGACTTCAATTCTTTTTTTAAGAAATTAAAATGGAGCAAAGCTTTCTTCCTTCCAAAACAGATACAAGCAGAGCCATGATATATACTAACAAATAACCGCAAGCAAATTATTAGATTAATTACTTATGCATTTAGTATTTTCTTATTTAATTGGGATACACTGAAATTCTTGGTGGCTTACAGAAATTAAAGTGTACATATAAATTTGGCGTATTTCTGGCACCAGATAAGGTTATGTCACAAAAGCGTTACATAACCCGACAGACACTCCCTCCCTAAATGGGTAACAGGACTGTTTCTACATAAGGTAAGAGCAGGGTTCAGAGATGCTGTTGTACTTACAGCCATACCTGACCCATCTGTAACTGCATTTACAGAGTACTTTACTGCCAAGCTCTCCAAAAAATCTTGTTTGCCAGTATCTGCTTCCAAACAAGGAGAGTCTGTACATACAGTAACGCTTTTCTTCACAGAATGAGGCCCTAAGTAGCAAGTAATGATCACAACCAGAAATGCACCTCAGCAGTCTTAGAGATACAAGTTGTAAAACTCACTTAAGAGACACATCATCTTAGACTTTTCTTTCACACACAGATTACAGATGTACTTGTGATCAAAACTTTTCACTGGGCAGATTGCAGTCTCAAAAACTACCTTCTTACCATCCCCATTTTACTCCCAAATACGCTTCTTATCCACAGTTAATCTCCCACATTTTCCAGCTAACTGTAATGATTTTATAGAGCGAAGTTCCCCAACTCCCTCCTTTCCCACCTTCACTCGGAGAGAAGTTCTGCAACATCTTATTTGAAACCTACACTTCCAAAAGAAGGCCCTGTGGGGCTGAGTCAAATTTACACACTTAGCAAACGGGGAGTAGATATGGAGGTAGGTACACGCTGAGGGAGACCTCCTGGTGTTCACCGGCAGAATCCAACGCAAACACAAGTCTCCTTTATGGCTGAAATGCCCACAAGCAGCCACCATCTCACAATCGCCTCCTGCTTCCTCACAACACAAACCATCAGCATCCTCAACTGCCCAAGGAAGCTTGCGCAAGGCACGGAGCTGCCAGTCAAGTAACTGGATTTAAAGTTGCCTTCGCAAAATAATAAAGGGAAAAGAGTATTTGACATTACTCATTTTAGTGATTTTTGCAGCACGCAGGAGCTGGGTCACATCAGCAAGAACGCCACAAGATGAAGTTACCTCATGGTGTTTCGCCAGTTTGTCACAAAAGAGGGCACGACAAACACTAAATTCTTGATTTAGCAGGGAGACCAGATCCCCTCCCCTCAAAAGGTAAAAAAACCTCTAAAAACAAATGCCTATCTTCAGATTCAGGTAACCACAGTTTCCAAATCTTAACTCCAAGAGGAAGGACCCAGTACATCCACAGCTTTCAGAAACTTGGGCCCGAAACACTACGAAGCTTTGCTGCATCTAATTCTCCACATGTCATAAACCCTACAGCTTCTGGCAAGCATCACTGCATTACAAAACATCCCCAAACCACTGTGTCCCTGGCTCTGAGGAGGTCTGACATTAAGGCTGAATTACCCCCATTTCAGTTTCTGTATAAGTTGTATCAGACTTGGGATATTCAGGCTGAGCAGCTTGGGAGTACCAAAAAGAGAAGGGAAAAGAGTCAATTCCAGATTTTCAACCAGTTCTCATCATACTTATTTTCTCAACTTCACTGTTTTTCCATGGGACACATGACATGGAACAACACAAAGAACAGTCCCTAAAGAATTTTCCGTAACTTAATAAATATTAAAGGATTTATGTCAATCAAAGAAGAAGTTTAATGGAAGGATTTAAAAAAAAAAAAATCACTTGTCTTCCCTTTAGAATGCAAATCCAACAGATTTGGGCACTTTTGATGTGAGAATGAAACACAAAAATGCGTCAGGACAGAATCCAAAATACTGTTATCTCAACACACATTCTATTAATTTAGCCAGGCACCTTGGTAGCAAAGAATGATTAATCTTTACAGTAACCTCACCTGAGGTAAAAACAAGCAAGAGATGAGAGACAGGAACAAATAAGCAATTGATAATGAACTAACAAAAGCTAGATAATCATGCAGCAGTAAACAAAAAAGGTAAGAAAGAGTGGCACAGCATTACTGCACTTAAAGTTATGTATCCAAAGTGGCTGGGGTTTAGTACATTACCATTCTAGAACTCTGTAGAGGACTCACATTTTTAGGATAATTCAGTGCTGATAAAGGCAAATCACAAAGTTTTTTTTTAACAAAGAAAGTACTGTCCTGCTAATACCAAGTGTTAAACAGTTACAGTTTAACTTGCTTCACAGATCAAATCATGCTTGACCCTCTAAGGCTTGTTAACATACAATGAAATGGTACAATTTTCATAGATAAGCACAGTTTGCTCTAAGTAGTAAAAATAAGGAAAGAAAGAAAGAAATCAACAATCATCTTAGCAAAAACAAGCCTACCTAAACCTAACATGTCAAGGGCTAGTGACAGTAACATACTACATATTCCTTGACTCAAACCTCAAAAAGGCCCAATCCAAAAAGGTTAGAGAGAAAACTTGCATCTCTTTATTAGCCTAAATCCACTTTGGTTAATCCTCCAAGACAGAGATTTAATATTCAGGCAAATGATGTTCAACACCTGCATTTCAGACCTCCCAGGACAGCACTCACTAAACTAGAGTCACAGATCTTAGTGGAACTCTGCTCCTGTGCAGAACAGATACAGTTTATGGAGTCAGAGAAAGTAAAGACAACCCAGGAATAAAAGTACTCATCTAGAAAAGCAGAGATTTGGCTCCAGTCCTTGCTCCAAACAGTCTCTCCCTTCCTAGTTCATTTAGTCCCAGATTAAATATAAAAATAGATCAGGAAACTAATTCCTGAAATTTTGGAAGAAAAGACCTCGAGTTTTATATGGACACTTAGGAGAAACAATATCTTTAAATCCCTCTCTTGCACATTTTACCTCAGCTACCTCATCAAGAGCTCAAAGAAGCTGAGTGACCAAACTCCCAGAACTCTGGTTAAGTTTTCAGGGCACTTTTTCCACAGATGGTGCAGCTAAAAGGCTTATGTACATGGAATAAGGTTCTGCCATAGGCTACAAAGAGAAGGCTGATGAAACAGCAGGGGCACTCAGAGCAAAGCACAAAAGAAAACAAAACAAACAAACACCCTATGTGTCCCATAAGCCTGGGAAATTTCTGCCACCTGGACAGTCACCTCTGCTCCCGCATCTCAAAGCAGTGGGCTTGTATTGCCGAACCTCATCTCCTCTAAGCCAGCAGGGCAGTGGGGAAGCACCACTTCTGAGGTACTTTTACTTGAACCCACAAATCCTCTGTCAAATCACACGAGAAAAAACTACTGGAACGACAGTAAATAGGCTAAGCACACTTCTTCCGGGACAGAAAAGAAAGAACATTTTCCTTCAGTCTGGATGTCTTCATCCTGCGGTGGGNTCCACTTTGGTTAATCCTCCAAGACAGAGATTTAATATTCAGGCAAATGATGTTCAACACCTGCATTTCAGACCTCCCAGGACAGCACTCACTAAACTAGAGTCACAGATCTTAGTGGAACTCTGCTCCTGTGCAGAACAGATACAGTTTATGGAGTCAGAGAAAGTAAAGACAACCCAGGAATAAAAGTACTCATCTAGAAAAGCAGAGATTTGGCTCCAGTCCTTGCTCCAAACAGTCTCTCCCTTCCTAGTTCATTTAGTCCCAGATTAAATATAAAAATAGATCAGGAAACTAATTCCTGAAATTTTGGAAGAAAAGACCTCGAGTTTTATATGGACACTTAGGAGAAACAATATCTTTAAATCCCTCTCTTGCACATTTTACCTCAGCTACCTCATCAAGAGCTCAAAGAAGCTGAGTGACCAAACTCCCAGAACTCTGGTTAAGTTTTCAGGGCACTTTTTCCACAGATGGTGCAGCTAAAAGGCTTATGTACATGGAATAAGGTTCTGCCATAGGCTACAAAGAGAAGGATGATGAAACAGCAGGGGCACTCAGAGCAAAGCACAAAAGAAAACAAAACAAACAAACACCCTATGTGTCCCATAAGCCTGGGAAATTTCTGCCACCTGGACAGTCACCTCTGCTCCCGCATCTCAAAGCAGTGGGCTTGTATTGCCGAACCTCATCTCCTCTAAGCCAGCAGGGCAGTGGGGAAGCACCACTTCTGAGGTACTTTTACTTGAACCCACAAATCCTCTGTCAAATCACACGAGAAAAAAAATACTAGAAAGACAGTAAATAGGCTAAGCACAATTCTTCAAAGACAGGAAAAAAATTTTCTTTCAGTCTGGATGTCTTCAGACAGCATTAAGTTAATAACTACCTCCAATTAATGCAGTGTTGCATACCTGTGCCCCAGTTTTAATGGTACTGCACAATAAAGCCAGAAGCTACTCATCCTCACAACTTAATAAAAAAAATTCTTAACTTTAAGACTCATAAACAGAACTACCAATAGCCCCAATGCTGCAAATACACAGCATGAGCTGCATTTCATTCCTAACTGCAATTCACTGATGTCAGGTGGAGTAGTTACACAACTGTGAAAACCTAAAAGTCACAGGCTGAAGTTTTAATTATCTTTTTTTTTTTTTTTTAATTTCCCCACAACATTTGTTTCTTTCCCGACATTGCCCTTGCCTTCGGATTCTAACATCCCTTCTTTCTTCTTACAACTGTCCTTGTGCTCCTTACTTGTTCAGCACATTCTTGACGCTTTTTGGTTGCTAAACCCAAAGCCAGGAGCCTGTATCCTAGCAACTGCAGCCTGATGACCTTCCTCGAGTGGTACGTGCTTATCAAGTGGAGAGAGGGGGCATTTGGATCTCCTTACAGAAGCAAAGGATAAGCTTTCGGAGTGCAACTGAAAGGGGGAGGGGACATAGTAACACAAACCGGGATTAAGATTAGTTTTAAGCATGTGAGTACTGTTTAGCCCAGTACCTACAGAGGATCCCAATGAGTTCCAAGTTCTGATGCTTGGTCACATTTAAATGATCCGGCATGGCCCTAATTCAACATGCAGTGTTAAGAAAATGACAATTAGCATGGTCTGGACTTGCTGAGGTCCTGCCTCGTCGTCCTCGTGTTTGATCCCGTCACCTCCCTTCATGCCACTCTAACACTTTATGGAAAAAAGCAGAAAGCCAGAACAAAGACAATTAGCATGGTTTGGACTTGCTGAGGTCCTGCCTCGTCGTCCTCGTGTTTGATCCCGTCACCTCCCTTCATGCCACTCTAACACTTTATGGAAAAAAGCAGAAAGCCAGAACAAAGAGTTGACTCCCCTAAAAACCGACGCTGTGCAGCAAGTTTTGCACCTGCTGGGGTTCTCCAAACACAGGTCCCCTGAACACAAGGTAAGTGGGGTAGGAGCACAAAGTCAGAGAGAGAAGGGCTGTGAGGTTGCCTGAGCCTTGATCTGAGTTTGCTTACCCTGTCAGGGAGAGCCATTTCCCATAACAGCAACTCAAGCCACGCTGTGACCAGCTCTGAGCAAGCAGCGCTGTGCAGTCACGAAGTGGTGTGAGTCAGTGAAATCACCCAGAAGGGAAACAACATTATTAAAAAATAAGTTTTCTTCGAGGCACCAGGCTGCTCTGACAAGAGGGAGGGAAGAATGAACCAACCAACCACCTCGAGAGACACAAAGTTACACCAGATGTAACTGCATCACATCTACAACGGGGCCAGGTGGAATTTGAAACTGTACCTCCAGACTGCACTTCAGAGCCATTAAAGGCTCTAGAAATACTAGAAATAGTATTATGAAGTGTAAAAGGAAATAAAAGCCAACTGCCATAAAGACGTTTGAGCAAAAAAGAAAGCAAAGAAGAAAAATATCAGAACCCAAACTCTGACACAACTTATACATAAACCTGCCTCTCCTCCACCAAGTCTGCATCAACTGCATGGGGTGTTTTGCTTTTAGCTCTGCAAGTCACTTTCCTGTTACAAACCGATATTGAAAACTTACACAGTCGCTAAACAATCAAGTCCCGTGGTTCGATCTTTTTCCTGCCAATTTGAAGGCATTTAAGAGGGAACTGAATGAAGCAGATCACTTGCAGTGTGAATGCATTGTGCACATCTGTCAGTCAATGCATCAGGGAGCTCAGTACAATCAAACACTTAACAGAGCAGCCATATTATTTTCACTTGAGTAAAAGGGTTTTGGCTTTTCCGAGCTACTGAACAAGCAATGCTTTTTTCCTAGCACATGCAAGTTTTGCATTAAGACTGACAACTATTTCAGTAGTAAAAGGTTATTTTTTCTTTTTTTTTTTTNTGCTGTTCTCTTGTTGCTGGGTTTTTTTTTAAGAAAGAGGTGAGGCATCACAATGATGGAAAAAAAAATCTGTCTGCCCACTCTTTCTTCCCTACCTGCTCCACTCCCATCACACAAGAAACAGAAAGGAGTAAGCTCAAAAATTAGAATATGCACCCTAAATAGCCACAAAGGTAACTACTCAGTTAAAAATGTAGGGAGATTTTAAAATATCCATATATACACAAACACATTATTTTTGCACATCTTAACAGAGATAAAGTATTGCTTGTAGCTTATACTGTTGATACATCTAAAACAAAGAACTGAAGATGCAGATCAATTCCCTACACAAATTAACCCTGCAGAAGTTCAAACAGTTGTTAATTCATCAAATTCCCAACCTTTCATCCAACAACAAATTGTTCATGCTGATTAAACATTTTTCAGCATACTAAGCACAGGCTTTAACCCTAGGACATGAAAAATATATCTATTCAAAAAATGTCACAGCAAGTGGAACCGCAAAACTTGTGACCATCATGTACCTCAGATGCTTCTTAACAGTAGCTAAAGGACACCACAACACCAGTGAAGGGCTCTGGGTTACAGCCAGTAAAGCTCAAAATCTTGCCTGTATCACATGATTCAATAAGTAGGTGATACGGGGGGGGGGAATCAATAGTAAAAATATACTCCACCCACATGTGTTTGAGATTCCAGTTGACACTCCTTTGTTATAATTCACCCCTGATTTCATTGAATTGGATCAGGAAAAGGAACAGGTAGAAAACTGACTTGACAAAAATTTAGGTTTTTTCTGACTCTGCAACTCCTTGAACTGGCTCACTATGGAGCCAGATGAATGCCAGGTACAACTTCAAATGGGATGCAAAAATAATCTTGGGGGTCACATCTAGCCATTCGCCTGATTGCCTGATTTAGCAATGTAGTCTGACTCCCCAGCTAAGCTTCCCCCAGTCCAAGGTTTTACAGACATTTTCCTCCTATGGGAAAGTACTGATCAAACAGAACGGGTCTTCCTCTTAATGCTCTTCCACCGACCTTCCTGCTCTGTACCAGGACAAGGCGATGGCAAAACTCTGTTTCAAATCATGCGATCTAACCAATTAAAAAATTCAGGTTTTCAGCAACTGAGACCCATTTTCCACATGCTCACACCATCAAGGCAGTTGTGCAGTAAAGGAAAGACCAGCAATGAAGCAGGGGCTGCTTATGTTCCAGCTGCTACTGAAAAAAGGTTTCACAGAACTATGCCTTCACTGCCACTTACTCCCATGGCAACAGGCTGAAGTGGCTCTTCTTTCAGCCATCCTCTGAAATATGCAAATGAGCAAAAAGAGGAATTCCATAAAAAGAAAAGAGGGGGGAAAAAAAAGGAAAGGAAAAAAGGAAGAGCAGCTAATTTGATGTAATGGGCAGGACACATTCTTACAAGCTGCTGAGTCACACATTGTCCTAATTTTTAATCACAGAATTGTTACAATTGGAAGGGACCTCTGGAGGTGACTTAGTCCAACCCTCCTGCCAAGGCAGGGCCACCTATAATGTTTCGCACAGCATTTAAAACCTCCATGAAATCAACCAGAAGTTGCAACAAGAGCAAAAAGAAACCTGTTATTAAAAGCTTATGAATACATGCAAGCAACAAATGATTAAATTAGTATGTTGAAGCAATACTGTCCCCAAACCCAAATTCTCCAGCCTGTACAAATCTCTGTATCCACTGGGGCAAATGAGTTTTGAAATTCTCCAGTACTGGGATAGATTTGAAGATATTCAGGATTAATTTCTTGAAGCGTGAATGGCATGAGTAGCAAAGCATATGTGTGCTCATATAAAAATGTATTTCTTGTAAAGCAGCAATAGAAATGAAACCAGACATTTAGGAGTGGGAGTTTCATCTCTCTATTAAGTGGACTTGGCTGTGGATGGAGCTGTGACAAGAAGTGACGACAGAGAGGTAGCCAAAGTTTGATGCAACACAGGCAAAGCCAGCACAGGGAGGGTGGGCAGTCACAGAGGAGACGAAAGTGAGGAGCTATAATAATCCCTACAGCAGCATTCTGAATGCATAAAATATCTTCCGATAAGCACAGATTAGTCAAGGCAAAAATCATTAACAAAAATCTCACGGTTGATGTCACAGCAGTTGACTAACAGTTGATTACGTCATTTCCAGTTAAAAGTCTTTCGGACTTCTTAAAACACTTAAGATCTGGGAAACCTAAAAAGAATTCCTGAGCTTCAGATGACTTTTTTTGTTAATGGACACTTCAGAAGAACTTGAACCCTGCAACTTGTTTTTAACTACTGCTGAATAGATGAAGCATACCAGGTTTAGCAACTAAGAGACTGGGATAGGAATGGTCATTAAACTCCTGTGACAGTCAAATTCCTCCTAATTTAAGCTTCTGTAAGATCCTGTTGCATGCATAAAAACATGAACAGGCTTAAGTTCCTTATTATACTTATTTGACAAAGTGTATTAGCCACCAAATGCTGACTTCCCATACCCGCATTAGGTTCTACTCCTGCATACATGTTATTGGAATTACTTTTGCAAGTTTAATAATAGGGCAAAACCCATGCACTTTTCCTGAAGCTTACCAGAACTTCCATTCTATTTCAAAGCCTACTATTCTATTAATAAAGAGTCATATATTATGATATATTACAGAATTTCAACAGAGTACAAAATTACCTATTACCATTGTAAACAAAAAAAAAAAACAAAATGCACACAAACCCACAAAACTCACTACAAGCACAGCAATAAGAGAGATTCCTACAGACTAAAGAAATTCCTGCCTAGTTATTTACCTTCAAACTCTACTCAAACTCTTATCCTCAACTGGGGCATTTAGATGCCCAGCATTACTGTTTTGTAAAACATATCTTCTGAATGGATCACCATGTATGTAATCACTTTTTTCATATCTATACAAAGATAGATACTAATTTGGATATGTTAACATTTCGGTAATTAAAAATTTGTAAAAATGTGTAACGTCAGAACACAAGTTTAACAGCTGTAGGTCAGTACCTTATTTACTAAATCAGATCACGAGTTTGGCACCTATATTATTACTCTTGTTCTTACAAAACCCTACACAAATCTAGATTTCCACCAAATGGAATGAGATTATTTCCCCAACACTGTAAAACCAGGAAGCCAGTACCACACCACAGGATGTCACACTTAACATAGAGAGCTGGGTGAAGGAGGAAGTGGGGACATTCAGAATGACGGCCATTTGTCTTCCAAAGTCACCTCTGCACGTGATGGAGCCCTGCTTTCCTGGAGATGGCTGAACACCTGCGTGACCACGGAAGTAGTGAATTAATTCCTTAATTTTATTTGCTTGCATGCATGGATTTTGCTTTCCCCATTAAACTGTCTTCATCTCCAACAGCAAGTTTCCTCACTTTTACCCTTCTGACTCTCTCCCACATCCCAGCACAACGGGAGCGAGTGACCACCTGGGTGGTCCTTAGTTTCTTGCTAAGGTTAAACCACGACAGCCACAAATCCAAGTAAAGACTTCAGCACCTAGACAATCCTTCACTGCCAACAGCTTTCACTCAACTGCACAAAAAATAGCTTCCTCTAACTTTGGTCCATATGGAGAATGGCAACTTACTGACATCCGTTCCTTCAGTGAAGGAAGTCATGTCTATCTGGAGCACAGACCCAGAAGTACTAACCCAATCTGATGGGAAAAAACACAAGCAAGCTCAGAGGACATATCAACTATGATTTACATATTATTCAGTTATTTCCTTCAGAGGACTGTGAAACACATGTCTTTCAGGGTAGAGTTATCCACATAACTGTACAAAAGATGTATCTGTGTTTTGATAAAGAGCATTACTTCATTTACAAAGTTATCCAATTTCACACTTAGGTCTGAAGACACCTGTATCCCTCAGTAGAACTGAATTGTACAGTTTTGTTTTGGTTTGACATTTCCTCATATATTAATTAATCCTAGTTTTTTACTATCATAGCCTTTGATGCCCTAGCAGTGATCCAGCTCAACCACACTACATACAGTTCTAGTCACAACAAGCTTTTTTTGAAGCTTTTGTTACATCAAGTGTTTCAATATGAATGCTGATTACTAACCTTGTCAACTAAATACTAGTAGCTCATAGCTCTTACACAGCATCTACCTTAACTCTGCTTAGGGGAACAGAATTAATGCAGAACTACCTCTTCCCTTTCATGCAGGAGATCAGAGGTCACCGCTCCATGATAGACATAGAATTTTGATCCAATGAGTAATTTCCCAAAACAGCAGTGACATCAAC
This sequence comes from Grallaria varia, assembly GCA_013396735.1. Classification (NCBI taxonomy): domain Eukaryota; kingdom Metazoa; phylum Chordata; class Aves; order Passeriformes; family Formicariidae; genus Grallaria; species Grallaria varia. Next base: position 17,587 of record VWZG01002006.1, read on the forward strand.
ATAGGCACTAACATTTCAACAGGAAATAAAACCTGGCCTCCTGACACCACTGATACACATTTTACCGTGAACCCAAACCTCTCCATAGGTGTTTTGTCACCTTTTGTAGTTTCACACAAGTCTGGGTCAACTTTAGTGGAAACTTCTTTTTTTTTTAAAGGTATGTTTAGGAAACATTCACATGGCAGCCAAGTTCACTACAGGAACCTAGTAACACCCAATATTTGAGGTGAAAAACATTCACCCACTCTTTATTAGCCCTGGCATGCTCGGTTTGGTTTGTGTACTTTTTGGGTTTGGTCTGTTGCCTTTTTTTTTTTTTNCCTTTTTTTTTTTTTTTTTTTTTTTCCCAGAGAATATCAACTCCTTTGTCTTCTTCCAGCACAGCAAACCAAACGAGCTCAGGTCCATCCAATTCAGCTTCTTCCCTCCCGCCCTCAAATCCTCACTCGCATCTTCCACAGTGTTCAACAGCGGCCATGGGGTGTGGACAACTGGGGGCCGGGGGCTCTGTGGGAGCCACCCCGAGAGCAAACACAGAGCCAGCCCGGGCGCCGGAGGGGGTTCTTTGCTCTCTTCGCTCCGCTGTTCCCGCGTGGCGCCCGCTCCGCCACCGTCCTGCGGGGAGCGATNCGGCCCCGCCGCCAGCGCGCACAGAGCGGGCACAGAGCGCCCCGGGCACCGCCACGGGCGGGCACGGCACAGCACAGGGGCTGCCCGAGACGGACAAATACACGGTGGAAACCCTCCATACACACACACACACACACACGCTGGAGATCCACACTCCCACACACACACGATGGAGACCCCCACAGGCGCAGGGGCGGCCACCGCGGGCGCCGCCGCGCTCTCTCCCAACACGACAGTGCCGACGCCTGCCTGCCTCCCTCCCTCTCTCTCTCCCTCCGTCCCGTCCTGTCCAGTCCTTTCCTTTCCCTTCCCTCCCGCCCCCTCCAGCCGCGCCCACCTGCGGAGCAGAGCAGCCCGAGGCACAGCGCGAGCACCAGCCGCGGCGGCTCCATGGCGGGGCAGGAGCGGCAGTGACACCCGGCACCGGGCTCCTTGCGCTCCGCGAGCTCCCGGCTCCGTCCCCGGCTCCCGGCGGGCCCCTCCCCGCACCGCCCAGCAGGTGAATCAGCCCGCCCGTCACTTCCGGCCGGTCCCCGCCCCGCCGGCGGCACCTGCGGCCGCAGCGGAGCCTCCCAGGGCCGCCGCCGCCCTCCCCGGTCCCCACGGACGGGGCGCTGCGTGGCCCGAGCGGGGAAGGTGCCCGCGGGGCCCGTCGGCGGTGCCGTCCCCTGCGAGAGCCCTCGGGACTCGTCCCGGTCCCCACGGCGACGCCGCGGCAGCGCCCTGTGCTCCCTTGGTGCAGCGCGCACGCCTTTCCACTGAAAGACCTGGAATTGCGGGAGTCTGGCGAAGGAGACAAAAGCGGGGCGAGAGGGTGTGCGCAAGGGCACGCCCCGCGCTCGGTTCCGTCGCTCGGCGCCCGCAGCGGCAGCCCCGGCGCGTCCCGGGCATACGCGGTTTGTGCTCCACGTGCGCAGCAAAACCATCCCGGGCGACTGTCAGAACACAAAGCCCACCTGGCCAGGTTTATTCCCACAAACTTGTTGCCCTGCATGTGTTACTCTATACTGCAATAGCCCAGCTGTTGACTGGCATGAATGTGTTTCTGGCACCTGTAAAGGGACAAAGGTGTCTTGGTACCATGGCCTTTGTTTAGTGCATGCTCTGTCCATATTAAGAAGTCCCCATAACCAAATATTTACACCAATGAAAAAGCTGTGCAGTCCAGATTTGCCTTCCAAACACATTTTGAAAGGTGTTACTATTTTTGATTTTTCTGTGATGTCCATAATAAATAAAGTTCAAATACATTATTAACCAATTATGCTCTGGATGTATGAGGTGAGGGTTTAAAGACCAAATTTCCTTCTGGCCTTCTTGAAAACATTAGAGTAAGAGGGTGTCATATACTCAATGGGAGTTTTTCCAAAACCCTTAGGTAAAAAGGAGGTGCGATACCTTTCATTCAATAAAGGGTTCCTAGTGATGAAATCAGCAGTGTCTCCATTTCTGCTGGAATTATCAATATATGAAAGTGCACTGGCAGTCTTTCAAAGTGGTTGGTTTCTCTGGGCAATGCAGCAGCTTCGACCTGCCAGCTCAGAATTGGTTTTGTGATAAGTAGGGCAAATTCGTTGTCATTCTCCATGAAGGTTCAGATAAGTAGCGATTGCATCTGGTAAGGACATGACAATTCACAGCAACTGCTAGTTCTCCTTTTAAAAGCAAATCTATCCAAGAAGATGCTGGATATCGTAGGTAAACCATAGAGTTTTATTTTGGGTGATTTCAAGTATTTCATTTAATGAGAGAACAGAACAGAACAGCCTTTCCCTTCTATAAGGAGAAAGAAAATAGTAATGCAATCTGAAGCTAAAGGAACCAGAACCTCCAAGTAGGGGTATTAAGAATTTGTTTGCTTCTCTTATTTTCTGTGTGCTGCAGACTTGTGCTTTAAAGGGTACTATGACTCGAGTATCCCAGGCTGACTGGACGAGTGAGATTTCTTGCTGTACATCCACTTGTGTCAACACAGAAATTATATACCATGGAAAGTATAATGAGGCAATTACAGTGATTACAGAAAGAGAAAATGATTCGTCATTAGAATGGAGATGCTCACTCTCCTGTGAAATAAATCCTAGCTAGTAATTAAAATTAATACTGTACTGCATCTAGAAAACATGAGCTCCACATTTTGTCAAGCCCAGACAGACCTATTCCTGGTCTCATTTAAATGAAAAACAACACTAATGCGATCACCTTCACACTCCTGAAAGCTGTTCACTCCTGTAAGTGAAGAGTACAATGTTTAATAACATTTTTAAAAAGAAAAAAAAAATCCCTTCTTCCATACCACAAACACTGGTCCAGCTAAAAAGACATAAAGTTGCCAGATTTATTAAAGGATGTAACCTTCTGTAGATTTTGAGTGACCTATAGTTCCTGGAACACGGAACACAGCGAGGGAAAGGGAGAACTGTGAAAATGACCACTCACAAAAGGAAAGGTCAGATTCAAAACTTTTTGAACTGATTTCTGCTAGTGCCAGCATATTGGATCAAGCCCAAAAAAAGGATTCAGGGTGAAAGCAAAATCCAGTCAACAAGGAAAATATATCCACCAGAACAGAGCTCTGCAGACCAGACCCAGTGTGCAAATGAATAATTATTTAGCATTTCTTTTATGGAGTTATCTGTCTCATGCTCAGGAATCTTAAGCTTTTTGTCAGATATAAAAAACCCATTTCATGTATTTAACTTGAAGAAAAACTTCAGTACTACCCCTGCATCAATCTCTGCCTAAACTTTAGACATAGCTTGAAATAAAACATAAAATTGATGCAAGTTTTCTAAATTTTTACTTTTTTTAACATGAAAAGCAGAAATTCAGAAGTAATTTTAAAAGAAGTTTACAAAATGGTGTGGCGGGACTGCTTGATATATCCAGAATGAAACTTTTCTGAACCTGGATAAAATGGTTTGCATAGTTCTGCAACTTGACTCTGCTTTTTGAAGAGCGATAATCTACCAACTTCAACCTCAGCTGTTGAAGAATTTGCATTCCCTACTTTTGAAATCCTTCCTTATCTGCCTGATCTGCCACAAAGTGAAATTACTATTTGTTTAGTTTTTTGAGGGGAAGGGTGAAAGAGCATGAAGTGAATTTACTCGTGGACTAAACCTACCGAAGCAGTGAAATGGAAATCATCCATGCTTGTGTTACACAGATCCCACAGGACGCGACTGCTACACAAGGCAAACAGGATGATTTTGTGTTTCAGTTTCTGTCCTATACTGGTGGGAGTTGCTCTGGTCAGCCACTACAATTCAGGAGAGAATATTCCCTACAGGACTATAGAGTACCTATAGGCATGGATAGCAACCTGTCTCAAGAAGGGCAAGAGAAAAAAAATAGGGAAGATAAATAGAAGGAGTAAACACTATCCTTAGTGCTTTGGGTCTAGAGTTCTGCTTGTAGGAGGGAGTCATTGCATTTTTTTTTCTGGGACGCATTTTCTTCTAGATCAGGAAACTCCATGGCTTTACTCTATAATTCAGGGCAGAGTCAGCACAGGGGAGGACACAGATATATTTGGACAGGAGAAGGAGAGTGGGGTAGGAGAACGGGACCATTTCTGCTCAGCAGTTGCAGTGTGTTGGTGTTCATGTGATTCCATCTGGAGGCTGGTCATTTAAATTGGAGGTGCCACAGTCCTGGTTCCCCCAAACCCAAAACTCCCACATGTGTACTTGTGCTGGCACTGGAGCTCAGGACACTAATGGATGAGATAGTTTGGGAAGGCAGGCTGGCCAAAGATGAAGACCTTTTGTTTTCAGCCGGATGAGCTCCCTGAACTGTTTTCCTGCTGATTTGCCTGAGTGCCAGCTGGCATGAAAAAAAAAATAAAATAAAAAAAAATAGAAAACCAAACAAATGAGGGCTGAGTGGCAGGCAGAGGGCAGGACTGTGAATCAGCTAGGATCAGTTTGCACCACATCTAGAGCTAATGAAAGGGAAGGTCTAGCTTGTGCAACCATTTTTTCCAAAATAATTTTGGCATTGGTTATACTGGCATCTGTGCCCTGATACGAGGAATGGGCACTTGGTGTACTAAACTTTTTGGTGCTATCTGTCCTTATCAGCATTAGTTAACCTAGCCTGCAGCAAGTCAGGCTGATATGCTGAAAATAGCTGCCAAAAACAAGAGATAATATACATTAAGGTCTCATCACCTCCGGGAGATTACAGCAAAGGATTTTAGAAGGCAAAGTTACAACGGTGCTGAGTATTTCATAATAAAGCTTTGAGTGAAGGCTCTCACGTTATGTCCCAGCTGGCTGAGCCCCGAGCAGCATCCAACTCCTGCGAGCAGCCTTCCAGCCTCCCCACTGGGACAGGTCCAGCGAAGGATCACCACCATCTCCCTCACCCCAGCTTCCCTGGGGAGCACACCCCAGCGATGCCTTGGAGGAGTCACTGATCTGCATGTCCAGGGTAATGGGATGACTGGGTTCCACCTTTCCTTTAACAGCCTTGGGCCCTTTCCAATTAAGCTTTCAGGTAGTTACAGCCTTTTTATAATGATAACTTAAACACAATCCATTACTGGGGAAAATAAGAAGAAAAGGAAAATTTATCCAGCAATAGCTTGGATTTAATTGTCTTTAATTCCGGTTAATATTTTTCAGAGATGGTGTGTTCAAGAGTTAAAATAACAGCTTTCACATTTAGCACCTCAATCAAGTGACAGTTGCTTTAGGGTAAAATTCACACCTTGCCGTGTTCATCTTTTTGGAGAGACAATTTCTAGCAAAGACATTTTAAGAGGGCAGGATTTTACCCCCTTGTCTCTCTGTGATATTAAAGTTTAGAAATATAATTTGCCTTGAGTAATTGTCTCTCAAGGGTTACTTGGATGTTTGCATCATTTGGATGCAGAAACAGCAGAAAGAGGAAAGAAGGAAGAGCAGTCCCCCACCAATGTTGTTAGAGTTAACCCAGACTTAGAGCTTTTTATTTACACTGTGAAAAGGAAGCAAAATCCATGTAATGTAAAGTATATTTGGTTTATTTGAAGTACAGAGGAGGAGGGCATGGTATAGAAATATGAGTGCTACACATCTTTTGTTAGTTATATATTAGAAGTTTATTTGTATACCAGCTTTCATTGTGTATGCACGTGGCAGTAAAAGTGCAATGTCTGTTGGCTGGAACAGTAATACAATAGACAATACAGACCTGTCCTGTTGCAAACTGTTTTTCTGAGTTTATATATGCCACAGTGACAGCTTGACTGAAGAAATTTTCCCTTAAAAGGAGAAAAAGATGTGATGAGGAAGCGCATCTTTAGCAGCTGATCTGAAGATTTTCTGTTTGAACCCATTACTCCTTTTTCTATCACTGCAGTTCCTGATGAAGGGCCCCTTTCCAGCTTCCTTTTAAATCCCCTTCTACTGGAAGGAACCCTTCAGGGAGTACAGTTGAACACGAAGAAAATCACAGGTATGCCAAAGGCAATGAACTCTCATACTTAATCCCACACTTAAGTCAGTTTGAATAGTGCAGAACTAGAAGCTGATGGTGGCTTGGACAGCATTATGAACTCCCAGATTATTTTGTTTTTGCCAGGCATTTGTAAATGGTGCTTTAGCACTTATTAACCTCTTTGGTGTCTGTATCTACCACTTAAGACACCAGTGACATTTTCTGAACTGCAACTCAGCTGCCCCTGTCCTATAGGCAGCCAAGATTCTCCTGGTTGGCACTGCTGATCTTGCCCAGTCACTAACAAGCTGCTCAAAGCCCTTTCCTGAGATGTAATCTCAGAACCCCTGAAGCAAGATTCTCCATAATCTGTGGAAAGTACCCTTTCATACCAAGCCTGAAGCATATTTTTAAGTGGTACAAGGGACAGTCTGTGTCCTGGAGGGCACAAGCCTGCTATACAGTATTCACACTCCCAACTGTGTTACAACTGTGTTTGTAGAGCTCAAGAACAGGTAGGGAGGTGCCATTTCAGGTCCATCAGCTATTCTGTGGAGTCAGTAGCTTAGATGCCTACTCTCCACTCCTTGTCCCACACTTCACCTTTCACTTTTTCCCCGCAGAGTGTGGGAGCTGTGCTCAGCTGGCTGCTTTCTGCATGTTTCTTGTGTAGGTGTCTGACACTCCCCCAGGGAAGCCCGGATGGTTACCTCAGGGCTGTAAAAGCTGCTTGTCACAGGAGTTGAGATGTTTTAGGGTAACTGCAACAGTTCTTACAGCCGAGCTTCTCAAAGGTATCTCAGTGTTAACTGCTGTTTTTTCCCAAAATAGAGTTAATAACACTGAGGATCTGTATGTTGGGGCCCACAGTTCCAGAGATTCTGACAGTACTTCCATTGAATATCTGTTGTCACTATACGTGAGGTCACTGAAGAATGATAAGTTTCTCCAATTTGTTCAAAGCCTTGTGCTGCTCAGTTTGCTAAAGCATCCGCTCCTACTGTCATGAAAAACAGAACTTTCATTAACAATTAACAAATATCAGAACCTGTTTGCAGCTGATAGAATGCGGAAATCACAAAAACACCACAAATATAAACACTCTTAAATTTATCTTTTTCAAGAAGGTTGTTTTTGGTTTTTTTTTTAATGCAGTCTCAGTATTCGGGGATGCATGGAAAAAGAAACAAGTTTTTGGTTGGCATGACTACATAATCATGTTTCTTACCCCTTTCTGAGATGGATGCCACCTTTTCCTTGTCATCTTCATTTCCATACACTCTCCTCCTTAGCCTTCTACTTTGCCTCTCCAGTTTCCATTTCTTAAATTCCATTTTATCTTAGGTGGATGTGTATGCATGATATACTATGGCAGTCCCTAAAATCCCACAATTCTGTCCAGCGGTGCCTCAGAGCTTGAGAATGCTGAAATTGCTGTTCTATGTCACTTAGAGATGCCCCTGCTCTAAATAACACCATATATCGAGGGGACTCTGCACAGGCAAAAGAATGGGTGTGACTGCCTAAACAGCAGTAAAATAGTAAAAGTGGTCGTACTGTTGGCCTCCTTGTGGTAGTAAAGTAGTTGTAGTAGTAAAATGCTGTAGTAGTAAAATAGTCATACTGTTGGCCCCGTGTTTCTTCCACACCCATTATGTTGTCCCCCACTTCCCTTGCCCTGAGTACTGATCATGAACCTTCAGAACAGGTCCCACTGACTGCTACATGAGCCAATGTGACAGAAACCACCCTTTGCCCTTCACTGATGTCATTACAGCCACACCTGCTGGGTAAAGCAGGGACCTTGACCCAGGGAATCCACACGTTTCTTCCAAGGTAATGCTTCTGGTTGTCCAAGCTGGAAGTTCTGGAGTAGCCTTCCCCTGTGGAGGCAAAAATAAAGGTCTAACAAGTTTCAGTGCAGAACTGAAGGGAGGGAGTGTATGATGTGGCTTCTTGAGACAGCAGTGGATGCTGCTCACTGCCTCAAAGAGAAACCCTCTCATAGGTGCAAGTGCCCTTTGTTGAGTTTTCTTCCCTACCCAGTGTATTTAAACAATGTCCTGTCATAAGGGACAGTTCCACTTTGTGTTCCACATTGACTTGGATGCATTTCTAGTTGCTGGATCTTTTAACATCACACCATTGTAAAAATCTTACACTTGGTGGGGGCGGGGAGGGGGTTGAGGTTTGTTTTGGTTATTTAGATAGGGTTATGTAGTTTTCCTTCCTACTGTATAATCAGGTTGGGTTGGTTTCAATAGTGCTGTGTAATTGCATGAGCTCAGGAAAAAAATGCTGACGGTGTAAGGGTAGCATATTTTTACTGATAACAACCTTTGTAATGTCTTGCATAACTATTTACCATGAAACCTGTTTGAAATGGCTTCCCAGAGAGCCTGGGAAAAGTATTTGCCCAGGAGAAGTAGCACCACCTGGAAGTCTAGCACTGTTATCCTAATGGCAAACCTAATGCCACTGCTTACTGCATATGGTGCTTACTGCAGAGTTGTGTATTCTATGAGTAGTCCTCTACCAAGACATGAAACTACTTTTCAAATGATGTACTTTGTTTTCTTCTGAAAGCATTTTCCCCTTTTTTCCATGCTTTCAGCTTATTGCCTCTTGTTAAGTCAGATTTCAGTGATGAATGTCATCCTGAATTATATTTTAATCTTTTATCAATTAGCGAAATGCTCCAGAAGGATGAGCAAAATGTATTCAGGAGTTCAAAGCTAAGTGGCCTGACACGGAGAGGAGAGGAGAGTGTGGAGACAGGACAGCCAGAGCCTTAGTGCTGCTGTTTGTTGAAATCTCTGGACAATTTGCTTCATTTGTCTGTTCCCCATTTGCTTCATATGAATAATTATATGATTAAATATTTGCTTATCTGAAAAGGATAGTAGGAAAGACTAAAATCATTAACTTACACTTTGCAAAATGCCTTGTCCTGCCCCCTCATGCAGGAAACACTGAAGTGCAAGAAACATTATAGGAGCTGTGTAATCTGCTTTGCAGGACAATTTAATGCATTTTATGACTTCTCCCTGCCAGTTCAGAGATCTGTTTACAGTACAGGGTGGCAAAGGCTGGTCTGTGGTGACTTGAAAAGCAGCAGTGCTGCCCCTTCCCTTCCCTTGTGCTCTCACTGCTCCCTGCTCCTCCTTTGTGCTTGGGCAGTCTTCGGTGCCTTGTGGCTGTTGAGGAGATGGAATCCAGCAAATCCCACAGTTTAGGAGAAGGATCATCAGCCCAGGACAGATGAGGGTTGGGGCCTACCTCTTTCAGCTGCAGCAGCAAACTTTTATATCAGCTGGACACATTTCAGTGGTGGCTATTGATACTTCACTTAAGCACAGGCTGCAAGAGAAGTCCTGGCACCACTGGAATGAGGGGCGCAGCCCCCACAGGGCTCACAGAGGTCAGAATTACCCCTGGCAAGGTGTGCTTTCATATCAGCCCCCAGGCAGCAGCTTGGGGTGGCTCAGGGGACAAGCTGTTGGCAGCCACTGTCTGTACCCACTTGCTGAATCAGCTCCTGAATCACTCCCTGCATCTGAGGGCTGGCTGTGTGTGTATGTGAGTACGTGTACGAGGATCGACAGATGCATTCCTGAAGGCATCAGCACGGGACGATCATTTTTGTAAAAAGGCAAGGAAGATGATGTGTGTTGGGAAATTTCTTGCAGAAAATGGACATATGAGCGACCTCAGTGCTTTAGAAGCAGCTATGCTGCGAGGCCTTTAAGACTGCTGTGAAAAGCTATTTTTAAAAAGTGTCTGTTGAGATCAACAGGGACAGGAATGTAAACTTAGAGGAGCTGCAGCAGAAGATTGAAAAACAAGGCCATGGAGAGAGATCACGAGGACTTTATTTTACACCAATAGAGTTGTGTGTTATTCGCATTAACCAGTCACAGAGTGGTTTGCAGTGTGTGTGCAGTGTGTAAGCCATCTGGGTTATTTAAGGGGTGTTTTCACAACAATAAACGGCATTACCTTGATCATATTGGTCAGTTCGTGGTGTCCATGAGTTTCCCTCGCAATAGATGTGGCTGTGATTATCGCATCAGCTAAAGTGATTGTCATTGTCCCCCTGTACTCGGCACTGGTGAGGCTGCCCCTTGAATCCTGTCTGGAGCACAAGGGGTCTGGAAGGGGCTGGGGCACAAGTGCTATAAGGAGTGGCTGAGGGAGCTGGCAATGCTTAGCATGGAGAAAAGAAGCTCAGGGGGGACCTTGTTGCTCTCTACAATTGTCTGAAAGGAGTTGGTCTCTTGTCCCAGGTAAAACAAACAATAGGACAGGACAAAATGGCCTCAAGTGGCACCAGGTGAGGTTTATATTGAACATTAAGAAAAATTTCTTCACAAGCTTGTCAAACATTGGAACAGGCTGCCCAAGGAAGTGTTCCATCCCTGGAAGTGTTGAGAAAACATGTGGCTATGGCACTCCAGGATATGGTTTAGCCGTGGTGGTAGGTTGATGGTTGGACTTGATGATCTTAGAGTCCTTTTCCAAACTTAACGATTCTATGCTTTCAGCTAAATGTGCTATCAAAAGACTGTCAGAATTACATATACTACTGTCTGTTTGTGCTACAGTGGGGTCGAAAAGGTTACAGTTACAAGTTGTGACTCTCATCAAGTGTGCTACGTATGCATAACAAAATGTTGAACCACTTACTTGAGTAACTAAGAACAGTCTGCACTCTGAAGATTGTGTTTCCTTTTAGTGCTCCTAAAGGTGAGCAATTAAACGCCCATCAGGAACCCAACTAGATAAAGATAACCGATTCAAGATAAATCCTCAATGGAGATATGGCATTTTAATTTTACCACAAAGTAACATTACTCCGATGGTAATTGACCTGGCATTGTAACCTCAGACCATGATTAATTTTAAGTGTGGCTTTATTTCATAATAGGCCCCTCTTAACGATGGAGCCTCCTAGTATATTTTTGTCTGCCATTTTTCCCTCTGTTGGACATTACTATTCCAATAGCAGAAACAGCAAAATACCAAGTGAAACAACAAGTGTATCCACACCTCAGCTGCTCTGGTGTCCTCTTTGGAAATCAGCAAAATCAGAGTGTTTCATCTCCTCAGCTTCAGGATGAACAGAAGTGACCAGAAAAGGGAAGGAAGGAGAACAACCCTTCTTGTTGTTCCTGCCTTTTCTGCGTGTTGTACCTTTTGGTGGCTGGAGGCTGGGAGGGGGTATCTGAGCAGAGGGAGTAGGGCAGGAGGCTCTATAACTATCCCTTGTTTTTGTAAGCAAGTCTTTGTAATTTGCTTTAGCTGACCTGAAGCTGAGCATTTTATACACACTATCCTTTAGCTGCACAGACAAATGAGAACTACACTCAAATATTTAGAGTCTTGACCAGAGCTATGGGGAATACGCTCCTTCCTACAAATGGAGAATACCTTTTTTTTGTTGTTGTTTAAATAAACCCAACTAAACATACTAAATAGCACAGGGTACTGCACAGACTTGTAATTTAGACAATGTATGCAAAACATTGAAAGGTGTCTAGTGAGGAAAAATACTAAATGCCTTAAAGTGAGAATGAAACAGAGAGAAGGAGATGGTTATGAGTATTAACACCTAAGTGCCTACTGGCTTGCAAACTGACATGATTCCTGTGACTGAGAGGCTTTAAGCAAGGAAGTAGAGTAAATTAACTTAGTGTCTCTACTTTTTTTTTTTTTTTTTTTTGGGTGGTGGAGGGGAACGTATCCTTTGATACCACTGATGATCAAAAGAGAAAGCAGAAAGATGTTTTGTGCAATAAAAGGTGATGCTACCTGAAAAAGCAGAGGCCAAGAAGGTGAACAGGTTGTAAAGGTGTATGAAAATATAGACAGAGTAAGTGTCAAACAGTACAGGACCAAAACAAGTAGTAGTTGGTAGGAAAAAGGAAATAATGAAGAAACACAAAAGCAAATGTGTTATACTTAAAGTGATGAGAGGCTGGAAGAACAATGTGTTTATACCAGAATTTAGAAAACAAGATTGTATCTGCTGAACTGGGAAGAAAAAGGATGGCAGCAGCTTATCTACAAGATTTTGCTATAGCGTAAGAAGAAAACACTTTGCAATTTAAAACCTTACCATGAAGTTCCACAACAATTTCTTGAAATACAAATGCAATTTGCCACTAGTTGAAGACAGAGAATAAACTGAGCCTCAAGTGTGTCTTGGGCTGTGAAGACTCCCATGGTACCCCCAGGACCAGGACAGGGCTTTGTGCCACCTCTGCCTTTGAGATCCTTTCCAGATCCTTTACACTTTCTTCTAATAAAATCAAACCACTTGCCTTTCTCTGTAGGTGTATATTTCTCAGAGCATTTTAGAAGTGATTAGTGTCTCTTCAGACAGTCAAAACAACCCTGGTGCTTTGATGGACTTATATGGTTTATATGGATGGATTTAAAGTGAAGACCACAAAATCTTTTCCTCTCCAATTCATGTTCAAGTATCTTTGCCCCTATCAGGTTCTGCTTTCTCTTTGCTCACATATGAATGGGAACTGGGTGGCCTATTTTGAATATTATAATCTTTTGCATGTCCCTGCACACAGCAGTTACTCCCACCAGCCTTCAGTTCCTCATAGCCACTGGGAACAGCCTGTTGCTGCCACAGGGACTGTTATCTTTCATGCAGAAGAAAGATTTTTTCCTCAGGATATAGTCCAAAAAGTACTTCCAGTATTCTAGTCCACCAGAAATACTTCAAACCTGCTCATGCTGCCACAAAAAAAAAAAAAACAAAAAAAAAACCAAAAAAACCCTTTTTTTTTTTTCTGCAGCTGTTTCTTTTTTTCAATATCATAGCTGAGATATATATTTTCTTAAAAACGCAAACCAAACCAAAATCTTCAAATGCTATTATTTTTTGTCCAGAGAGGGAAAAGGTTGAACCAGATGCTGACATTTATTTTTCCACTGCTTATCTAATCTCTTAAACTTAATGGTTATAAAATTATCAAACACCTTAGAGCTGAGCAGAACACAGCCATGTCCGGACAGAGGACAGGCTGAAGAACCTCACCAAAGGCTACTCCCAGGATTTCCAAGATTCCCAGTGATGGCCATCTCACCCATTCTCCCCTCTGCCACTACAACCATAGATGTAGGATTCAGGCAGATATTTTCGAAGGGACAGACTTGACACTCTGCAGATTGTTCTCTGCAGGACTGACAAGGGGAGGTGCATCTCGGTGATGCTGAACAAACACTCCAGGCCCCTCAGGTCTTACCCTCACCACGTCTGTCTCCCTCTTGTTGAGCTCTGGTCTTTTCAGGCAAGTTGGTCACAAAACAACCCCTCAAGACCCTGCTGGCACCACCATGGAGACAACGAGCAGCTGGACATTGGAAGGAGCAAAGAGCAAGAGGGAAGGGGGCAGATGAACAAGGAGGTTCTTAGGGCTTGGCTTGGGAACAAAGTGTGTCCTTCCATTGCTCTGAGGAGGAGGAGGAGGTCTGAGCACAGGGGGAACTACGGAGAGGACGGGAGGAAACACAGCCTGAGAGACAGGCTTGTCCCCATTAAACAAAGTGTCAGTAACATACTTTAATAGATGTGGAGCTAAGGTAGCCAGTGATAATCTCTTGTATTTGGAAATGCTGACCGCAGGCCATACAAATGAAGGCTATATTAATAGGAGCAAGTAAAGCTCGACAAATGATGTTTGACACTTCCCTACATCCTCTGCTCAGCTAACTGTGCATTTCTCCATTCAGGGAGCTTCTTGTTAGGGATACATGGGGAACAATCACAGCACAAAATGCTTCAGGTGAAATAGATTGATAAAGGCAAAGTGTTCAACAATTGGAGTGCATTTCAGGCACTACTAAATTCCCAAGTGTGGGTGAAGACATAATCTTTTCACAAAGTGAGTCAAGTAAACAAATAGAAGAGCAAGGTTTGTAGTTACCCTACGGGAAGAAATAAGAAACAAGCAAATGAATAAAATAACTCTTTGAATTAAAGAGCCTGCAGGGACCATTGAAATTCAAGCCAACACAGATGCCAGCTTCTGTTTTTAAAGACCAGGGAGGATGCTTAGAAATGCAATCCTTCTTTTTTTTTTTTTTTTTTAATGTATTACAATATTCAGAATAATTAAAGACCTCCTTTTCTGAAGGTCTTCAGGGCCTTAATTGTGACTTTGAATGGAGTGAGGGTATTTAAGGAAAAAATAAGATCCAGAATCAAAGAAAAGGAAGATCACACAAAGACAGCCTTTAAAAATGTAAAGAAAGCCCAACTTTCCAAGGGGAAAAAACCCCAAACAACCCCCCCCCNCACCTCCCCACACCACCCTCCCCCCCCCAAAAAAAAAAACCTAACAACAAAAAAACAGCTCACACTCAAACAAAACAGATTTTCAAATGTATGTCAGGAGTTCACAACAAATACAGGTTTAAAGTCCGTTTTTCTCTAAGAATTAGTCAACAGTTTTGTCTCTCTATAGTGACACTCGATTTACACTGTCTTGTGCCAGTGTAACTGCATTCAGACAAAAAGCTCCAGTGATGCAAATGGTCCTCCTCTCCTGCAAGTGCCCAGGTTCAAAAATTGCCTTTCAGAAAAAGACAATTACAGACAACACCAAAGGCAGGGCAAGGCAGGGGAAAGGGAGCTTTCAAAAGAAAAGGTATATTTAAAAATGCAGTCTTTAGCTATGTGATACAAACCAAACATAAATAAACACATATACAAATCCAGAGTGCTTATAAGATTCTCAAATGGCACAGACAGTGTTTCCAGCATGAGCTAGTTCTCTCCTGAGCTACAGCAAGAAGCAAAAGGTGAAAGTTACAGCTGTCTTCTAGTGCAACTTTTATATATACACATAAAAAATGGCCTTTGTGAATCTCAGAGACTTAGAGAAGTGTTTTCTTCAGCTAAAACCAGAACTCAAGAAGTGGAATAAAACCTGAAATAAACCAAAGGTAGAAAAAAAAATGTAGGGCAGCATCAATAAAAGAATGAAAATTATTATAATGAGTGGAAAAGTGGAATCAAGCATGAAAAAAAATAACTGCAATTCTTAATTGATATTTTTCCTCTGGTCTGTTTGTTTGTTTGTTTCCCTTTTTCTGAATGGAATCAGTCTTTCTAAGTATTCCATTTATTTTACCAGGCAAAATCAAACACAAAGGGAATGCAGGGCAGTCAGGAATGTAGCACTTTCACACTGAAATCTGACACCACCAGGAGCCTCCGTAAAGCTGTTTTTGGTCGAAGGAGGATTGATTAGCAAAATGAACTGGGAATCACATTTCATTGGGCAGGGTTCAAGGAAAAAAAAAAAAGAAAAAAAGAAAAATAAAGAAACCCCATCACCACCACATCAACAGCAGCCAACGAAACCACAACAAGGGCTGCTAACTAACAGCTTGGTGGAGAAAAGCAGAATGAAGAGAAAATATTCATGTTGACCATGTGAATTATTAAAGCAATTTCGCAGATTTTTCCTGGATTTTTTTGCACACATCCAACCCACGTCATTGAGAGCTCATGTTGACCATGTGAATTATTAAAGCAATTTCGCAGATTTTTCCTGGATTTTTTTGCACACATCCAACCCACGTCATTGAGAGCTCAACGCTCAGAGGCTGCACGGGGCTCAATATACAGTGATAGAACTGCCCAGACAAAAATGTGCCGGAGCCTGCCAAAGCACTGTCTGTCATCCTCTAGGCAAACAAATGGAACAGCCTGAAACCAAAGGAGTCGGGGCAAAGCCTTCCCTCTGCCCCGCACCCCCTGCCCCTGCCCCCCC
>VWZG01002007.1:222-17921 GCA_013396735.1 Grallaria varia
TTGAAGTCACCAAGGATTATGATCTTATCATCTGCAGGAACCTGTTGGGTAAGGCGGCGCAGGTCAGTGTAGAATTTGTCTTTTTCAGCAGGGTCACCTTGGAGAGTTGGGGCATATATGTTGAAGAGGACATGTTGCTTGCTCTGTAGTGGGAGGCGTAAGGAAATGATGCGATTGGAATGACCTATTGGCAAATTTTCAAGTTTGGAGGCAATGGAGTTTCTAATCATGAAGCCAACTCCTGAAAGGTGAGTTTTGTTTTTGGGTTTGCCTGATCAATAGAGTGTGTAGCCGGCACCATGTTCTTTAAGGCTGCCTACCTCATGGAGACGAACTTCACTGAGAGCAGCAATGTCGATGTTGAGTCATGACAGTTCCTGGGCAATTAGAGCAGAACGACGCTCAGGACGACCACTATTGGCAGTATCAAGCATGGTTCTGATGTTCCAACATGCGAGCGTTAGTTTGAACACACCTTTGGAGGCAGGTGTATGCCTTTGATTCTTTGGCTTTGTTCGACCGCAACAGAAGATGCCCGTTGGCCACAGCTGGCTAACCGGCTGAATAGTGGAGATGATCTTTGGTTAGGNCAAATGTGGGTGAATCCTTCGAGCCTGTGCAGTGGATTTTTTAGGTGAGGCGCAGCATGCATGAAACTGGCCCCACCCTTCGGTCCTAAGGTTCATCTGCCAGGGCCTAGCAAGCTTGGACGGTGGCAGCGAAGTCCTCAGGATGTAGGTTTAGTTAGAGTGTCCTTCTCTTAGATGGATGGCCTTACGGGGCTAAGCGAGCTCCATCTGCCCGGGTTTGGAGTTAGAGTTGTCCTTCTCCTAGGATGGTTGCCGGGAGGCTAGCAAGCCCATCCTGCCCATGGACACACTTTGCCAGACCCTTCAGCTGAGACCTGACTAGCATGGGAGACCCTACCAGATGCACAACCACCGGCAGCATAGCTCACAACCTCATAAGGGCACGCAAGCTTCTTCCCCGCAACAAGGGAGTGTCCATGGAGAAGATATCCAGTGCAACCTATGAAATATTACAGACTTCAGATGAAAGAATGAAAGTGTCCAAGACCAAAAAGGTGCATTCTTATCACTGTGCACATGTCCTTTTCATGATATGCCTGATTTGGACTCCCAGTTTTATATTTCTTCCAACATGGGCCAGGCTCTGTTCTTCAAAGGAAGTGATTACTGCTGCAAAGTTGAAGAGTTATGAAGGAAGCAAGTGTGAAGAACTTCTGTGAACATTTTCTTGGCCATTGGTAAAATGTTTGCTTTAACTGGTTGTGAGTGCTCTTTCAGAAACAGGACAGTCTAACAACATAAAATTAGCTACTGTCCCCTCTCCTTTCTGCAGCAGATACCTGTACTGAGGCATTACGAGAATTTAAAAGGAGGGGGAAAGGGAAATGGAGGAAACAAGGCAGATATTCAAAGAGAGAACAGAACAAAGTGGGTGACATTGGTGACCCATCTGGTAATCTGAGTTTAGAGTGGTTTGAGATTTTGAAGACATTAACACATAGGATTTCTATACATTAATACACATTCTACATCTAATTCTAACTGGAGAGGAATGTTTTCCCCTTTCTATAAGATTGCAAGAGGACATCGCCAGATTGTGAGCCCTATGTCTGACTTTTCACAGGATTTCGTAATGCTGAGTTAACCAGGAGACCAATGAACTTGGCACTTAGCATTTGGGAGGCAGCTCCTCATGTAATCTGGACTATCATGTCATTTGGCATCAAATCTAGAAGAGACATTGAAACCCATAATAAAGCCCCAGGACTGGCAGTCAGGACATTTTACAGACAGGAACATCACTGTGTCTTAAGCTGTCAAAATACTAACCATGAATAATAAGAAGGGATGGCTGAAGGGAGGAAAGGTGGCAACTTCCAGGGCATCACAACACTCTACAGGTTAATCCTTCTCTGCAGGTTAATCCATCTCTGTGGTCTCCTTGGCTTTTGAAGTTCCCCTGCCTTTGCCATAGCATAAAAATGGGGAGGCATAACTGATCAGAAATAGAAAATATTTTGACCCCTGGATTTTGCTTGATTGATGTTATTGTAAACTGTCCTCAAGCAAGCATCTTCAAGGGAAAACTACTGAGTGGGAGAGAAGGAGCTGAGACCTCAGTGGTTTGCCTTCTGGTGCTTCCTCTCTTTCAACAGTGCAGATGTTACTTTCCAGTCAGATTTAAGAGAGAATCCCTACTGTTGAGAAGATTAAGGGATTAAACAGAAAGGGCTCCATTGCAAGAATTTCTCTTCCAGCTGGTGCTCAGTTGGGGTAGAAAGTTTTCTGTGATAGAGAGATACAGATACGTTGTGCATAGAGATATATTTGGCTCCTCTGATTAATTCAATGTTAATACAGTGCCACATTTTCCCTTTGGAGAAAATTAGAGTAACATAGTGCCACATGCTGTCAGTATTTAGAGGAAATCACTAGGGACAATTGAAGTCCTGAAATTATTTTTGTCAGGCTTTTAGTTCAGACTCATGACCCTCCTCTCTTGTCTATGTAATTTTAGCATTTTTTCTTTTAGTTTTATCACAAGTGTCACAATTACAAGTCTATGGCTGGATAGAGTAGGTGGACTGTGAATTTTCTCTCTCTTTTGCTGGGTTAAGCCCTGCCTTTCAAGGTATTTTACACATAAAGACATTCAGCTGCCTCTGATCTTCATGAGCTTTCTCTTGGTTTCTTTAGAATACAAAAGTGAAGGGCTCAAGCAATCCAAAGCCCATTGAAGTCAATGGTCCGTAAAGATTAGGATGCCTTTTTCTTACCATGTCTTTTTGGGGGCAGAGAGTACAGTGCAGAAGACTGGGTGTATTGGGAAGGAAGAACTGTACCCAGACTTTCCTCTTTGTCAGGTGTTAAAGGATTGCTAATACACTTTAAAGGCTGCTTGAACTTAAAAAACTCACCTAAAATGCAGAAACACATCTCATTTTGTAATACATTGAACAGGCCCCCTGTGCAGTTAAGAAAGGTGAAAGAACAAACCATGAGCTGGATTGACTGATCCCTGTTATGTGGGAAATCGTGCAGTTCATTACCTACTTTTTGGTGCAGGATTTTCTCTTCCCATATTCCTTTCTCTTTCTATCTTGCTCTACACTGTTTCTACCATGTGCCTTCCTAGGATTTATATCTTTCCTCCTTCCTTCCACTGTCTTTCTAGAGAGAGTAATCAAGGAGGCATGTTGAGGACATTGCCGTGTTTCAGTTTAAACATGATTATTACTGTGGACAAACCATTAACCTAATCAGCCTTTTCCCCCCATCAGGCTTACATTCCCCCTATGGTTGTTTTATCTTACAAATCCAATTTGCTGGGATAGGAACCTTCAGAACTGCAAAGTTTGTCTGAAAATGAAAGAAAATGAGTTCCCATCCCTTTTAAGTGCCTGGAAAGGGGGATTATAAGGGCTGGTGCAGTCTCTGCTCAATTGCTTATATGATTACAGGGGCAGTAGTTAGGAGAAGGAGAAAAGAGGTCACATATTCTCTGTACAAGTCACTCATATTTTAAAATCATTTATCCTTTGTATCATAATTGGAAAAAAAAGCACCAGCACAGTAATTTCTTCCTATTTTCCTGACAACCACAACAAAGCCCTTAGAGATCGAAGATACATGTGTTCACATCACTTGTACTGAGCATGACAAACCAAGAAAAAGAGAGGAAATTCACAGTTCTCCACTGCACCTTCTTCGGCTAAGGTTTTATCTTTGTTTTTGTTTGGGTTTTTGATTATTTTTGGATTTTTTAAATGAAAATTAGCAGAGTTGCAGTGTCATTAATATTCCTACGTTTGTTGATATCATCCATGCTCTTGTGGACAGTAGCCAAGTTCTTCAGGGACTCTTAGATGTATTCTTCTCCAACCCCACCCATTACAGCTGTCAAGTAAAAAATAAACTGGTTCCTCATGTTACTTGAGCGCTGCCTTGTGACCTACATTTCCAAAGACGCTTTCTCAGCCTCCATACCAGCTCTCTGAGTCCCCGAGTCCTGCTCCTGTGTCTCCTTGAGCACAGCCCTGGGGCCACAGCAGTGCCCCAGTCAGCTGGAGGGTCCCAGCTGGGCGTGCAGAGCATCACAGCCACTGCTGGGCTGGCGCACTCTGCCTGCCCCAGAGCACAAGGCTTGTCACTCAGGGAGGATTGACACGAGCTATTAGTTGTGATGGACACACACTTGACTAGTTCCGATAGTGGTATTTTCTTTCAGGCTGTGACATTATTTGAACAGATCACCTTTGTTTAGCACTTACCATGCTCTCATTTGTCAAACAGTTCTCTTGAAACAATGTGACTGTACAAAGTACCCAAATATGTCTGTGTTTGAAGAAAGTTCTCTCCCTTTTCAGTCCTTCAGGTGCCACTCTTAGGAGTCCAAACATGGACATGGAAGGGACATAACTGTCTGGGTTAGAGAGGATTATCTGTGCAGACCCCTGCATAAGGAATGTTCTTGGTCTCTGGAAAACGGCCCACATTTCCTCTTTCTGAAACCCTGATGGACAAGCAAGAAAACTTTAGAGCCACGTGGCAGCAACTGCCAGGGCAAGCAAGTCGGAGTCATGTAGAAGTCCACTCTTGTATATGTAGAAACACAGAATCATAGAATCATCGAGGTTGGAAGAAACCAGTCCAACCATCCACCCAGCATTACCCCTGTAACCCCTAAAACACTAAACTATATCACCCAGTGCCAGATCCAGATGCCTCTTGAGCACCTCCAGGGATGGTGACGCCACCACCTCCCTGGGCCACCTATTCCAACACCTGACCACGCTCACAGTGAAAAAAACTTTCTGATATCTTATGTAAATCTCCCCTGTCTCAGCTTAAGGCCATTTCTTCTTGTCCTCTCACTGTAGAACAAAAAACCAGCTCTCACCTCACTACAACCTTTCAGGTAGTTGTAGAGAGGAACGAGGTCCGCCCAAGCCTCTTCTTCACTAGGCTAAACAAACCCAGCTCTCTCAGCCCTTCCTCACAGGACATGCTTTCTACACCTTTCACAAGCCTTGTTGTCCTTCTCTGGACAGCTCCAGACATAAGGGTCAGTACGGCTCTGAATTACAGATATAAGTCAGTAGTGCTTCTATAACCTGGACGCTGTGGAAGATCAGAGACCTGCTTGCCAGTGAGTACAGTATATATATATTGTGGTGAATATATTCAGGAAAGAAACAGCAAACAACCCTTTTAGTAGCAGAAAAACAAGAAAACATATTGTTGCAGTACAGCGTGTATATCAGCAATCACAAACTCACAGGAGCTATGTAGATATACAGAATGGAAACCAGCTGAAGGTATCACAATACTTTTTCATGATATGATAGGCAATTATCTTCTCACTTTTTAGAGAAATAATGCTTTTTAACACGTCAGTGAGCTGAATATGAAATATGTTTTCAAGATTAAAGGGGACAGATTCCTGGTAGAACTGGAAATGTTTGTGTAATTTTTTAAATCTCAAACTCCTTATCCACTCATCTCCCCAAATACCCTTCATTTATTTCAAGTCCAGAAGGAATTTCTTTTTCATGTTGACTGCTAGAGGCTGCCAGGGGCTACCTAGAGCAACTCAAAGCAGGACTGTCACCAGCAATAAACGAGATCATCTCTGGCTTTGTTTAGGTGAGTTTAGAGATGATTTGTGGCTTTGCTGTTAACTACCAGATGTAGCACTACTGTGCTGTGCTGGGAACGGATTCCCACAAAGGTGGGCTCACTTTTAACAAATATGGAAAATAGCACATTCTGGTGGGTTTTACTTTGCCTGCTCAGTATGGTTCAGGATAATATTGCCCATCCATGTGCACACAACTGCAAAGAAAATGTCAATTAAGATATCTCCCCATAGTATAAAGCTACTGGACATAAAGAATATTTGTATTTGTGGTTCCATACCACACCTGAGAGCAGAACCCTATGGAATTATCAAAGAACCTGAGAAGTGTAATGATTCCATCCAGAAGCTGTAACAAAACAGTTTGCTGAGCCAGTATCACCTGACGAGTAGGCAGGCCCATAGTAATTTCAGGTGCAATGAGAGGAGGAAGAAAACTGTCGGTGCAGAAAAATAAACTTGCATGCTGAAAGGTACACTGCATGTGCACAGAGAAACTGAGCTTTGTTACTGTGCTCAGCAGGATCATGTAGTGATAAAGTGGGATTGCTTTGGCATTTCAGAATTGGTGTTCTGTGTTGTAGCACGGTCCTCAAAATGTCAGAGCCTTGAGGAAGTGATGGACTGGTTTCTTAGCAGGAGCAAATCCCCAGAGCTACCCTGGGTGCACTGATTAGCACCATGTGGAGATTCTGTCACAGTTTCAGACCACAAAGAAAATAATTCTTTGGGGAACTAAGTTTATTAAGTTTTAAATAAAACCTCTGCTTTTGTAAAACTTACATATTTCCTTATCTTTATTTATAAAAGGGTACATTTGTGTAGAGAAAGGCTGGACTTTGTTAACTCTCTTTGCACAAAACAGCACAAGCCCCTACATGGCTATGTGTGATTATTACATTAACACATCTCTATGGTTACACCACAGAAACCTTTAAGTGTGAATGCATTTTTTCTTTTAAGTACCAAGATGTTCCTGATGGAAAAAAAATGACCTCTTCTTGGCTCCTGAGATAAAGTCAGGGATGTGATTAATGCTGACTGTATTCCGCAGTTTTTCCCTGAAGACTAGCTATTAATATTTTCCAGTGATATATGTCCTTTCACTTAACCACAAATGGGTGGTCAGCAAGATATCTAAGCCCACATTTTGTCTAAAGAAATCACTTTCACTGTACCACCACACATAAGGCCTTTAACTTAATACCCAGGGACTGTCTCTTCGAAGAATGCATGAAGGGGTACCTCATCCCATCTTACTTTTTTTCCAGTTATCTGCCATTTAAAGCAGATCCAACAGCCTGTGAAATGGAGGGTATTTCTAGATTTAGTATATCACTGGGTTAACTCATAGTGGCAAGCTACTGAAAAGCTTTGCACGTCAGTTACTATATGTTCTCTGATGTACAGCCTTGCAAAGTCATTTTGATTCGGCTTTATTTTTGATTCCATCAGTTGTATCATTGGATTGGCTCAGCAAATTAGCTGGCACTTTCAGAAGGATTCACCTCCCATTTTCTTTTAAGCGAGCTTATTAAGAAAGGTATCCAAGATCCAAAGCTCTACTTTATTCACAGATGGTTACAAACAAACAAAAAAACAAACAAACAAATCCCTGAAAAAAATTGAACTGCAACAAGAAAAAAGCAGCAGAACAAACCAGGACACTGATGTGTGAGACAAATTAAATAAAAGGGTTGAAAGCATAGCTGGTTAATAGAAAGGTGCTCACTCTTCACTTTGTCCAGTAACTTTCAGTTTTTACTCAAGATCTATGAATTCCTTATGGTCCGCTCTAGATTCTTGGGAAAGTCTCCTTTATTCTATAAGCCCAAACCCTGATTTAGACTTTGCTTCCTGTTAAAGGCAGTCCTTGTTATCCACCCAGACACTTCTTCATCTGCACTGTGGCACTGCCTGCTCTGTGCCCAGGGTCTCTGCCATGCTGCACTGCTGCCGGGAAGGAACAGTGTCTTCCTCTTGTTGCTTCTCCAGGGGTTTCACCTCACCTGACAGCCAGGACAAGCTCCTTCTGTGCTGCTGCCAGCTGTCACAACCTCCTTAGGTGATATCCTGTCATAATCCCATGGGCCTCCGTCCTGCTCAGTGCTGTGAGGATGTGCTATGGGAAGAAATTTTTGGCATTGGGCACTAAAAGCACTGGGTTTATGTCCTAGTTATAGTGGCTGGGACCAGTTTATCACTGTGGGATTGTAACTGGAACTGTGTATTCCATACCCTCTCTGCCATTTATCATGAACTGTTAACGATGCACTGTTTGCAACAGCTGCCCAGGACACACCTGACACCTCAGGCTATGAACTGGGTGCATGGGAAAACAGAGATAAGAAGGTTCCCTGTCTTCACACCAATGATTCAGGTGTGATAACTCCCCTCCAGGAGTCATTAACACCTTCACACCCAACCTGAGGGGTCGGTCATGTCTGCTAATGGGCCATCAAGTAGACCAAAATATCCTGTGACTCACTGAGTAAATTGCCCATTGTGAAAACCCTCACCCTGGGAGAGGTACTGGGTGTTCCCATCTGAACTCAAGCATATATAAGCTTGGGGTTTTGGAACTTGAGGCACTCACTCACTCGTCAGACTGAGAGGAGAACCAGAACCTCAACAGGACTGCAACTACCACTCTCAACCAGACTGCGACCACCAACCTTCTAGAAGGAAAACAGGTTTTCCTTTTTGTTTTTGCTTTGGACTCAGGGGGACCACGTGGTGCTCAGCACAGGGGCTGGTGAGCACCATACTGTTTGTGCCCTAGGGGGCTGGGTTGTACAACTGGGTTTTGAGGGCTGAAACCAATCTTCCTTTGTATCTACTGTAGCGTATCTACTGTAATCTTTTTATTAAATCGTAGTTCCGACTTCTAAACTCTTTTGAGTTGGATTCATTTCTCCTGCCGGTTTACTTTTAAAACCAGCACAGTTTATTACAATTTACCTTTGTAGTCTCCCCACTATCATTCATTATATCAACCTTGATTTCTTTTTAAGTTTGATTCCAAGCTGCACAAGAGTGGGGAAACTTGCAGCTGAACAACACCCTGCACAGACAAGGAGCTGCTCTTTGCCAGACATGCTGGGGATGTCCTTGCAAGAGATCAGGGCAATAAGGGGACAATGGAGGCAGCTGTGAGGGAGGTTTGGTGTGCAAATGGTCCTAAAGGAATGAGACCTGCTGTGTTGGCACAAACATGCTTGTGGCTTCACAAGTTAATGTCTGCCGGGGAGGCTTCTGTCTCAGCTTTCTATATTTATATTTAAGCTTTTGTATGACCCCAGATCTGGATTACAAGTTCTCCAGATGCAGTGTGATATCATTTTGTCTTGTTATTGATCTTCTCTGTTTCCCTTCTGCCCATCAATTCCTCATTCTGTGTCCTGGTGCCCAAAAATGGAGGTGTCCAGTTACTGTCAAATCTTAAAAAGATTATATTTTATAATTTATAGCCATGTGAATGTATATGTTCAGCCCTGCAATGATTGGACGCTCTTGCCACTAACAGATTTTCATCCAGAGCATGTTTGTCAATGAGTCAGTGTCTAGTCCTTTAATAAAATCCCAAACACATATCAAAATCATTGATAAGACTAAGTTTGCTGTTTTCCTCCTTGTAAACAATGTCAAAACCAGTGAGCACGCCCCTGGTGTCTGGGTGTCCTGGGCTGTGTCAGGGTTTCAAGCAAATCTCACGACCAAACCCATGAAGTATCAGAGGCTCGGACTCATGGATGCTTTTCCCTTTCGAGAAGTTTTTCTTTGCCCTGAAAAAACAGCACACAGCTGTTGTACGTCTGTTCAAAACCTGTCTCTTCACCTCTCTGTGAGTGACTATTTTGACAGAAAAGACAGTATTTCTGCCTTTGAGTAATTTTGATAAAAGGAACAGTAAAAGTGTCCTCCTTGCTAAAAAGCTAACGGCGAGTGGCATCCCTCACTCTGAACATTTTCTTGAAAATGCCTGTCCCCCAAAGATACATAATACCCCTGTTGCCAGGAGGCAATTGATGTCTTCATGGAGAGGACTTAATAAACTGAAGCACAGTGGTCAGCTTCCCAGGAAAATGTCAAAAAGGGTAGATATAAGGGAGAAACTATAGTAACATGGGAGGCAGATACAGAGAACTAGCAAGGCATGAGTCCAGACAAATCAATTCCTTCTGCAACTTGCCATCCTAAAATGGCATGAAAATGAAGGTGAGCTGAAAACCTAAAAGGCTTTCACAATAAATGAATAAGATTTTTGGAAAAACTATGTAGTTTAGCAGATATGGTCTGAATAGGTAAAGCCCAAAATTTCATTTAATTGTGCATTGTTTTTCTCAGTTGCAAGACTTGAGACTCATGAAAAATATCTAACTAAATTTTGGTTGATGGTTTTGGTTTTTTGGTTTTGTTTTAGTTTTCATTTGTTTGTTTATTTGTTTTTGTTTGTGTGAGGGTTTTTCTTGTTTGTTTTGATTCCCCCCCCCCTGGTTGTTTCCTTGCACAGTAGTCCATATGGGTCAGGAAAGTTAAGGTAGTTGTAAGCAAGTTCTTCTAGACACTACAGTGATACCAATGATCATAGAAATCAGCCAGCTCACTCATTGATGTGAAATGGTAAAAAACAAATAAGATTTATTTTTAACTTAGTTAACTTCAGATGCTAATAACTGAATGAGGTAGAAAAATTAGAGATGAGAATGTTTTTCCTAAATATTGGTCAGATCATGATACTGATTTGAAAGGATGACTCCCTGCTAAAATCAGTAATTCTGCCTAACAAATGACTGGTGGCTTGCTGACAAGCTTGGTGGCTGATGACTTGCTGGCTATACCAGCACTGTCTGCCTGGAATGCCTTTAATCAGGGAACAGGCTCCAAATCAGAGGCAGCCTCAAGGAGCAATAATGATATTTGAATTTACATGTTCAAAGAAGCCTAGGTTTTAGGGTTTCCATCAATCCACCTTAGTATATTTCTGAGGTATTTACTAACCACAGTTAATGTTGCAGTTGTTGGATTAAGGCCCTTTAAGACTTCTCTTTGGAGTTTTAAACTGGTTTGTTAAGAGCTTTTCAGTCTCTTTTACCTGCGAAGACTCAGCAGAGCTGATTTAATCTCAGATGGCAGAAGCAAGGCAGAGAGGTATGCCCCTTCTGTTGCGTTCAGAATCAATAATGTCATCTACCACGCCATCTGAAACTCAGATACTCAAATTTAGATATCTGGAGCACAGTTTAGCTGTTCCTGCCTGTCTTACTCTGGTATTTGAAATGTGAGCACCTAGGACTGATGCCTGCTGCCTAATCTACTCAATGTTAGAGACCCTGTGCTCTCTATGGTAACAATCCTTTATTAGCTTTTTGGGTAGTACTTGATGCTCTTTGAGCAGGCAAGGCTGTATATAAGACCACGGATAGCAGATTTGACTGAGGCATTTATAGAAAATGCACATCTTTTAGGGTCCTTGAGTAACATTTCATGTCTCAATAAATTCACAGGCTATGTTTACCCTTTAGGAATAACAGATTGTGATTGTAGGGTTTGGGGAGAACAAACACAGATGAATGAGTTGTTTCCAGTGAGAATTTTAGCATACATGGAAATTAGAAATATGTGGGGATGAAGGTGAATAAATAAATAAGCACTTAGCAAGCAATATGATCACATGTGACATACTTTTATGCAGATAAATTCTCAGTTTGGAGCCATGTCCATTGAGGTTTTTTCTTAAACACCCAATCTGGACTTCCAAATTGAGATGCATGGAGAGATGGCAATGTTGTGTCTTCAGTGTCTTTAGATGCCAAATTTCATTCCAAGAAGTTTAAATTACCTTAAGTCCCATCTTCAGAATAAATTTTCCTGGTAAAGGAGCTGTAGTGATACCTACAGGGTTATTCTGTGGTGATAGAGAAAAATGACAGACTCCTTGGCAACAGAGGAAGGATGAGACACAAGAAAGTGTCTTAAGGTATCATTCACTAGAGGAAACATGAGAAGTTTTGGAATCCCTGATCAGAGGCTTAGACCTACCATTTAATTGTTAGGAAAATCCCCTTAATACACTCTGGTTCTCTATTAATAGCTTCATTCTTATCTCCTAAAGTTGCCAAGGTTTCCAGACTTCAAGCCACTATCTCCATCAGAAGACAGGGCTTCCTCGTTCTGCTTGCTCATAGCAGAGCGGATGCCAGGCTGGGTCACTGCTGGGACAAGAGAGCACACAGGGAGTCCAAACCTGGTGCAGACATAACCCTAATGGCTACAAGGTGTATTAAAGGATACAGGAAATAGGGCCCATTTCTTCTGCCCACTCAAGAGTTAATTCTCTTCAATGAGAAATTAATGGAATAAGACCCATGTGAACAGGGGAATACAAGTTGAAATGGGCTTGACCCACTTTCTTTCTTTTCTTATGTGGCACCTCCTAAATCATGCCAGGGAAGATGGATTATACTTTCAGTCATGAGATAAACCTGTAAACTAGTTCTTGTCTGCAGCATTTGTGTATTATAGATCTTGTGTCTCCTGAAAGATGAATAATTACAGTCCCTGGGGAGATACTCTTTCAAAAATGCAGTCATCATGGGTTCTCTGGTGTGGGATAGCTGTATGGACAACAATGATAAAATGAAGAGCCTTCTTGTCCCCAACAGGCATGAAAGTGAAATGGGAAGAAAGAATAGCTCTCATTAGATTAATGAGTGAGGCTTCCAATTTCTGGACAAGTTTCTGTTTCCTTTACTTTGATGAAATAAATGCCATTTGATAAGAACAACCGAGTACCATCAAATCAAACTGTGGCATAAACCAATTGCATATCCCTTGATTTAAAACAGGCTTCTCCCAACACAATGTCCTGTGGAAAGAATGGATCCTTCAGTATAAATTGACTGGATTTTCTCCGTCTCTTTTTCTGTTTGGCAATCTGTCTTCATTGAAACCTTGGTAAATCCGACAACAAAACCTAATAAGTTGTGCATCATAAATCTGTAGCATATTTCACAGATGCATTCTTCCATAGGCATGCAACATTTATCCTATATTTAGAGTTTCAGGCATACTCATTATCTAAGCGCTATGTGAAGAAGACTTTATAAGAATTCTCTTTGAGCATATGCTCTGAATGTAACCTACAGAGATGTCACACAGGGTCTCTTTTCAGGGGTCTTTTTGGAGTAAATATTTGAAGCGTGTATTGTAAAGAAATGCAGGAGACACAGCCATGGTTATGAAGCAAATGAGCTTTTCAAGTCAAGGCATCTTTTGGGGTAGATGGAGAGTTCCTTGTACACTACGCATTAGTTTTCTGTGTGCCGCTGTTTGGTGCCACTGAACCAGGCAGTTGTCATAACTGGCACAGTTGTACTCTTATTTCACTACTCAGAGTGTTGCCAACAGACATTACGGTCACAGAGTCCCAGTTACCCTACCATGAATAGATGCCGAGCGCTCAAAGTGGAGCAGAATATAGTTAAGCTTAAACTGCCTTTGTCTGGCAACAATATTCACCATCACACTCCATTTTACAAAGAATCAGGCATCACTTTATCAATGCATTGGCCTAGAATTGATCTGGGTAGAACAAAGGAGACAGGATTTAATGACTATGCAAGTCAAAATGACCTTTCCAGAAAGGTGGCAACAGCAGCAAGTGCATAGAGACACAGACCTTGAAATTTTCACACACATGCAAGGAAAGCTCACCATTTTGCCTCTGGCATTTGGGCTCAAAGTGGGAAAAGGACCAGAGACGTCTTCAGCTACCTCATTAAGTGAAAGCACAGCTACTCTCCCAGGAACAGGGAGAGTGTTTGTCCCTCTCCAGCTTAAATGATATATTTCAAAGCCACTGTTGTTAGCTTCCAACAATGCCTCAACCTTGAAAGGAGTTTCTGCGAACAAAAACTTGAAAGTATAAAGCATCTTCTAGCTCTAGGAAGACAAAAGATGATCAGCATTTACAAAGATTAGAGCGAAGGCACAATAGGGTGCTATTCAGGACAAGCATTTAGATTTTTATTACTGTTTGTACTATTGCTACCACCAGTACTTTTGTTATTGTTATTATCATTACGATGGCAAACACAAAAGGCCAGTGAATATGCTTGATTATACAGAAATGGAAGGGAAAACAGCAGTATGAAGGAAAGTTTCTGCATTTAAGCCTCATCAGTCCTCAGACAATGACGCTGTGACCCACTGAAAAAACCCCAGGATATATTGATTAGACATGAGAACGTAAAAAGCACATACCTGCTGAAGCTTCACACACAGAAACCAAATAATATCTTGTCCAATTTTTGTCATGATATAAAATACATACAAAATTGCCTGAACTAGCATTAATAGACTATATCTGAACTGATCATCGCACCCTTTCTATCTACACGTAGCATTTAAAATTCATATCAATATCACTTTAGGTCAGAATCAATAACAAAACTCAAAGCTCTTTCAGCTTGTCTTAGTATAAAGACTGGATATAAAAAATCTGAACCTTTCCATAATATCCTTTAGGACTCAAAATCCTGTTTTAAGACACTTAGAACCCTAAGTCCCAACATTATTTCAAGTGCCAGCATTGACCTGAGGTGGTGATGGTGTTTGTCCCAATTCTCTGGCCATCATCCATTTTCTGGTGGTGAGCTGTCCCATATTGTTTTAGAAAATAGCATTTAACCATTCAACATTTTGCTTGTCGACATTGTGTCACGAAGCAGTGTTCTGTCAAGCAGTTTGAAAAGGGCAATAGCTTGCAGAGTGCAGACAAAAAAACCAGCAACAAACAAATAGAAGAAGATTAATCCCAGGGGGGGGGGAAAAAAAAAGGGAGGATTTGCAAAATCCCAGAAATTCTGGAGCTTTTGGCTTGTTTGTCAGAATGAGTCATAAAAGAAGTCCAAGAAGGGACTGATCCTGTCAAATTCACAGCCTGACAGGATGCTGCATAGTCGTTCTAGAAAAAAACTTACCTAGATATGTGCAGCCTGCACTAGTCCAGGTCAAGAGCGAATACACCCTCATCCCTCTCTGCCTCCTGCACTCCCTCCATGTTCCCAGGGTAGGTATCCTACAGGAGAAGTGACCCTCAGCTGTTGCCAGGTGGAAGAGAGGGAGGATAAGTGTAAAGAATTGGTGGGCTAGCCTGCAGCTGGATTGTTTCATATATTTGAGGGGCATTTCCGCTAAAGTGGGAGTGATAATATTAAGCAAAGAAAGGAAAAGATATTGTCTAAGAGTCTCCTGTGAAGTGTGTGAGACAGAAGAAATGGCTTTAAAAAGTCCTGCGAGCGGAGAAACTATGTTCAGTTCTCACCATTATGGATACTCTCCCAACAGCAGAAATAAAAAAAGCTGTTGTTAGCAGAGCTGTGGGAGTTACCCAGTGGCCATCAGGGAGGTGAGCAGCACGAGGAGTGAGGGAGCAGGTAATAGAAATAGGTCACCCCATCAGATCAGATCAGTCCAAATCAGGCCTTGCACCTTGTCAAAAATTAGTAGTCTCAGACTGAGAGGAAAGGTTACAGCATGACTAGAAAAGCAACCTATTAGCCTCCTCCAGAAGACTGAAATTGCTCAAGCTGTAGATGATTTTAATAATTAGTTATTACAACTCTACCTTGTCAGAATGGGTTTTTTTTCTCCCTTAAGGAAGAATATTGCTTATCATCAATTTGATCCCTGTTTGCAATGGACTCAGCTCTTCAAATGTGAGAAATTGCACTACACTTTTTCTAGGTTTTCTGAGGAGAACTTCCCTAAAATTTGCACTTTACATCCGCAGCTGCCAACTGAGTCTTGATAGGAGGGATACACACCTCTAGTTTTAAAGACTACCAGCTTTGCAGTCATCTGTAATTAGTGGAATATTTTGCCCTAAGGTTTATAAAACTTTAGAAGAATTGTAACCACTCACAAGGCAGGAATTACTACTGCTCTTTTCTGCATACTATGGGCTCACTAAGTCACCAGGGATTAGGCCAGTGAAGGTAGTCTCACCAGGGCCATTCCTCCACTGACCATGTCCGAAGAAAGGGAGTCAATTTGGTCCAGGAATACCCTCCTCTTTCAGCAAAATGTTAACATCATGGTGTAGTGTCCCCAACATAAATGATGTCCTGTCCTAAGTATTTAGTTTCCTGACTACCTACCTTGCTTAATATGATGCAATAGGGGAGGGTGGTGATTGAACCTTGCAAGAGAGACTCTGAGAGGTCACTTCTGTGACATCAGTCAGCCACAGGACTTCTATGCCAGCCATGGTGGTCTACAGTCTCAGCACATCACATTAATTATCAAGAACTTTTGGAGAGCTTGTATTTAAGGCAACAGGAAGGTGGGGAACATCTATGAGATATTACCTGCTTTATCAATATATAAAATATACCAAACCAGGTGTAACGTCCTCTGCAATATAGGTGATTAATTGTTATACAGAGTGATGGAGAAAGAGGAAAAGATGAGGAGAAAGACAGCTAATGCTAGACCGGTAGATTCAGAAATTTTCAGGATGAGGACAGAAATCTTGGACTTACAAAAGCCAAATGTTTCCAGGAAGGGATGTTCTCACATTTATATGTCTTGCTGTTCAGAGAAGGATGTTTTGTTTTGCTTTGTTCTGTTTTTAACAAAATACTGGTTTCTGTTCTCGATGAGTCTGCTGTTGAATTCCATCCTACCTTGCACGCCTTACCTTCATCTCTGAAACAAACGTGCCTGAGTGCCCCTGGATTTGGGAAAACACTAGCCTCCTAATATATTTTACCAAAATCAGGCACTGACCTTCAGAAATAAAACAGCATTTCAGATACTACATTTTTATGCATGGCCTTTGCCTTATCCTGCTGCTCCTCCTTGCCCCTCCCATTCTAGTATGCAAGGTAGGGAGGTGCTGGTATAGTCTGTAACATTTTAAATTATGTCAGCAGCATTAGATACCAATAGAAGAATTTTAGGTTCCAGCTGGTGCATATGTGTGTGTGTGTGTGCACGTGTGCGCATGTGCACCCATCACCCTTCCCTACCAGATTAAATATACATGAGGGTCGCTCAAGTGTTTATCAGTTCTTTCCACTGGCTGATCTGAAAAAATGTTCTTGTAGATTACTGGGCAGAGATGTGTCCTTTGGAGGTAAAGGGCATAAATGTTTTGACTGCATCCTGCATGAATATATTTATCCGGAGTACAGTTACACCAATTATTTTACCCTCTGAAATCACTCAGCTGAACAGTTCTCTGATTTGTCTGAGCATCTAGTATAGGAAGTGAATTTTCTTTGACGTTATTTTGATACAGTCCAGTAAAGGAAGAGGTTAAGATGGTAAACATGGCATAAACCATATATGTGCTCAGGTCTGCAGAAAGATGTCTAGGAAAACGAGTGAATAACACCACCCTAGGGAGCTGCAGGGAGCATTAATTTATGTGCTCCTCTACTGCCTGCTGCTGATCGTATCCCCAGTGGAAATACTCTAGGTCACTGAAGAGGTGAGCCCTTATCACTTCCCCAGAGAATGGCAGTCACTTTGCATCTCCCTGCTCCAGATGGGGCAAGTCTGAAAAGTCTTGGTAAGGATGTAACTGTCAGGAACACCAACCTGAGTTATTACAGGAAAATGGAGTACAAGTCTTGCAATGAGCCCAGTAAAAGCCAAAGGGGAGCATCATTAAGAGGTGCATTGTTATGGACACTTTACAGCTAACAGAGTCATGCTCCCTTGAGGGGAGAAGAGCCCTTACCTAAGCTCTGTCTTTCTTGCCTGAGATGGATTGGTAAAGAAGATACACTCTAGAAAAAAATAAGAGCCAAGATTAATATCAAAAGTACAACTGGTAACTGCAGAGGGAGCACCCACAAGAAAATTTATGACGGCAAAGGAAGAAAGGGTATGTACTGTGGTATCTGTAGAAAAGAAGGACAGTTCTACGAAAAGACAACATAAAAAATGAAAAATGAGGGAATTTTTACATTTCCATAGTTGAGGAGATTTGAAGGCACAACTCATTCTTCTTTTTTTTT
>VWZG01002007.1:17954-45587 GCA_013396735.1 Grallaria varia
TGGACAGTAACATCTTTCTCCATTAACTCTTCACAAGGATTTGGTTGACCCTACAAGAAGATCTCTTCTGATTTTTATCTTGGTTGCTTTCCTAGGAAGAGAGTCACTCACACCTCAGTGGTGACAGGTTGATGCTTGACACATATAAGCAACCAGGAGCCAAAAGTGACCCATGCCACTTAACTTTTTCACTTGGCCTGGTTGAGAGACCAACTGACAGCAAGTCAGGGTCCAAAATCATTCCCAGGTCAGAGCATTTAGATCTAGAAGGTTTATATATTGGCAAAATTACTGATCACTTTTTCACTCTTCAGTGTCTGCTCTGCCTTTCATGGCAGCAAGCTAACCTGGAACATCCTGGTAAATAAGGGACACTAGGTGATATTGATTCAGCCCTCTAGGTTTGCTCGAAACAATCCTAGTGGCTTCCTTTCAGCATCTCAGGAGTATTTAAGTCAACCTTCCCTGTGGACCAGAACAGCCTCAGGCAAGCTTCTCCTGGTCATACTCATTCATCCATGCAGCTTTGAGTGGAGAAGAGCGAAGGAATTTCTCTTGCCTGCTTGCTGATATCTGTCCTGTCACACAGGAGGAGCAGAGGATATGTAGTTTCCCCCAACCAGGCTTTTCATGGCTGTGTCTGCCACTTCCTAAGCCTTCAGATCTAATCCTCAAGCCTTGCTCGTGCATATCTTAGATGATGGAGGGGACTGATCCTGAGTCCCACAGCCTTTTAATGCAAATGAGTAGCCAGTCAGCTAGAAACGCTGCCCTTTCCCCACTGACAGCTGTAGGAGATGGGAATGAACTGGTGTCACCTACAGATACCCATACAGAAAGTCAACTATACAGAAAACCTACTTTATAAAAAGTTTGCACCTCACCTTGGCTAATCATCTGGCCTCTCTCTACATCCGTGAAGAGATAAATGCATCTTGTCTCTTTCGGAGGTATGGATTTAATATAAGTCATCCATTGCCCTTATCTCTCCCCCATGACTCTCCACTGATATACGTTGGAAGGACATCACAGGAGGGCACAGGCAATCCAGGAGGTTCCTGGGATGCATTGATAACAACTTCCTTCTCCAAGTGACACAGCAGCCACTGAGAAGAGGTGCTATGCTGGACCTTATTCTCACCAACAAGAAGGGACTGGGGAAATGTGAAGCTTGAGACTAGCCTTGGCTGCAACAACCATTAAATGGTGGAGTTCAGGTTCCGCAGGGTGGTGAGTGAGAAAGGCGCATAGCAAGCTCATTACCTTGGACTTCCAGGTACAGGCTTTGCCCTCTTCAGTGATCTGCTTGGGAGAGTACTGTGTGGGATAAAGCCCTGGAGGGCAGAAGGGCCTAAGAAAGCTTGTTGATATTCAAGGATTACCTCCTCCAAGCTCAAGAGAAATGTATCTCAACAAAGAGAAGTCAGGCAAAAATGCCAAAAAGCCTGCATGGATGAACACGGAATTCTTGGACAAACTTGAACACAAAACAGGAAGCAAAGACAGCTAGCCTGGGAGGAATAGAGAGAAATTTTCTGAACAGTCAGGGATCAGGTTATGAATGCTAAAACCTGGATAGAATTAAATCCAGGCAGGGACATCAAAGGCAACAAGGAAAGGTTCTATAGGTACACCAGTGATAAAAGGAGGACTAGGGAAGATGTGGGTCCCCTCTGGAAGGAAACTGGATACCTGGTTACCCAGGACATGGAGGAACACTGGCATAGTCAACATTATTTTGCCTTGTTCTTCGCCAGCTAGTGCTCCAGCCACACCGTCCAAGTTGCAGAAGACAAAGGCAGGGATTGGGAATGAAACTGTAGGAGAAGATCAGGTTTGAGACCATCTAAGGACCCCAAAGGTGCACAAGTCCTTGGGACTTGGGAAGAGAAGGGTTCAGGGAGACCTCATTTCAGTCCTCCAGTATCTTAAGGAGGCTTATTAAAAGCAGGAAGACTTTTTACTGGCAGATACTGTCAGGACAAGGGGCAACGGGGTTAAACTGAAAGAGGGTAGGTTTAGATTAGATGTTAGGAAGAAATTTTTTACTCAGAGGGTGGTGAAGCACTAGAACAAGTTGTCCAGGGAAGTTGTGAATGCCCTATTTGTGGAAGTGTTCAAGACCAGGCTGTGCTGGGGCCTTGAGCACCTTGATCTAGTGAAAGACATCCCTGTCCATGGCAGAGGGGTTGGAACTAGGTGATCTTTGAGGTTTCTTCCAACACTAACCATTCTACAATTCTATGATTCATGACCTAATAAGGTGCATCCATGGGTCCTGAGGAAAGCTGGTAGAGGAAGCTGCTAAGCCACTGTCCATCATATTTGAGAAGTCAAGGGAATCTGGTCCACTGACTGGAGAAGTGGAAACCTTCCCCTCATTTTTAAAAAGGGAAAAAAGTTTCAGATGTGGGTCATCACCTCTGAACCACCTTGTGGAGGACGCAGGGCTGCTTTGTAAGTCTCTAAGAATAAGGTGTGTGGTGAGGTGGCAGTGGAGATTAGTCTGTGTAAACATAGGCTTAGTTTAATAGCAGGGAACTAGCTAGAAGGCTGCACAGTGCCTCCAGACTACCAATTAGCATGTCAGAGGTCATGACAAGACAGCCAGAGTTGGGAGGATGCTATTTCCAGTGTTCAGCTATAGATTTTTTTTGCCAAGGCCAGGAGTCAAAAGATCCCAAGGATTCTGGGACATTAAAGAGCAAGTTCCTTGAAAGATGTTCACTAAGCTGTCAGGGAGCTGTTAGCAGAGAAGGGACAGGCAGATAGACAGATTCTTACAGGGGCCTGAAGAAGCAGAGCATGCCTCTGTGCTATAAAGAGGTCAGAGGAACAGCTAACCCTGGAACTGTGACAAATCCTATGTCTCAATCTCTTCTACACACTGGCTTTTCCATCCCTCTAATCCTCTTTGTCACCTGTCCCCAGGCCCCTGCTATTTTTACTGTATCTCTTTTTGGATCTGAAATAACCAGAATGGAACAAAGGTCTTCAATTTATACAATGACACAAAAATAATACTAAAAATTCTCGCCTGTAGAATCTGAGACAATGGACAGCATGAAACAGCAGAGTTTTCAGTAAGCAGCCTGGGCCTTTTTTTCTAAATGGTTACAGTTCGTTCAGAACCCAGTAATGCATATGGGTAGTTCAAATGGCATCTATCAGTGTGTATTACCTTGCAGTTGTTATCTGCCATCTCAATGCTAATGCTCCTCATCGGTTATCAGAGGAGGTACCAGTGCAGTAGCTGATGTTTTTCAATAAGATATAAAGAAATGGCCATTTCAGGAGTAATAAGGCAGAGGTCCAGAGAAACGGGAGTATCGAACTATTAGGAAAGCGCTAGGTGCAGTTTATGCAGGAAATTTCAAACATATTTATATTTCAGTGTTGATATTTTTTGCTGTGCTCACTACCCTCTCCTGTTCCCACTCCTGATAGGCTCACTGAGGCACCACACTGTGCATAAGGAGTGGCAATGCCACTGCCAAGCTTTCTGGCTTTGCCTGATTTGGACAAATGGCATCTTTGGCAATTCCTTGCTTGCCAGTCCTGGAAACATGGAGAGTGGCACCCACCAGCAGCAAGAAAGAGCCCTCATCCCGAGCCTGGGAGGGCTGTGGAAAAGCCAGGGCAATACAGCTGTGATGCTCTTGGAGCCAGCAGGGCAATGGGACAGATCACCTCTCTGTAGTCACCTTATCGAAGTAGCTGCTGGTTTTCTTTCCTTCTAGGCCTGATTCTGTCTGTACTGGGGAGAGGAAGACTCTAATTTGCCCTTTTCTGTGTCCTCTCACCTCCTTTCTCCCACTGATGTGTTGGTTTCTGCCAGCGGAGCCTGTGGTTTGAGGCTGGTGTGCCTGTGCTCCTAATGCATGAAGATCTCTAATAGCAGGGCTCTTCCCAAAAAGGACAATAATGGACAGGTCCAGCATGAGTGCAGGCAGTAGAGAGGTTTGCCTGCCAAGAAGTCTTGAAAAGCATCTGGCTCTTGAACACCTCCCTCCTGAACCTGACATTGGGTATTGATTATAACAAGGGACTTATTCTTCCCCACGTCTGTCTCACTTGCTCCACCCTCAGACCCTTCTCTGCTTCTGTGTCCTTTTTCAAGCCCACATTTCTTCCTATGCTCTTCCTCCCAGTGATGTCAGAAAAAAAAAGGAAAAATATGTAATTTGCAGAAAATTCCAAACTATTGACATCATTGCCAGTTTCAGCAGTGACTCATCTTCAGGCTCGCACTTTGAGAGCTAACTTTTATTGCTCACTATAAAACAATATCTCCTAATGGGGCTGTGGGGGAGCAGGGGGTAGTGGTGCAGTGCCCTGTGATGCCAATAAGAGGACATTTAGCCTGGAAATTTGAGAGTGTAATTTATAGGCAAGCATGCCTGCATGCACACACACACACACACACACACACGCGCGCGCGCGCGCAGGTAATGATGGTGTTAGCCGTCTGACAAATTGCAGGGCCCTGAACATTTGACCTCCTCCCCTGCCCTGTGTGCAGTATCACATCTCCCAGGGGGTTCATCCTGACATCCCACCTCAGAGCAGCTTCCAGCTGCTGCCATTTTGGATATCCTGCCTATTTATTTCTTTCCAAATATCCTCCCTGCTCTCGTCCCTGGGGTTGCTCTGTTTTCACTGCTGCTGCATACAGGGCTCAGTTTTTGTGCCAAGCTTTGCTTGAGGATGAAATACCTTATAATTTTACTGATTAAAAATGTGAACTGTGTAACAGTGGTGGAAAGGGGAACTTCAAAGACTTCTGCTGAGATACTTAGCTTTTGTCTTTAGCCCTGAATATTCTCCATATAGCAGACTTCAAAGCTGAGACCTTTTCCTATGTACGGGAAAGTTATTCTGGACATCTTCTGAAGAAGTAGAGAGTTCTCAAAATGGTCCAAATAAAGTTTCTTGAGTGTTTACAAGCATTGTGAAAATAGTTTTGCTTTAAAATATTCAGTGTATAGTATCTGATTCAGCACATCTTTTCTCCTGGATTCTAGTACAGGTTAAGTACTTAACTGCTGAATAGTAATAGATTAAGACACATGTTTAAACACTTTGGAATACATTCCATACAAAATACACGATGCTATGCTATATGGTTTTTTCTTCACCCATTTCAGGCTGAAAGGACACATTCACCAGTGGCCTTGATACTTGAGGCTAAAGCAGGCATCTCCTACTTAGCTGGGTAAACAACTTCACACTATCCAATGTCCTCATACTCTCCTTCTAGGCTGTCTGTTTATTTGGACACCTTTATTTTAGAACTCAGCAAAATATGAAATATGACATGTTTATATCATAGCATGATAGCAAATAGCCTCAAATTACAGTGCTGTGTTTTCAAAATTTCTAATATAAGAACACTTGCATTACAAGAGCATATTAGTAAAAGTGAATCCTTGACATATATTCTTATTGGTATATTGTGATTTTAATTCAGAAGTTTGGTAAGTGTCCGTGTTAGTCCTGCTACTCTCCCTCAGATTTTTTGA
Organism: Grallaria varia; assembly: GCA_013396735.1. NCBI lineage: Eukaryota > Metazoa > Chordata > Aves > Passeriformes > Formicariidae > Grallaria > Grallaria varia. The sequence continues at coordinate 23,477 of VWZG01002007.1, forward strand.
TTTCTGACCATTTGCAGTATTTTTTTAACTCGCTCCAGCTTCCTTCATTTCTGTTTAGTTCAAGAAATGTCACTTCCCATTTTCCCGTCCCTGCAAAGAAAAAGCTTCCCTTTGCTCTTCTGAACCTGCACATGGCAATTATAATCAGTAATGAAAAGTCAGCAAATAGCAATTTGAACATTTGCTTTCCAGTAGAATGAATGTTGGATCCCCTTGAGCAGGCAGGGCAGGTGATGAGACTGTCAGTCAGGAACTCGCATGCTTGGCAGGCTGATTTACCTGTCTGACGTTTCTGCTCGTTCTCCATCATAAAATAAAAACACTTCACTTATCAAACATCTTCCTTTTCTGGGATGTGTCTTGCATGCATACTGCTCGTCCATTCAAAACTCAGCTGTGCCTCTAGCAGGGAATCTGACAGCTCAGCCAGATTCTGTCTTAAAGAGTTTTCCTGGTAGCCTACTGAAGTATCTCAAAAGTTTGGGGCCTGCACAATGGAAATATTTTTTTATGCATTGTTTTTCTTAACAGAGAATTAACTCTTTGCAGAAACAGAACGGGATGTTTGAGTTCTTTAGTTAAAAAAAACCCCAAGACTTCTAGACATTGAAATGTCCAGGCTAATGCTTAATGTCTCCCTCCTATAACAGTTTGTGTTGAGTAAGCAAATCCAGAGCTGTGCTAATAGTGGCTCTGGCCACACAGGCTCTGTGGGTTGAGTTGCTCCTCAGTGACTCTAACCTTGGGATAACTCTTCAGACCACACTGTCTCACTGTTTCCTGGCTGCAGCCATCAGCATTTTCCATTGGCTTAGCTCTGAACCTGATAGCCAAACTTGGCAGTGTGGCCCGGATGGTCAGCCCAGGCTCCTGTCCCAAACAGAGGGGCCTCAGTGGGCCTTCTCTCATCGATGCGTTAGGGCAGTGTGAAGAAAGATAACGCGCAGGTACCCCCAAAATGCCAGGCAGTGGAAGGATTGTAAGAAAATTTATTTCCAAAGTCCAGAACACCAGACTTATAGAACATCAACCTTAACAGCTTTTTAAACACCGGACCTGGGGAAAGACATGCCTCCTGTTCTTCCCAGGACTTGTATCATCCCTGATACATCCCTTGTTAGGGGCTTTCAGACATGTCTGCAAGGACTTATCTTTTTCCTCATACCAGAGAGACTTTCTTTGGAACGCAGGAGGAAAAAACATCTAAAACTGTCTTTGGGAAAGATGCCTCTTTCAAGCAGGAAAGCTTTCTTAAGAGAAAAACCCTAATCTCCTTGCAGTAAAATCTTCTGGAAGGGTCTTCTGCTCTTACAGGCAGCAAGGAGGGAAGTGAATACAGAAGGGCTCAGCTTATGCCTGTTATTTCGGATTCAGGGGTAGAGGACTTGCACAAAATGGAACAAAGAAACCACGTCCACCCTACTCAGTTATCTTTGTAAGGAAGGTATCTGCTTTAGGGAGAGCTCCCAGTCGTGAGACAAACTGTTTGTTAAGAGTTTCTTTCCAAATCTGAGTTGCCAATGATTGACTTTTGCTCTGAAGACTCAGAGATTTACCACTACCATTAGAATTTGGGTGAAATATGGGCCATGGGACCAGATTTGTGAGACTAGAGGTTTTCCAGTTTGGTATGTGTGGAGCTGCAAAAACAGGATCACATCCAAGAAGCTTGGGAGATGTTAATTATTAACTCCACCGCTAACTTTTACATTTTGTCTCTGCTGGCATCAGGAAGGATAAAGAGTGACCAGACAGCAGTATGGTCAGAGTTTCTAGTGGCACTGTGCTTTCCCCTAGCAGGTTGAACTTCTGTCATCCTATAAACCATGCAGATTCCTCCGACTGGTCCCTCCCTGTGGCTGCCCCACCCGAAGCTCTCAGTGAGAAGCTTATTTTGCTCAAGAACCTGAGAACTATTTTAAGGCCTGAGGTTTCTGACATCCAAAGGATGATGTGTTACACATCTTGTTCTGAGAAAATCACCACCATTCAGTTAATCAGACAGTTATTCATGTCACACTGTAATTGTAGCCTGTATGTCACTCATCATCACCAGGTACGTTCAATGAACTAATCTCATATTTTAGAATTTGTCAACAGTGTAACTGGATGCAATGATTTTGACAAAGATTTTCCAGCGTGGCATTTTACAATGCATGTTTTTTTTCCTTTGGCCTGCAGTGAGAGGACAACCTTAAAAACATTGGTGTTTCTCCTCCTGTAGTTTATACCTGGGAAACAGAAGCACAGGGTAAATTATGTGGGTTTTTTTACTATGCTCACGTAGGAGGACAGTTGGCAAGCTGAATTGAAATCCAGAGCTCAATCTGCCAGCTCACACCCCAGGCAATATTGTCCACAGTGGAGACTCCCAATGTACATAAACTGGGATGCAAAAGGGAGAACAAAGCTGATTTGAGGAGATGTCACAATCCTCCTCAAGCTCAAGACTGACAGAGGCAGGGTAACAGGATAAACTAACTGTAGAACAACGCGCTGAAAAGACTGAAAATGACCACTGACAATATGAAGCCACCTCTTTATTTGGCTGAATGATGCTCAAATTAGCAGTTGGTTCATATTTAATATAACATATGTTTTAGCCTTATGGTAATGTGCCAGGACAAAGGGCATCACCATTTTGATAAGTGATTGAACCTGCAGCAGCGGAGAGGAAAGGGAGAGGGGCTTTCTTATTTTCAAAGTAAACAAAAGGATTCGCACACTCTATGGTCTAACCATTTAATTTCCTTTTTTTTTTTTTTTACAATTATATTAAAGACAAATCAAACAATTCTTATGTTGGCTGAAGATCTTACCTTATGATTACTCAGTTGAAAGCTTTTGCAGCTTAAAAAATTACCACCCATCTGGTAAGCCATCATATCTAGCCCCATGTGTGCTCTTAGCCATCCTTATTTTGTGAGTTAAAGCACATCAGCATCAGTGGGTTGGCCTGTCCCTCAGAGGTGCTAATGCCATTTGTTTGGAAGGGCAACAGGACCCTTTGTCCAGGTGGTAGGAGCATGCAGCCATCTGCTGAGCTTCTGAAACATGTGGCGATAAGGACTGGGAGCTATTGTCAAATCTTCACCTTCTGCAAGACAGATCCTGTGGGGTAAGGAAATGACAGGAGCTGCAGTCACAAAGCTTTCTGGGATCTGACCCAGCAATACCTCTGGCAGACACCTATAGTCTCTCCCACATGTCCATGGCTGATAAATCACACCAAATACAAATAATAATGGCCAGCTGTTTGGTTCATTGGACAAGAGAACACAAGAGCACTATTCTTATCAGATTGAATGACTTAATTGTTTTGAAAAGTCCTTTAATTTGTAGAATGTGCCTTAAGTCAGCCTGTACAGAGAGTTCCTGACAAGATCAAGTACCTGCATTAATAAGATGCAGCAGTGCCATGGTGTTCTTGTAGCATACACTTTCAGACTAAATAGCAAATGCCAAAGTACGGCAGCACAAGAGGAGACAGTGGTACTGAAGACATTCATACAAGCTATGTCTCTCCAAGAACTGTGTAGTTTTTTGCTGTAGACACAATCAAATATGCCAAATGGCTGCTAAAATGTAAATTTTAGCAGCCAAGGTCACCTTCCAAGGGATACCAAAGAGCATGCCCCAGGCAGACCCCATTAGAGGTGACACTGACAGCTTTCCTATCACCATGTCATCCCCCAGTTCTTTGCTCTGTGCTGAGACATATTCCAGAGGCAAAAGTCTTTTCCATCTGATGCTAAAAAGCTGTACCCTCATTCCACCCAGCCGAGGTTCAAGTTTAATAAAAATCCTCATTAGTTGTCATCTAAATATGCAGGAGGTCCATGCCAAGAATTTCAGCTGAATTAAGGAAAGCCAAAGCAAGTTCTAATTAAAGATGGGGCCAGAACTAAACCTTGGGTCACAAGTCTATACCTTGTGGAAATTTGGATCCAGGCTCTGAATGCTATTGATGAGGATGATCTCTTCACTCAAAGCCCTGGATACTACCTGGCAGCATAATTGTAAAGCCCTCAGAGCAACCCTTTGATTCAGGCACCCTGCATAACATGGTGGAGTTTCTCTGGCTGCTTCATTTTAATTAAGGGATGGGAAGCTTTAATTAATACAACATGACAGTGAAAATATAATCAGTTGAGTGGCCCCTGTTGTTTGCTTGCATGTTAATTTTGCATGCCTTTTTTTTTTTTTAACACGCTTGTTTTTTAATTTTGTGCAGTTTTGTCTGAAAGCCACTAGCAGCAGTGACAAAGTGTTCCACAAGGAGCCTGGGGGAGCAGGGTGTTAATAAGTGCTGGGTTTGGCACCTGAGGAGCCATGGAGGTGCCTGGGGATTATATAAAACAAACAAGGGAGCTGGATTTTTCTGTTAACATCATCATTAGGGAAGGACTGAAAATCAATGATATCTTTTATTTCTGTCTTTATGTTGAAGGGTTAACAATGTACTGAGACACATGGGATCAACAAGACACAGATTTCTCATGTTATTTTCCCATGTATTATCTCTAGTAAAAGTGAGGGTTTTTTTTAAAAAAAACAACTCTCAATTCTGCAAAGACAAACTGTCATATGGCTTTGAGGTCTAGCGCACATAAAAGAAATTCTGAATCTGAAACCGTGTGGCCAACTATGCTTGCTTTTCCTTGTCACTAAAAATGTAAAGTTGCTCCCTGTTTAAACTTCTTATTTCCTTGTTTCCTAACATCAGAAAGGATTTGAGGTCCTCTCCAGAGGAGTGGAAATGCTGTTTTCATCCTATAACATTTACTGCGCATTTGTAATGGGCTGTTTCCCCTGCAGCTTTGTTTCTGTCCAGGAGAGCTCTAGGATTGCAGAATCCTGTGACTTTGAGCAGTGGAGATGCTGGTGGCAAAAACTGAAGCTGGAGCTTGAACACTTTAGCACATTTCTAACAAGTCCCAAAACACAAGTTCATGTTAGCACTATTGACAGAGAGGCATCAACTGGAAGTATAAATATGGGCTTTATGGTCATTCAGAACATTCGTGTCCATGGCTGGAACAGCTCAGCTGTTCTAACCAAATGACAATATCTACATCTGCACTTCACACCTCTGTTTCCTGTAGGGCTAATGGCCTGGAAAAGGCATTTCATCTCACCCCAAAGGCTTCAGAGATATATCAGGCCTTTAAGGTGTCTGTGCATCTCCTGAGCACAAAGAATTTCTGGGGGGCCTGCTGGTACATGGCTTTGGCATGATGGGCATTGAATGTTAAATAAGACGAGTTCCACCTGTCACATACATAACCTCCTAACTCTGAGGCCAGAATCCAGCCTTAACATTTTCAAAGAGTCTAGTGAAGTGTATTTAAAGTAATAGTTTATGCATATAGAACTTAAAAACTGAGGCATTTTTGCTCTGCTTATTCACTTAGGGCTAGAGTTTACAAAATACCATCTCGCCAAAACTTTTTTTTTTTTGACTGAGCCTATGAGTTTTTGACATGCTGAAAGTAATTGCATTAAACTTCATGAAACTTTCAGCAGAAATAATACTTATCAAATGATTCAGTTTGCCAGCAGCACATAAAAAGCTCTGTGAAGTCCATGCTAGCCTTAAAAGTTGCTTTTCTGAATGGCATCAGTGTTACCCAGTGAAAAAGTGATCAAAAAAATCTTTTAATGTTCCAATGGTTTTAAAAATTCAGGGTCTTTTATTCTTCACTAAGCAATATTTTCCATTAATTACCTGGCAACTCATGGTCGTAGAATTAGGAGCAGGTTATAGTTGATGCTGCCATAGCCAGAGCTGCAGCTCCTGATCTGCCATGTCTGTGGAGTCAGTGTTTGCCTGAAGTACCACTACAAGCTCTAGTCAGCCACATGCACAGAGAGATGTTAGCTACTTGCAGCACAAAGCACTGTGGCTATTGTTAATGGTAATTGTGTGGTGTTAATAGCAGACTGGAACTCCAACAACCTTTAGGAACCAGCTGAGAGGAAAAAAATCAGAGCAGATGAACAAACATTAATATTTCCTTCAGTTGTGTAAGACTCCCATGAAGATTTACATAATTAATCTTCAGCAACAAAACATTTATAATGCAGTTTAATAATCTGGGCGAAATACAGGTCATGTTAATTACTATCTAGCTTCCTGGTTTTAAAAGCCATTGTTTTCAAGCTTTTACTTAGAAGTGAATAGCTTGTATCAGCTTGAACACAGTGCAGCAAGTTTGCATATGATTAATGCCTGAGTGCTTGGCACTAAGTGGGGATCTGTGAGAGGGGTTCAAGTCCTTGCATTGCCACAGGTCCTACACGTGACTGGCAGGGAGCAAGTTGTTTTGGACATAATTCTGCATTGCTGATAGCCTAGTTGCGGATATCCCAGCAAGTGATGCCTGTTACCACAGTCGCAGGTCCAGTCAAATTCCTCCCACAAATACAAACTAATTGTGGGGCTCTGTTCTCCAATACATAAGTGAAATTGAGAGTGTGGCTTTTAGTTTTTCATAGGGAGTTTTTTGTTTGTTGGTTTGTTGGTTTGGGTTTTTTTAAAGACACCTCTTTGAAATACTTTTTTGTTGTTAAATCCTATGGTGTCACAATCTACTGAAGAGATGCTGATTTCCTGTAAGAGGATGGAAGAGGGAAATGAACAGCTGGAGAGGGATTCTTGGTGGTCATGAAGAATTTGTTGCCAGCCTAAGTATGTGAAGGCTTTTGTAACTCTCCTATACAGGGTGAGTGTAGAGGAATGATTTCAAGGACAACAATGAAGTGTTTTTTACATATTTCTAAAATCCTAACCCTGTCACCTCCACCATTCTGTGTAGTCACGCAGCACTGCTCGCGTGATGTTGCAGTGAGCCAAGGCAAGGAGATGCTGTTTGGAACTTCAAAGGTTATCATGGGGGACAACATGGTATGAAAGAAAAGGGACTTGTCTGAGATTCAAAGGGGACAGGAGAGACTAGAACCATGGGCAAATGGGAGACAGTAATCACCTTTAAGGTGTTAAAAAGAAGATCACAGGACAGGGACAAGTAATATCTTTACACAACAAGCAAAGGGCAGCCAGTAGAAGGATTCACAACCACTTCAAATTGCTGTATCTTACAAGCTATTAGAGAGAAGAATATACTTGCTCTCTAACTCCTGTAATCTGGGATTCTTCACTTTCTAGGTGTGTGTAAACCAAGCTTCCCATCATGGTGGCTCAAACTTGAAACAATTGCTATTTATAAGAAGACTAGGAGATAAAACTTATTTACAGTAGTTTGCTCTCCCACCAGGCTGTACAACCAGGGCCTTCAAGTGAAAAAAAAGATGGCTGGGCTTCTGTGAGTCAATGTATGTTTGGTCTTCTCACCTGAGTAACACTACAGAGCACATACTGTAGGAATGCTTGCATGTCTTTGTATCCTGTGCTACCTTGGCATCTCTGCATCGACACAAAGTAGAACAGATTTTCACCCTATGAGAACTGGTATCCTGGCATCAGGCTGAGTTAAAATGCTCTCAGGGATAGGTTTTGCTGCAGTAATTTCAGACTGGTGACTGAAAAGGAGAGGGAAAAAAGAAATCAAATAGGGATCTCGATAAATAGAATTTCAGATCTTGCATAATACCATTCAATGGCAACAGCAGGTGTTTGACAGTACTGTGAACTTCCTCAGAATGGGATCCTGCCAATATGGCTGTGATTCAGTGCAATGATTCAATGACTGCAGGACGGTATCCTGCCAACCAGCCTTCCAGCAGAAAACTGTTCACCTCACTGCAAACGCTGCGAGCCCATTAGCATTTAAAATTTAGTCTATCTGCATGTCAGTAGAAGGATGCATCCCCTTCAGGTAATGGAATAAGAAAGGGAAGGACAAAAATTCCCTTTTCATCCAGGGAATAAAAGGCAAAATTATTAACTGCAATGTAATCTCCAAGGAGGAGCATGGTTTTTTTTTTTTTTAAAGCTGGCTTTGGAAAACTATGTCTTCCTTTTTTTCTTCATCCCTGCTTTTCCCTCCAATTCCAACCAGGAACCTTGTCAAGAGATTCTCATCAGCTTTCAATTCTGCCTTCTAAACTGTGCAGAAATACTACCAACATCCTGAGATAAGCAAAGAAAATCAAGGAGGTGTCACTAGCAGTCCCTGTTACAGGTATTTTTTCAGTTGCTACTCTGCAGCACCTATGCCCTCCTCAGTGCACACACACCAAGCCTGCTGCGCTCCTGCAGCACAGATATGCAAGTATAAGCCCATTTCAGGAATATTCCCAATTACAAGGCTCCTGGAGACACTTGACACAGGTACAGAAAAGGACAAGACTCACTCAGCTGTCACTCTCCCGCCGTGCAGCCCACCAGCCTGTGGCTGAGCTACATGAGATGAAACCTCCTTCAAGTAAACACATGGTTAAGGGTGCAACAAACAAGGTGGGAGCAAGTGCAATTTAGCTCAGCTCTCCTCTAGCCCCATTTTTCCATTGCGTAGCAGAAGGAAAAGAGAGAGTGGAGCTAAGACGCAATTCACAGCGCTGCTACTATAATCTTTGTTACAACACAATGTTCTCATCCTTGCCCAGCTCTTTTAAACCTGCTGTAATGTGAATAATGATATACTCTACTTACAGAGGCTTTGTTAAATACTTTGCCTTTATCACAGGTGCTGCACAAACTTCTAGGATCAAAAGGGACTCTTTGAGCGGTGATTAGAGCAGGAGGGAAGGGTTTAGTGGTCTAAGTTCCACATTTGCAATAATTAGGCTCCCTGGAGTGATAGGTTCAAATCCTAGCAGGGTTGACTCAGCTCTTTATCCCTCTAACGTAGATTAAATGGGTTTTCTGTAGTAGGGCCTTTTGGACAAGATCTTAAAAAATGTACAAGCACATGAGTATACTTCTTTTACTGCAAGGTTGAATTTTACAGATTTATAAACCAGATATTCAGATTATTTCACATAAAGCTAGCTGTCTACCCAAGCACTATTTGACAAAACCTGTCTTCACCGTTGCAATGACCATGCAGGTCTCCTACTCACCAGCCTCCTTCCCAGAGGGGCTCTGTTGTGATGAATCTTGTAGTGTAGTAAGGGACACAGTTTGGGATTAAGCAATGCGGTTTGAATGTATCCTATAACTAAACACAACCATCACCCTCTAGTTTTTAGATTACTTTTTAAAATTTAGTATTTTCTACTATATAGTGCTATTCTTTCACTTGAGGGTGATTAACCCAACCATGAGTCAAACCAGGGCATGGGCTTTTGTAGCACCATAGACGGAAGGAGTGTTGATTCTGGTTTGTTTTTTAAAAAATTGCCAAAAAAATTATTTCCTAAGAGGATTCCTGTTACAAGGGGGAGGAGGGGAGGCATGGCTTTTCCTCGTGTTTACTTGATCTGCCTAGGAAGCTAAGCTCATTGTCACTGGGAGCAGTTCAAGAGAAACTCTCAGAGCAAGTCTCTGGGAGCCCCCTTCGGAGAAGGGAGAAGAAGATGAATCATAGAATCATAGAATCGTTTAGGCTGGAAAAGATCTTTAAGACCATTGAGCCCAACCATTAACCTGCACTGCCAAGTTCCCCAGAGAACTATATCTCTAAGTTCCAGTTGGGTTTTGGACCTCCTTATTTTCTCCCTGCACAACTTCATGATGTCCTTACATTCCCCCTAAGTTGCTGCCCCTCCTTCCAAAGGTAATTTTTACCTTCTTTCCAGCTTGTCTTTCAGGACATGGGGGCAGTCTTCTCTTGAACGTCTGAGATTTCCTGCTTGAAAAATGTGCAACTTGCCCTCAGGATGGCTTCCAAGGGCACTCTCTCAACCAGTCTCCTAAACAGGCCAATGTCTGCCCCCTAGAAAGTCCAAATTAGCAGTTGTGCTGACTCCATTACTTCTCCAACAATCAAAACCTCTATAATTTCATGATCAACTTCCCCAGTTGGCTTACTCACCAGTTGTGCCAGGAACCTCCTAGACTGCTTCCTCTGCAGTATTATGTTTCCAGAAGACATCTGACAAGTTGAAGTGCCCTATGAGAACAAGGGCCAGCAATTGTGAGACTTTTCCTACAATGTTTCATCTTCCTCTTCACAGTAATTTGTCACGGTTGTGCCATCACTGGAGATACTCCCCTTGCTGACTGAAGAGAAGGCCATTTCAGCCTTGTGTCCTAGGGCTTTCCTTAGTGCAGACAGAATCACATAACCAGAAGAGATGACTGTGAAGAGAGGGACTGAGAAAGAAACACAAAGGAAACTTTCTTTTAGCAGGGGGCATGGGTAAGGGAGAAGGCAGGTGAGGAAAGGTGCAGAAAAGGAGAGTAACTAGAGGTTTCCAGAACAGTGCACAGAGCAGCAGGTATCTGAGGGAAGAACCAGCTGAGGAAAGAAAATTATGTGAGACAACACAGAAACAACCAGGCAGAAATGGAAAAAAAGGTGAGGGAGAGGAAATGACAGGGACCAAAGACAAAGAAATTACTAGAAAAAAGGTGTTACAGTTAATCCTCTTTGATTTTGTTTTCCTAGTGGCAAAGGAGTGCAGTGGAGATGAGGGCTATGCTGGGAGATCTTTTCCTGAGGTCCTGTCCTCTCATATTTCTCCATGGACTAGAGATGCAGAGTCCCTAGACCAGGCTGGTACTTCATTTGCCCAACCTGAATGTTTGGTACATTATTCTTGTCCAACAAAGACTTCCCATGCAGTCAATATGGGGGAAAAAAGGAGGAGAGAGATGCAAGTATGACTGAATAGCTGTCGTGTACAGCTAGCTAATTGCAGCTTCATGTAATTGCTTTCATAGTCGTTATCATAACTGTATATATTTCCAGCTCAATTCGTCTATCTTTTCCGGCCTCCTGTCTTTGCAGCTGCCTCCTCTTCTCTCCTTCCTGATGGCTGCAAATCTCTGCTTATCACCCATTTTGAAGCTGTGTTTTGTCTGTCTCTTTGTGTTCATCCCTGTACCAGCTTCTTGGCTGCATGTAGCAGTTTCTTATTTCCTGGAGGTTGTGAGAGACTTCAGTATGAACTAACTGCTTCAGTTAGCATGTATGACCTTTTGCCTTATTTTGTTTTTCTGGATGATTTAATTTTACACATGTTTACACTAAGGACTCGTTCTGCAAACTAAAGTGGTCAATATGGGCGTGCAATTGCTATGTGAGGCAGTAAGAATTAAGACAATTATTTATTTATCAAATTTCTTTTTCTATGAATGTATCCATCCACTGCATGAATTTTTCATGCAAGCTCATCTTGAAAAAAACATTCTCTCCTCCCGGGAAGGATTTGAACTCTTTAGGGAATTCCCCCAAATTCTCGTGTTTTTTTCTTTAATTGAACCCCACTGTGTAAGAAGAGCTCTGTCTACAATATTGATTGCAGAAAAACATGCAGACCTGTCAATCTCCCTTTTCCCAAGGCAAAACTCTTCTATTGTCTTTTTCTGCCAGGGCATAATCTCCACAAAGACAGACTTCAAACAGTTAAGCTTCTTCCCATTGTATTGGGACTATATGTAGTGCTCCATTTTACATTAACATTTAACAGGTTTCAAGCTTCAGTGACAAACTAAAAATGTTTTTCCTTCATGACAACTGTTTGACAGTTTTTAAAAATGGATAAAAAGTGGAAAATTACCCTACAGGGGAAACATCCCCTTCTCTTCATAACTCAGGCTGAGACATGTGAATGGAATAACACACTTATTACATTCTGGGCACTGAACATAAAATGCATTGCCTCCCTCTATTCCACTTGATTTGATAATCTAGTACAATTTAGGTCCCTAATAAATTAAATTGTTCGGAAACTTGGTTCACTGCCTAAACTCTGTGCAAGGCTGTGCTGTTTAATGATGCCTTTCTTTCTTTCAGTGTTTTGTCTTTGGGATAAATAATTCAGCCTAATAAACTCTGTGATCTGCTAGGTTAATCGACACCCACAGTAATTCCCAGCTTGCTCACAGCACCCATATTTGCCTGTCTTTCATGGAGTCCCATAACATTACCTAATCTCTGCAGCTCACCGGTCAGGTTCCTGCATTGCCATAAGCCCTACTCATTGCAAACATCAGTTCTGCTCCTGAACAGGCAAGCCTGCTCCCTTTTCTCCAAGTGGTTATCTCTCTGGTTGATTTCCAGGAAAATCCTAGGGCAACTGGGACTAGACTGACATAAAATAAAAAAATGCTGAAAAAAGTGGAATGAAGAAAATATTATGAAGACCCATAAATGTATTATCTGGGGGATTTATTCACAGGTGATGTGTCCAGCTGTACAGCAGGATGAATAAGTTCTTATTAATTATTAAATCGCTCAGATGGTCCTCCTCCCCAAACCTGACATATATTGAAAAAAAGTAATTGAAAAGGATTTGGCCAGTTCCACTCCCTGCGTTCAAGTGTTATATAACAGACCACTCCACCACTCCACTCCCTCTCTCTCTCTTTCTTTCTCTCTCTCTGCTTTCAGGCTAACACACAGTTTATTGGGTATCAATAAAACATAAGAATTACTCCTGGTATAACAATAGCACCTCTTTGCAACCTTCAGCCTGCTTAGCTCCCAGGAATAGCGTGCTAATGAGGGTGTGCAGTGTTTTGGACAGATGCTAGAGTGTTATGCTGGGCTGATAACTGCATCTCTTGGATCAAGCACAGCGCTGGGATGACTCATGCCTTTTACTAATTTATAAGAGCAGTCTTCCTTGAAATCCCAATGTAAATACTATCGTCCTGTTCTCTGTGAGTGACTACAGCCTTGAAGTCAACAAAAGTAATGTGCGCACTGCGTGGTCTAACGAGTCACCAGCATATTCCTTTTTATCCCCTGGATGATACGTTTGAATTTGGGTTGTTTTGCTTTGGTTTAATTTTTTTTTTCCCCAGAGGCTGTATGAATGCAAGGACCACACAGTCTGAAGAGGAGCAAGGACAATGCACAGAGTAATACAAAAAGACAGAACCTTAGTTTTGTAAAGAGAGAGGCTGGGGCTATATGGCAAGCCAGATGGTTTGGATGCATATAATTCTCTAACTTAAAATCATGGTCACTAAACAGGATGGTGTCCTGTTCACACCCATCAGGAGTGAGGAAATGAGGATTTTAAAAGTCAGACTGAGCTCAGTACATTTCCTTTTCCATTTTGACTGAAGAGGGATTTGCAAGTGTTTTCATTTTCCTGGCTTGCATTATTTTCTGTATCCCTGTAATTACTTTGTGCAAACAAGGTGCTCATGCACTGACATGTTTAAATAAAATGCCAGATACCCTATTGTAATTTCTAAAGACATTGGCCAAACCTGAGAGTGAAGACATGGTTCACATCTTCCCTCACTGACATACATTGCTTTAGCTGAGCACAGAAGCAGATCCCCAAAGTGCCCGAGCAAAGCCACTTCCACAGTCTGTTTCAAGCACCTTTGTTTGTAGATCAAACGAACGTTGCTGTCCCCAGTGTGACACTGTCACCCAAGCCCAGAGTCCTGCAGGATGGTGTGGGATAACTTACCAGTCATCACTCTCTCTACTGATTCTAAAGGGAAGGCAAATTACAAGCTCAGACCACACGACAGATCTCCAGGTACCTGAAAACAAATGAAAAGATCCCCCGAAGTGGAACAGAACCAGTTGCTTTGTGAGCAGTGTGCTATCAGCAAGGTACTGATGTGAAGCTGAGATGTAAAATCGAAAAGCCCCACATCCCGTTGCTATCATTAATATCACAAACCGTGACAAATCTGTATGTGCTGCCAGTGATTTTTCCAAGGTAAATATGAATCTCTTTTCCCCCACGCCTTGTAAGATAGCTGTTTCAGGCCGATCCCTTTCCCTCAGATACTCCAGGTACCTCGTTGACCACAAGCTTGCCACCAAGGAGGCTCCATTCTTCCAAAGCCTGTATTAAGGGTTTTTGTAGGCTTCTTCGGGGGTCAGCTTGATTTTAATTCTCTCTTTTTTTCTTATCTTTTTTTAAAATCATGTCCTGAGCTGAAGTGGGGCTGGGACCAGCTTCAGATGTCAAACTGAACTGAAGTAGGTTGGGAAGGACTGACCCATGGCAAAGGGAAGAAGAACAAAACTAAGGCCCAAAGCATCAACAACTCCTGCTACTTCACAGCACTTTTGCTGGTATTCTGAAAACTAGCCTTGTACTGGAGGACAATTTTCTAGGAACCACCTGGTCCTCACAGGCTAACTATCCCAGCAAGCCCGCGGCAATTTAAGGCAGAGACACTGCCCTGATAATGTCTCTAGGCTGAACAGCTCCACTCTCATGGTGTGAGTGCAGCCTTGCTCTATAGTAAGTCACAGCTACTCAGATGAGGCTGGCTGCAGTTTGTTGACAAAGTCCTTCTAGTCCATATATGGAATAAAAGTGTGATTTTTCACAAGAAATAGATACAGTAGTTCCCTGTATAAAAAAAACCTCACCCAATTTAAAGGTATTGTGATGACCAAAACCCCAGTTAGATTATTATTGCTATCTAAATGTGGGTTTTAAGGAACTAGTATTATGACTCTGTCTCTAGGAAGTGTTGCTGAAGATTCCGCTTTGGGAAACTCTTTCTGCTACGTGATTACAAATGACCCTCATATAATTTACCACGCCTACTGTTCCTTCTCTCCAAAAATTCCCAGCAACCAAACCTCAGCAAGGAAGTATCCTTCTCAAACAGCATTTTGAAACAGTGCCTGGAGGTTTTACTAACCCTGTTGATCTTATGTTGATGATGCCCTGGTGCTTGAGGGGGACCACATGCTGCGTGAAAGTGCCCCAGGGCAGACTGAGGTGATGGGCAGAGGTGCATAGTCTTGTGTTACATATCTATCTAGATGACATGTTTGTATGTCAAAGCTGCCATGACTTCTGAAAATCAGTATATTATTCCCTTTGAAAGTGCGTTTGCCTGTCATCATGACTTACATACCGATCAAGATTTCAAAGTCACCAGAGGGGCCTCACAGTTCCCACTAATGATGAATGGGATGAGTCTGAATGCAAACTGAAAAACCTGAACTACTGTCCCTGTTTTTTGGACTTGTTGTTTGCACATAACTCTTCCTGAAGGTAATAGGGACTTGTGAGTGCTCAGCTTCCACAAAAAACTGTGGCTGAACAATCTGGTAAAATGAGAGCCGATACCGGAATGGGGAGGAAAGAAATATAGGAGAGGAGCAGGGCTGCTATGCTGGGGCATGTACTGTGATGCACATACTTGCTTAGAGCTTGATTTAGAAAGAAATATCTTTCAAAAGAAAACAATGGTATTTTTACGTTTTGACTGACCGAAGCCTTGATGCTGTTCCAGAGCATGACAGCAGCATTCTTCCTTAGAAAGACATCAGCAGTCCCAAGTGGCTATTTCTACTTTTGTAGTGAGAGAGAAAATGGTAAGTGAGAGAATGTGAAAATGAAGTGCCTCTGACAAGAAAACAATATGTTGGAAGCAACTCCTTTAAATACAGAAAGGCAAGAGGACAGAACTCCATTCATTCTCCAGCTTTTTTGTGTTTGGTGTTTTTTTCCATATAATCTAATATTTTACCTTGTATTTATTTCTTTTTTCTTCTTGAACTATTGTGTTTTACAGTAAGAAATCATAGACCGTAGAGGTTAGAGATGCAAGAAGCCTATTAGATCATCTGCTTCACCGATCTTTGCCAGCAGAGAATTGGTCCCTATGGTACATTTTCTAGTGTTTTGTCCAGCCTTGTTGTAAAAATCCTGAGTGACCAGGCTTCTACCAGATCCCCCAGCAGCTTTTCTACAGTCTTGAAAGATTTTTCTGCTAGTCAGCCTGTGGTTTCATGTTGCGAATTTCACCTCATTTGGCACTTCCGTATCTACGTAACAGTCTAAATAGTTACCTTTCCTTTAGCATTCACATTTTCTGACTTTATGCCTGCCTAGTATGGAGTCACAGAAAAACAGGGCTGAAAGAACCTTTGCTGTTCATACACAAAGAACTTTTAAATCTGCTTTGTAAGACTGTCTGTCCAGATTCCTGATATCTTTTATTGTTTTCCACCCTCCTTGTACCCATTTGTCCATTCACAGCAACTCCCTCGAGTGTATTATTCCAGATACATTTGCATTAAAATGATGTAGAAAATAGATCTCTATTGCTTTTGATTCTAATATCAAGGGAACTACACTCTAAAATTGCATCAGCATTTTTGCAGCCAAACTGTAATATGCACTTACATTCAATTGGCCACCCACTCCCACTGCAAAGTGTTTTGGTATTCCTGCTAGCAGTTTGCCATTGACTACAAATGTTTTGGAGGATTTTGCCTCAGGTATGTTCTCAAGTGGAAGCTCATCTTGTTATTTTTTCTTGTAATGTCCCCAGACTCAATAGGCCACGCTGTGTTATTTCCGTGTCCTGACTTACCTTTTAGTTCCTCCCAAGCCAGGGTCATCTGTGAGAGCCCTTTGTGTGCGGATCATATTCCCTCTAGATTATTAATAAGGACACTAAATCACAATGTTTCTAACACCAATAATATTTTTTTTTATTAGATGACTCTGTGATGTTGCCTAATGATTTCTCCCTTCCCTATGCATCTTCTGCTATCCAGTTCAGAGTCTCCTTTCTCCTGGGACCATGATGTTGCCCTTTGCACTTATTTTTATTTGCCTCATAATGGTTTTTTTCAGAGGATTTTTTTTTTGTCTTTCATGTTTTCTGGGCATATTATTTACAGCTGTATTTTAGTAAGATAGAATTAGAAATAATGTCCTGGATCACTGAATCCAGATCTCTATTATTTCGGAGAGCTATGCCATGAAATCCCTTTAAAATATTAATTGAGTTTCAGTTTGATGAAGCTGTAAAATCAATGCCGTTTTCTGCTCCTACTTTTTCTAAAAGAAGGCAGTTCTCAAGCTATCCTGCTTGGATAGTTAAAAATCCTTCTTCAGAATTCATGCTGAACTTGCCCATGACCAGTTTTTATCACTTGTCCAGGTGCCAACCATAGCTATGGTTAACTGAGCCCAGACAGCTCTTTCTTCTCTGTCTTTTCCAATTAGAAAACTCCAACTCACAGCTGTGTTTTTTTTTTTAAATGTATAAATTCACATTGTGTGCTATCACACCTCTTTCTGTTCCTGTTCATCCGGCCCATGAGTTAACACAGCCCTTTGCTTAACCGACTCCTTTGGAAGGCTGACCTGGTCCTCATTGCTAGGGTGATGACTCCCAATTTCTGAGATTCTCTCCTGTTGCTCTTGACTTACTAAATTTCCTGGTTTTCCCTGTGTTTATTTTATTCTGGAGTTCAATGCCTTTGCTCCAGCTCAAATTCAGAAAGCTTCTTTCCCAGACTTCCTTTGTGGCTGTAAGTTCATTGGTCACAGACTACGACATCTTAGGTCTACCTATCAAAGGGCAACTTTTTGGTTTGTGCAGGCATTTTTTGGAACTCTTAAGTTTTTTTCTACCCCTTAAATCTTCTGTTTGCCCTATCTACACAGCCATCATGTCAGAGGCTGGTAGAGCAGGGTGAGAGTGTCACCTCTATTGTACCATAGGTTCAAATAGCGTTATGACCCTGTTAAAGAACAGTACAATCTCTATAGAATATGCGTAGGCTTTAAATAAATAATTTGATTATTTTATCCATTCAGGTATTTTTGTCCCCTTCCCCTATCTTTTGTTTCTTTTAGTGTAATTTTTAAAAATCGTCTGTAAAAAAAATATTTGCAAGCAGTATATTTTTTTTTTAAATAAGGTGCTGTTTTCCCTTAGAAGTATGTTATTGAGCCAGTTAGAGTATTTGTTTGATACACTTTGTTGTACAGCAATGAAAATGTTAATATTGATAATTAGTTAATAATCTGTACCGATTTTAGTAGGGATCTATAAGGACCGGACTGGAAAAAAACTAGTGGTGCCATTTTCTATTATATAAGGAGTCTGAACAACAAAAGTAGCTCTGATATCAGCCTATCCTCTTTTGACATTTTTGGAATTAAACATCAGGTTTTCTTGCTTTGAAAGCATTGTGTTCATTTGAATTGTTTAATTTTGTATTCTCTTTTATACTGTACACAATATTTTTGAGAATTAAAAATGAAGCATCTTTGCAGAAATGCATTTTGAGCAACTTAAAATCAGTCTTCAAAAAGTTTTTGTGGAGAATTTTGAAGCATAAGGGTTTCATGCCTAGCCATGGTGAAAATTTACATGAAGACCTTGAAAATTTTCATTAATGATAATTTCTTTTCTCTGCACAGCTTCAGTCTTAACACCAAAATGCTCAAAAATTCAGCACAATCCAGCATAAATAGTCTGGGGTCTGTTTCTTAGTGAAAAATCGAAGTTCTAGACAATAATATTGAAGATTTTTCTGCCTGTCTGTCTAGGCAGATGCAGTTTCATGCCCTAGGATTTGTACAGATAATGCAGCCCCACACCCCATCTTGCAGGTGGTTCTCTGCACAGTGGAGATGTTTCTTTTCCTAAGATGACCTGTCAACTTATTTATCCATAATAGCCTCATTAACAAGTACAGAAAGAAGAATAAGTAAAACTTGTCATATGTCAGGAATATGTGTTCTACAGCCTAATTCCAGGCTGTGATTCCAACTCCCTCTTTTGCAAGAGGCTTGCTTTTGTCTTCATTTCCACCTATAGCTCATCAATTCATGTATCAGATTCTAGAAATCAAAAGGTTTAAATTCCCAGCACCCAACTGTTTCGTTGGACAGAACTATTTGCTGAAGGCCTTGATGATGGAAATAAATCTAAAAAACAACTGTTATAAGAGGGTTTTCAAATGCTTTTGAGACAGACACATAACAAAACTAATAAGGTTTCAAAACAAAAAGCAAATATAATTGGACTTAAGTAGCCAATTCTTTGAGTTCCCTGTTCTTTGCCTGGAGAACAAGAAAGAAATATTAAGTACATAAACCCACATAGCTCTCTTTTAAACAAAAGCTGCAAAGAAAAGCTTTCGAAGTGCCTTTATTCCCTGTTCTCTTCTCTTCTCCTCTTTTTGTCTCTCTGGTATGTGTTCTCTTGTGTCATAAAAAAAAGAGCTTCTGGTCCCTTCATCTTTTATGCTATTTCACCTTGACCTCAAGTTACAATGGACTAATTTGATCATTCTTGTTTAACATTAAAACCCTGGTGTTACTGTTACTAGGTGGGTTTTTTACAGAACGGATTCTTCTCTCTGTACATTGAGGTGTTCCCTCTTACCAACCAGGACAGTCATGAGCTGGGGGCATCATGCTGTCTCACCATTCTCCTCCTGGGAGGTCAATGCCCACCACTGTGGTCAATGGCAAACCAAGGTAAATCCCATCATCTTGCTTTGCCTCTGTTTCCTCTTCTACCCTTTCACTTCTTTATGCTGCAGCCCCACAGCAGGGAGCATCTTGCGTGGTTTGTTTGTGTTTTGCCTGACCTGGTGGGCTCTGACCTCATCTGGGCTCATGGACCTTTAATCGACTGGATATTCCGAGCTCTCCAAATCTTTTTTTTTAACTCCTGAAAGCTGAGGGGGAAAAAAGGGGAAAAGAACTGGCTGAATTCTGAGCTTTGACTTTTCTTCCCTCCTCCCTGCTGGATAGATAACCCCCTAGGACAGAAGCAGGCTGTGAGCAACAGGGACCATAGTTCAGATGATTTGTAAATGTCTTGCAGTGACAAGTTTGACTTATATCTCAAGTTCCTCTTGTTCTTTCACTTACTCAGCTGCTCTATGCCTGCAGACTAGCACGGCTTCCTAAGCCTGTCTTGCAGCACCAGAAACAGCCCACGCAGATAAGGTCTTCAACACTTGCCTGACTCAGGTCACTGCACAAAGGCATGCCAGCCTGCCAGGCTCATTTGTTATTTTGGAAATGACCCATCCTGGTTTTTGCACCACAAATTGGCCACTTTCCATTTTCTATTTTATGTATTCATACTCTACTTTTGCTGCCTGATCCAAGAGACGCCAGGTACATAATTTAGTGCACAGTACTTTGAACTTAGACTTACTGGGCAGGGCATTAGACAGAGATTTTGATTAGATTTGAGATCAGGCTCTCTGTGATAATCTCTGCAATTGTTCCCCCCAAATCATCTTCCTGCCTACAGTGAGGACACTTTTGGAATGAAATACAATAAGAAAATATATACAACTCAAGGCAACAGAGTTCCATCAGAGATGGCTTTAGCCCAAGGACTTATGCAAAACAGATTTGTAATGTTGCATATTTGTATTTTTTCTTTCTGTTTCAAGGAGAAAAAAGGCAACTGTTGATACTGCCATGAAGCTTCAAGCTGAAAGATGGAGAAGTGGAAACTTCAATGCCTTTAACAATGCTAATTCAAGACTGTGGACCTGTGAACCATTTTTGCAATCAAAAGCTTATGAAATGCATTGCAGTCGGCTGAATAGTGTAATACCAACATAGGAAAATCCCTGCTAAAATCAATAGATTTTTTATTTTGTCAGGTTTATAGGATTGGTTAATGCTTGAAGAACTAATCTTTTCATCTCTAAAGACCCTCACTGATGGGCTCCTCTTCTTTATCCCCTTCTCTCCTTTACCCTTAAGAGATCACTGTGCTAGCTGGATGATGATGACATGCTGTGTACATGATGGAGAGAGACTGAGAGAGTCTGGGACTCACCAGTGTATCTGAAAAGCCTGGCTGGGTTCTTGTGACTGCACAAGTAAGAGACTGCATGTGCCTGAGCTTGGCTCACACAGCACACTCCTCTACCATCATCCCCATGCCCAGACCTCCCACTTCATGGTCAACTTGTGGTGATAATACACATAACACAGAAACTGATGCTCCAAATTTTCAAAGAAATTCTGGGTCTGACTCGAGGTTTATTCTCAGGTAAAAGTAGAAATGCTCAAATGTTTTGTCCTGTACTTGCTTTACCTGTCCAATCACATAGGAATTACTACTGTGGTATTTGCAAGGCTGCCTCAGAAGCCAAAATCCTCATTAACTTACAATATTGCTAAAATTAAGATAGCAAAATTAACTAACAGCATGTTAACCCCTCCAGGTCCATCATGTCTCCAGGGTAACACAAGAAAACAAAGGAACAAGAGGGTAGGAGATACTCCGGTGGGGAAAGCAACTAGCCTCTGCACAAGTTGCTTTTAGGCCTGAGCATATGCATTTGACATATTTATTTTCTTAAACTGTATATTTTCATGTGTTTTTCCACTGTGGCTTACGTGTATTTGTTGGAATCAGTTCTGTCTTATCATCATTGCCATGGTTACCTTATCATCATTATTGTATGTATGTGTTGCTATATTACTATTGCAGATGTCTTACCAAAGTTCCCTGAAGCAAAATGATCCCAGAACTTACTCTGCACACATCCCAAACTACTAAACATTGGTATCTTTTATAATCTGTTTCCCACCTAAAACAAAGTTGGCCTGAACATCTCTGCTGAAATAAAGCTGTTTGCCCTTTCTGGATAAAGAACAAATTACTGCGTGCATCATCTTCACCATAAGCCAGTTCCTTACATCAAATGCAAAAACCCCACACTCCTACTAACTGGGCCTCTCAGCAGCCTGATTTGCCTTCATTTCCATTACTACCTTGCTAAAAAACACAATATTGTTGACAACTGCAGCAGGGAAGATGTTAACCTCTGAAATGAGGCTATCATGATATAGCAAATGCAGAGATCATTATAGAAGGGTAGGGCACATCTCAAAGCCCAGGACAGAGAGAAGTTTGAGTTTGGGATGAAAATCTTTGCTGGGGGCACCATGCTACAGGACCACAAAAATTATCAAAGAGATGGAACTCCTCTCCTATGAAGACAGGCTGAGATAACTGGAATCACTCAGTCTGGAGAAGGCTCTGGGTAGATCTTATTGGGACCTGAAAAGGATTTTATAAAGAGATGGCAAAAGACTTTAGTAAGAGCTGTAGAAATAGGACAAGGAGTAATGATTTTAAACTAAAAGTGGGTAGACTCAGACAGAATAAATATTTTATGATGAGGGCAGCAAAACACTGAAACAGGTTGTCCAGAGAGGTTGTAGATGCCCCATCCCTGGAAACACTTAAAGACAGGTTGGACAGGGCTCTGAACAACCCGATCTAGTTGAAGATGTTCCTTCTTACTGC
>VWZG01002007.1:45600-98065 GCA_013396735.1 Grallaria varia
GGTGGGGGGTGGGGGTGTTGGGCTAGAATACCTTTAAAGACTCCTTCTTAGCCAAACCCTTCTATGATTCCATGCAGTTTTTCACAATACAATTAGAGAAGCCCAAATACTAATGTCTGGTTTTAATTCAAACTCTGTATTAAGTTCCAATAGACAAATGAATGCAGAACACTCCTAAAGAATAACGGTAGCTCAGCTCAGCTCAGCACTCACCACCAGATTTCCCATGCTATTTATCCTTATTATAACAACAGCTCCTCACTACATTCAGAAGCAGAGGCTTTGAATATGTTGTGATAATGAATGCCATTATGAGGTTAAAGTACAGTGACATGAAGAAAGTGATTCATTACTAGGGAAAGACAAACAAACAAATCTATTGGATGATACATTGCCTAGATGCACAATTCTAAGTTTATAAGCAAGAAGTTATGTATTGTTCCACAGCTGTAATCTAATATTACCAAACTAGAGAATACCATATACATTTAAGATTTTTATAATAATTCCCATGATGAGAGGAATGGAATCTTAAATAAATACAAGTAAGTAGCAGAACCTCTAAGAGGAAGGAATGTGGTAGTAGTAATTGTAGCAGTGAAACTTTTCTTCTTAAAAATGACTGCCAATTTGTCAGTAAGTGTGGCTAGCTGACCATCTTTTTAAGTGGGAGTGGAAACTGGGACACAAAGCCATCATGATACAGCAAATACAGACATCATCATAGGTTTTAGCCAAAGGCAATTAAGGCAACATTTGTCACGTGTTCAAATTACACAATGGGTGTGAACACCCATTTTATACCCAAAACTGACAGTGATCCCATCATCCCACTATACCTGCAGTTATGGGCCATGGAAAGAATTACTATTATGCAGAAAATTTTCATAACACTTTATGGATATTGCTCTATCCTCTGCTAGCATCCAAGAGATTTTTTTCTGAATGTTTGTTGCAGGTCCTGGTTTGCTGGGAAGGCCCACCTGAATGCTTGCTTGCCTGGGGACATCCTGACATTGGAAGCAAATCATTATTTCAGAGAGATGTAGAGGCAGCAGAGCTCTTGCTCCAGCCAGGGTCTCCTGGGCAAGCTGGGGCATCCCTGGAAACTGAGTGTGTGGGGGTAGTTTTCTCCTAAGAGAAAAAATCTTCTAGCTCTAAAATATTTAGTTTCTTAGATGACAGTCACTTTTTTTTCTTTACTGTTCATCTGGAAAACACAAATTTTGTTCACTATGCAGAACAACTTTTAAGGGTCCGTGCTGTCTGAAAAACTGCACAGAAGTTCAAGCCAGGTTGTCCTGTCCTTGTAGGAGAAACAGGATTCCCTAGCTGGTGACATGATTTTCTTTCTCCAGGCTTTACTGGAGTGAGATGATTTCCAGACCAAATCCAGTATGTCAATGTATCGTGTGTACTGGGGAGCCCAGACCTGGACCCAGCATTCCAGACATCTCACCTGGCTGAGCAGAGAGGAAGGATCACCTCCCTCAACATGCTGGCAAAGCTTTTTGTAATGCAGCCCAGAAAACTGTTGGGTTTTCTTGCCACAGGGGCACATTGCTGCTTCATTGTCAGCTTGGTGTCTACCAGGACCCCTAGGTCCTTCTCAGCAAAGCTTTTTCCAGTTGATCAGCTTCCCTGGGGTTGTTCATCCTCAGGGGCAGGACTCCACTTTTCCCCTTGTTGACCTTTATGAGCTTCCTGTTAGCCCATTTCTCCAGCCTGTGCAGGTTCCTCTGAATGTCACCACACCTCTGGGTTGTATTGTTCACTCCCCCTAGTATCATATTTTCTGTGAACTTCCTGAGGGTGCACTGTTTTCCATCATCCAGTTGATTAATGAAGAGGTAAAACAGTACAAGCTCCAGCACTGACCCCTGGAGTGCACCATTAGTCACTTCCCTGCAACTGGCCCAGTCGTTCAGGCAGTTTTCAATCCACATCATTGATTTGACAGTGTTTGTAATTTCTGCTAATCCCCAGGAGCTGCCTGATAGAGCCTGTGAGATGGGACTACTGTGCAGGTCCCCCTCCTTTTCCAGCCAGTTCCAGGCATTCATGAGATAGCCTGGTGAGTAACATGCAGCCTGTCCTGGTTGTTTAGGAAAACACAGTTTGTAACCTGAATTGAAGAGCTCTGGTGAATCTCACAACATAATAACTAAGTTAAATGCAAATTATTACTTCATAATTTTTGAAGTATCAAAAATGCATGTACTTTTATAAAATAATTAAAATTAAAAAAACCCTGGTTTTCCTTGTGTGCTATTGGACTTTTCCAACGTCTGCTACTTTGCACTGTCTGTGTACAGGGTTGCATGTGATTACCCAGACCCTGCATATGGGGGGAAGCTTTATGAGCACAGAGATCAGTTCCAGATGGACGCTGGGTGCTCTCCTTTTCCCAACACCCGTGGGATGCCCAGCTAGCAGGAAGTGGATGCAGCCCCCAGCAACACAACATAGAAGAGAAGAAGCAGGTTTCTGAACAGGACTGGCGGCAGAGTTGGCCATGACAGATCCTCAGGGATAGTCTAGCAGAGAGGCATAGACATCACGCACAACCAAACTCTTTAAAGTTTATACAAAATGGTCAACTGCCCCATGCCTGAAAGTCACTCAAGAGGCCTTGT
This sequence comes from Grallaria varia, assembly GCA_013396735.1. Lineage (NCBI taxonomy): Eukaryota > Metazoa > Chordata > Aves > Passeriformes > Formicariidae > Grallaria > Grallaria varia. The sequence continues at coordinate 48,237 of VWZG01002007.1, forward strand.
TTATTATGTTTATTATATTTGCAATGGTAAGATGCTCTGGGATAGCTTTGTATGATTTGAGTTCAGCTGTTAAAAGTGACCTTAAAATGCAAAATGCTGAGCCTGGTGCTCATCTCTGCACCTTCTCCAATCAATAACATCGGGGAGACATGCGAGGCCATCTCAGAATGGCAATGTGCAGCATCAGCATCAATGAGGTGGAAATTAGTTTGAAGTTCACAAACATTTGAGTGCATTGGTGCTTTTGCCTTGGAACTTGTTTTTTAATCACCTTCAGCTTCATAAAATTATTCATGGTACTTATTTAGATTATCTCCACTTGGTCCTTCCAGGACTAAGTATTCCATAGAAAAGAAGGGATGGAAGTTTTCCTAAAATGCTGCATTGAATCCAGAATTGTGTTTGCCCATTTCTGGGGGGACAGGTGGCGGGGTGGGGGGTTGGGAAATGTTGCTTGTCTCTATTAAAAGATATGAAGGGAAAAATAATTTTCCTGAGTCAGGTTTTATTTTAAAGAACAACTTTTTGGATGAAAATAGCTTTTGGATCAGACAAGGTTGATGTTTCATGGTCCCACTGAGTCTGTATCGCGAAGTCCTTAAGACATGCACAGGGTTAACCCATGGCTGCAGCTCCTCAAGACAGCCAGCCATGGCAGCAGCTCAATGTGGCTGTTGGAGGTGTGATCTGTGTAGGTCTTAATTCCTCATTAAAAATTAAGGAAGCTCTATTTTACTCCATCTTGAACAAATCAGTGACCCCAAATTTTCTAGCAAATTCCCAGATGTGGTCTTCTGTAGGAAAAACTTCATGTCCTTCTTCTCTTCATTAAAAATAAAAGAGAAAAAATCTTTTCACTGAAGATAATAGCATTTGTCAGCTCCATTTTCAGATTGCTTAGCTCAGCTGAATTACTGTCTGTCAAGTGGCAAACTCAAAAGATCCTTTCCCCCCCTCTCCTTTAAAAATCCTATATCATTAGACATGCTTCAAAATCACAGGTAGAAAAAGATCATCTTGCCTCTCTACTTTGACCCCTTACCCTTACAGAATTCCTTATTATGTTATTTTAACTGTTGCCTTTTCTAACATGGCCATACATATCCAAAGCTTTTGATTTGGACAGATGCTGGCCTTACTTCACTATTGCCTAATTAAACTTATTAACATACTCTTGAATTTAACTTTCCAGGTTTTGCTTTCACTTTTCTTCCTTCCAGCAAAAGTTACACCTAAAACTATAGATGAAATACAGGAACTTCTGACAAAGAAGCATAATAGCCAGAGGGAGGGGGGAATGCATAGGGCAACTTCTGCTCTGCTTGGTTAAGCAGAACTTCCACTGACATCCTGAAACAGATGAGGTCCTGATAAAAACAGTCATGATTGACTGTTGTGCTATCTGGCTGCATTCTAGACTTTTAAATGAATTTGAAAACAGCCAGGCATCTAATCTTTTTCAAAGGAACAGCCAAGAGAGAAAAGAATTATGCTATGCAGTTTTGAGCCTAACAGTGTACAGTAAATGAAATTCTGATCAAGCACAGTGTCACTGTAGGAGACATTTATATCACCCACTGTTGCCTACCTAAAAGCCTTAACTAGTACTTTACTTTCCTGAGAGAGGTATGGAAGATGGGTGGGATGGATTGGTCTGTGAAGAATCTGTTTCTGCCTGGTAGCAACAGAAGGAGTCCAGGAACCGGCACTTTTCAGTGTCATAATCTGGGAGAAATTCATCCCAGCACTAATTTAATTTATGATGAAAAAGAGAAACAAGGGATCATGATTGTTCACTATTGATGTAAACATTTGGGTTTTAGAGGTGCTCCTAAATCAGTGCTTGAGATCAGTAATATTTTGAGGCAATCATTTTCCGGGGTTGAACATGTAGGTGAGGAATAGCAGGATCCAATTTGATCAAGGTCTCCTTTCACACCCATGTGTTACCCTTGAGCTGTGAGTGAGGCTGAATTTGGTGAAGGCCACAGTGTTTCAGCTGCTCCACAGGTGTATCTCAGCCACCACCCAGCTTGTTTCACTCCCTCTATATAAGGTACTGAGCTTCTGTATGTGCCAAGTCTCCTTTTCTTCGAATTGAGTCAATGGAGGGGGAGAGGATGCAAATGAACAGTAAGGATCATATAATCCTCTGAAGGCCTAATCCAGAGGTGATTGATATCGGTGGAGAAGTTCAGAGTAACTTCCTCAGACCTTGATTCAAGAGTGATTCTGCTGAAGGACAGGGGAACAGTACATTTGTGTGGGTTGCGTATCTGTGACACCAAAAGTGTAAGTCCCATTATCAGTCATCTTGGACTCCAAGGAGACAATTTTTTTTCCAGCAAAATGTTAAATTATCCTAGTAAGAAAAATCCTGCCACCAGATCTTTGCATCTAAGAGCATTTGTAAAAGGATTCATTTTAAAACCAGAAAGAACTATTATTCTCTGACCTGTGATTTTGAACAGAGTACACAAGGTAGAGTACACAAGGTTATTGCTTGATCAAACAATGCACTTGAATGTTTGTTGGGAAAAAAGGTTTTCCAAAATACAGAAAAGTATCTTTTCATAACACAGTGTCAGACCTTTTGATGAATTACAGTATGTCACCAAACTGTGATTTTTCTTGCTCAGACTACGAAATGTGTTTGCATACTTTGTGTAGGCTTAATATTTCCTCATAATATAGCTGCATGGAAAAGAAATAATAAACCCACCACCAAAATGAAACAAAACAAGAATAAACATTTGTACTGCCTGTGAGGGCAATTAAGACCACATTTATCTAGTGCAAGTACATTCAAATTCCTATAAATAAAAGGCAAATTTAATTTTTGAATAAAAGTGGTTTGTGCTTATGAAAACAAAACATGCCCATGTATGGCTCAGAAGACTAAACAGACAGTGACCATAAAATGTACAGGATGGGGTGAAAGCTGACCATGAGATGGAGAAAGCACCCCCATGTGTGACATCCTCTTCAGCAGACCCACAAAAGCTTCCTGGCCACGGCCAGTCAAGCTCCAGTGGGATTTGCTTCACTTGACTGAGAGGTCTGCACACCAGCAAAGGCTAGTTGTTCATGGATCTGAGCACCTGAGGGGCTCAGTAAAAAGAGGAGGAAAGAATCAGCCACTCCAGAGTCTGATTCATGCATCCCAAGGCAAGAGTTTAAAGGAGCTGAGAGGATTACAGTCAACGTTACCTGCTTTTCCCCACTGATCATTGCAAAAAGTCTGCATTATGGAAAGGAGGCGTTTCCCTACTTCAAAGCCAGCTGGTTGAGGCACCCCAACAGCCTTAAACTGTATCCTCAGCCATGGAAAGCCTAAGAACTTAAGTCAGACTTCTAAGGATTTTGTATGCAAATAATAGGTCTTTTGGAGCTAAGATTAAGATCCCTAGGTGGGGCTTCAGTGTGGAGATAACTTCAGGCAGACTTTATTACCTTGTTAGTTGGATATCTCGGTGATTAATTCCTGCAGTTTCTACACTTGTATTTGCTGCAGATGATCTGCCCCACTGTGCCTTTTATCAATATGCAATCAGCAATTTCTTTGAAGCACCCTTTTTTATTTAGGTGCCATGTACACAGGAAGCATTTTTCTTAGCAAAATTTGAAACCTCTTTGCTCAGCCAGAATACTGCCCAAAGAAGGTGCCTGTCTTGTAGCCTTTGCTCCAGGCCATGCAGCAGTTTGCTCCACTTGCTGTTTCCACACTCTAGCTTCTTGAAGGATTTCTTGTCATCTTTTTACCTCTGACTCACTCTCTCAGAGTATGCCTTCAAATATTTGCATTAAAACCTCCACACTATGTGCCTTAATTGTCACATGAGCCCATAATTTTGGTCAGCTACTGTTGAGTAAAGGGGCATTTAATCAACATTTCTTTTAGCCCTCATGAAAATTTGCTTTTTCCAGTTGTTTCAGTAAGATTTTGGGGTTAGACAGGCTGCCTAGAAACCACTCAAACTTCCTCATAACAATAAAATACAAAATCCTTTCCTGAACTTTACAGACTTCTTGGTGTCAGCAATGTTTCAGCACGTGTAATATATATGTGTAACAAACCACGCTAGCATATAATATTAATTATGTAGTCCTTCTCCCTCTTACATCTAACCCTTCCTTTGTTTGCCATGCTTACTTGTTTTGTGATGCTTAAACATAGGAAGAAATCTCCTTAGGTCAGGGATCTGTCAATCAGATAATGTCTCTAAAGTGCAACACTTTTAACAGGACGGTATTAATAATGAATCACATTTGCTTTTCAAATGTGCAAACACTTATTTGAGTTTTCCCTGCTGCGTGTCAGAGAGGGCAGGGACTCACTACATCCAAAAGACAAAAAGCCACTACTATGACGGCAATATCAGCTGCTGTAGCCCAGCTGTGACAGGAAGAACAGGACCAACTTCCTGCCTATTAGCAGTAAATTTTTGTCATAGCAGCCCCTCCACAGCTGCAGGCAAAGCATGACATTAAAATGGGCATGGGGCCCAACATGTCCAGTTTTACTGCAGTGGTACTTGGATACTCAAGTTTCACTACATCAAAGGGAAGTCAGTTATCAGCATGGATGTTTTTCCTGAGGTAAGACAACCCCTATTCCTTTCCCTTCCCTTTTAGAATTTAAAGAACTCAGGCCAGAGCTCACTTCAAAGACAGGTGAGAAACAGAGGGAATATTGACTTTTAAAGTATCTTCTTGCTTCTATAGGATTCAGGAAGCTGAGTAGGTAGATAGTCACCTTGTCTTCCTCATAATTTTCATCTTCTCTGGAGCACTGATTATTTTTCTCCTCATTTCATCTCCTATCCCAACGTACCATCCATCAGCCTCCTCAGGGGCTGATCTTCTGACATGGCAAACACAGGTGGAAGGAAGAGAACAAGAAAAATCAGTCCCATGGACCTTACTGCAGTATGGCCTAAGGCACCCTTGCCCTTCCTCTTTATGACTATGCCCTAGTGCACCTCCAGCTTCAGTGCATGTGATGGATGGGTGGCCAAGACACAGTCAGACCAGTGTAGTGTCCCCAGGGAACAGGGCTGAGAGGGTCCATAGGGTTGAATTGCTGAACGTGGTTATACCTGGCAAATGTATACATCCCTTCTGAGTCTGACGGCAGTAATAGTTTTCCATTGACATTATTAAGATCCATGGCCAACTCCTGCTCCATTCATTGTGTTTGTTGGCATTTCCATTTTTGTTACATTCTTAAGACTACTTGTCTATTCATGTTTGGGACCCAGCCAGTACCTTTCTTGGCAGGTACACATTCTTCATAACACATACTGCTTTTATTTCAGTTCAAGTGATTTGTATTTCATGATAAACCCACTATTGTTTTGCTTAGCATATGTTTTCTCTTTGAGTCTCATTTTTATGCATGCTATGGGTCAGTATCTCACCATCCCGAGTGCTGGCATGGGTAGCCCAAGTGGGTAACTCTTCTTATAGGTGGAGAGGATTTCCAAAAGAGATGAGGCAGGCAAGCACTTGCAATGACCCAGCTATGGGCTTTGGGCATCCCACCTTTGAGTCTCGTAATTCCTCTTGCCATCAGCTACTTTCAGAGGCTCAACAACCTCACTGCTGCCAGCTCTCCTCCTGTCTCTCCTCATCCTGCTGGTCATACAGTATGGGAGCTGCTGGATGCAGCAATTTCGTGAAAATTGGAGGAGTCACCATTAGAAGTCAGACATTAGATTCTGCCTGGCTGCAGCTCAGCTGACTCCCACCTGCCTTTCAGCAATGTCACATCTCCTTTTGCATTGCCCACCATAATTACTACAGTGTGTACAAGAGCATGCTGTGAGAAGGAGATAAACTCTTCATCCACGTACCTGTTTGCTGTAGCTTTAGAACTCACCTCCCTGTGCACTAGCAAGAGATTTAAAAAATGGACATGAAATACAAAGATGTGAAAAAAGCCATCTGACCTAGAAAAGCAGGTTTAAGCTCTCCCTGTTCTTTCAGCCCCAGAAAAAGACTGAAAATTGACTGACCTTGCAGGGTGTATGTTAGTTAATAGCGGCTTTGCTGGCTGAAGGAGGGAAGAGAGATCTCAGGTATAGTTTCTCGGACACAGATTCCTGTCTTCACCTTCCAGAGGTACAAACCCAGCACTGCTGGTAGCTGCATCTCAGCTGGTGGTAGCTGATATGACAAAACATTCTGGGTAATAATTTTCATATAATTTCCCTTCTCATACATCCCAAGACTGTATTTGCCTTTTCTTAAATATGGCTTTTCATTAACTACTCATCCTTATTTCTCCTTGAGTGATTACCCCAGGTTCTTTCCCTGCATTGCTCTTGTCCACTCGTGGATACCCTGTTTTCTATTTGTATTTGCAATTCTCTTAACAGTGCTGTGCCCACACTTGTTACATTTCATTCCTTCCTGACAGCTCCTCTAATTCATCCAGAGGTAGGATAGAGGAGACAAATAGGCATATCACCAAGAGACACAGGAAGATGCTGATGAAAGGAGGTGGGAAGGAGGGCTCATTGGTATTATTCTGTTCCTTCCATAAATATGTACTTCTTTGGCTTGACAGGAGCAAAAATGTGAAAAAAGCTTCCATTTCTGAAAGGTGGATCTGGTCAGCCTTGGGGCTGCACTGTGCCAGCAGGTCCCTACCCACAGAGTCAGACACGTGTCTTGGTGGTGTGATGAGTCCTGTCCCTCTGGGGAGGGGACAAAGCAGTGTTCCCACAGAAGAGGAGTAGAGTCTGGGCCAGGGAGCACTGATGGCTGCTCAGAGAGAAATGCTTTCAGCCTGCCTGAGCCACAGCCCCCACTTTGTGGTTAGCCCTGCTGCAGACATTGCAAGCAGCCATTGCTTAATATCCCTCTTTGGTTTTCATGTGCAGCCGGCCACCGGCCACTCAAGGCCCTTTGACTTACTGCCTTTTGCTGTGAGCAGACCTGCTCTTTTATTGTCTAAACCCCTTTCTTGTTGCATTTTCTGTAAGGTTCATGCAAGAGCAACCACAAAAGAGACCCAGGAAAACATGGCTGATGAATTTGACGGAAGATATGGAGAAAATTGCAGGCAGTTGGCAAATGTGCTTAGAAAGTGGTTACAAAGTAAAAGCCCCATGGTGCAAAAAGGTTCAGAGAGAAAATAAGCAGAAAATAGTGGAGAGATATTATTGTCCTCTGAGAGCATTTTGAGTGTGGACATACCTTTGCCCAGTTGTTCAAGGTATTGGTTTCATTATGCTCTCAGACCCTCCAGTCCTAGGAGCATTAGCTGGCAACCGAGTCACTGCAAAAGAGCTGAGAACATTTCTTCGGCCTGGTGGCACGACACAAGGAGGGAATACAAGAATGAATCAACATGACAGGGAGTCTTTTCTGACCCAAGAATTTGCACCAAATCTGACTAAAAGCACCCAACAAACAGAACTCAAAGGTATAAAATGGGTGTGAACAGATGTCCTAAAGTCATTTGCCTCCACTTTCCCCAAGCTAGGAGTGTTACCACCAACAGATAGTACTGTCTCCAGCACACACATAGAAAAGAAGAGGCCTTGTTGCCTTGGTATGGGCCCCTCAATGGCTCCAATCACCAGTGCATCAGTCTAATTTAAAAGGCAATTGTCAGTTGTAGCCCTTAAAAATAAGGGCTGGAGAGCAAATTAATCCCTTCCCTTCCCTTTTTTTCCCCCTTCTTCTGAGACCCATCTGCCTGGGACTGTCTGGAGCAGCCACTTGCAGCTTCTGTAGAGTACTAGTTGAGCTCCACGTGGTATGAGCTGTCAGTGCTACAAGGGCTCTTGGAACCAAGAGGTACATACAGAATGGTAAAAGCTGATGTAGTGACTTTCTTGGAATTGGAGAGCTGCAGCTTCTGCTTAGGCAGACTAAAATAGATCATGCTAACTATATACGTACAGTTTATGATGGGACTTGTGCCCCACCAGACATTAGAGTTGCACTGGCACAGTAGCTGTTTCCCACCTTTCCAGCTGTAAGTTGCAGTCGGTCTGTGCTGAAGGACAGGCTCAAGCAAGTCTGCAGGTCTGCAGCTTGCCTTACCTTGCCCAGGACTGCACAGAACAGGCACATCAGAAGTGTGGAGGTTTCCTGTCATTCTGGGCACTGCTGCAGGGGCCACATATAAAAAATGCACTGAAAATCATGGTCTAAGTGTTTCCTCTGCACTTTTGAGGATAAAGAGGAATGGTATTGGTCAATGTCCTTTATGCTGCAGCATTTCCTTTATACAGGGCAGGATAGTGGATGGCTGTTGTGAAGGCAATACATGTTGGAGCTACAAAAGTGAGGAGTTTGCTATGCATTTTACGGTGCTGGAGTGCAGAACATCTGGTTGTGACCTTCCCAGCCATCTCAGTGTGGTGATAGCAGAAATGAGTGTCCAAAGATCAGCACCTCTTTCCATTGTTGGTGCTGTGACAGTACTGGAATGCCTGAGCCAGGTGGTGCTCTACGGCCTGGCACAAACACTGAGTCAGAGACATTTCGCACTTTGAGGAATTGATGTAAGAGGCATCACCTTGGTCATCACTAGGGCTGCTGTCTCTGCAGAGGGACTAGAGCCAAAACCCTGATTCATCTTCTGAGCTATACATGAATACTCAGCTTCAAACGCACGCTTAGCTCTTACATAAACCATCTGAGAGCAATCAGGCTGTGAAATTTTCCTTGTCCTCTACTGCACGAGAAGAAACATTCTGGTTAGTTATATATAGGGTCTCCATGACTAGAAATAGACTTGTTCTTTCTTGACTGAAATGGAAGGGACGATACAAGACAGACCTCTTTGCTGCCTAGTAAACTTCATTTTCAACCTTTTCCTTTCACACTGATACAGTAACTGTACATGTATGCTCCTGCCTCTCAGTGAAGAATGTGTTTAGGTCCTTGCCTGCCTTATTAAATGTCTGACTTTTCTGTCTTTTGCTAAAGAACATAGCAAGAGACTCCTGTTTGCCATGGAGACCATCTTCTGTCTCATCTAAGAGGAGACCCTCCTGCGCGCTGCAGCAAGGAAACTTCCCAGTCCTAGAGAGGGCTTGGGGGTCCCTGGGGCCATTATTCTGCTCTGCTCCTAGTCAGTCCTCCAGGGCAGCCCCTAGATAGTGTAAAACACTTCACTGCCTGCTCTGATGGGATCACTGGCTGGTGCTGGGACTGCAGCATTGGACTCCACCTGTGATCCAACAGAGGTACATCCCACTCCGATGCCACCAGATACTGAAGCTGCTCATAATGATCTAAGGTGCAGAGTTGACTTCCTTTGCCAAATTCGTGTCCTCACTCCATGCCTCAGTTTACCCTTCCATTACACGGGGATGATCACATCTGCCTGCCTGCAGGCTGGCAAATGTTATCTTTAAGGCTTCAGATGGGAGATGTTGCAAATGTCAGCTCTAATAGTTTAAGTAACAAGTTGGAAATACAATTTCATGTGCTCCCACCAGGAAAAGTGGCATTTGGGGAGTCAGGAAGAGCCAGGCATCTCTGCCACATTACTGTGCTCCTTTCCTTCCCATTGCACTGATGCAACTGAGCATAAGACTTGGCAAGGGGGATTTAATAGTGAATAAAAGTGTAGAAGGCAAAGGAAAGAGGCTGAGGTCACAGCACAGATAATATGCCAGAGCCCGACCTACACGCGCCGGTGGATAATGAGTTGTCAGGATTATATGTGGAAGCAGAATGGCTGGATTTGAAGTGGAATTATTGAACTGATTATGGGCAAGTTCTGGTATCTACATCCTGCAAAATAAATAGTGCAAATAATGAGCAGTAAACAAGGCAAGAGGCATACCAGGCCAGGAGAACAAGGAGACAAAGTATTATCTGTCAGAGAGAGGCACAAATTGAAAAAGGGAGTCATTAAGAGAAGGAAATAAATCTGTGGAGGGGGAAGAATGACAAGGGGAAGCACTCATTTTTTAATGTTATGTATCCCCAACGAGCAGCATGAAGACATCTGGCTGATTTGGTATATCTGAGACTGTACGTGTCATGCCATGACGCTGCTATGTGCACCTTTCGTGGTCTGATACGTGCATGCCTCCTGGCCTGTATGTGCTGCTGTAAGTCTGGTGCATCTCTGTGAGTGATGAACTACTTTCATCAGTTCGCACTAAATGTTTAGAATTAGCAAAGCCATAAGCTGTATTTCATGTTAGGTCACAGGGAAAAAACAGTAGGAGATAGGATTTATGCTCTCTGTATAAATGAACTTCATAAGCTTTTTTTCGCAAGGGAAAAAGAAATTGTGTTTGATAAAGTTCTGTACTAAAAGAAAAAAAGAAAAGAAAAAGTAACATTTCTAAAGTGGGAAAAAAACAACTTTTGTTATCACCAATGATTAATTGAATTGATGTGTAACTAGTGTTCCAGAGCCGCGGAGATTAGAAACAGTGACAGAGTATGCCCCAGTGGTCCCAGTTCTGCTATTACCTGAAATTACAGTCCAAAGCAGACTGACTTGTGTGCCCCACAAATTCATAAAAATTCAAGAGCCACTCTCACCAGTCTACTTTTGATAAATTCTTCTTGATTCAGTAACCTTTCTTAATGGAATTTCTCTCTCTCTTCCTCTCTTTTCTTTTACCCTTTTTTTTCCCCACTTTGGTCCACACAATTATTATTCCCTCCCACTCTCCTCCGTGGGAGTGCAGACCTCTGACTAAACATCCATGTTGTAATCTGTACAGGAATTTACTGATGGTGCATGACAGAAGGGACTTAAAGAAAATAATGCATTTCTCAGGTCTACCCTGGGGCACACAAATCAAAGTCTCCCCTGAACACTATATAGTAAAACTGAAAGGAGCTACACTTTATATGGAAATTAGATGATCTTAGGACATAATACAAGTAAACATATATCAAAAAACAGTGACAATGAATTCAGAAACCACTTTTTCGTTAGTGAGGATATAAACCTTTATTTTGTTTCATTTCTCCTAATGTATGTATTTTTCTCAGGTGATGAGAAAAAAACCCGGTAAGAATATGCATTCATATCTAATTTTGCTTTCTTTTTCTCTGCATTCTTGCTTGTTTTATAACAAAAGGAAACACAGGGTGTAGTGATGTGATATCTTGTATATAAAGCCTGCTGGTTTTCCTCACACTAGTTTCTTCCTGGGGGATGAGCTATTAACAGCAGAGCCCCTCCAGCTGCTGTTGTTGATGGCTGTGCAAAAGCAGCTGCCACATGCAGGCTCATTGCAGCTGGGACATAGATCATACAACATCTGGGTTTGTGTCACTTCCCTCCAAGGCTTCTGCACACCTTTCATATTCAATTTTTTTAATGAAATGGGGAGTGGAGACTGGAGACATCCATGTATGATTTGTGCACTGAAGGCAAAGAGGGACAGAGAAGGTTCAACGCCAAAACCAAACAGAAAAGCAGAACAGGTAAAAGGAATATTGTGTTTATTTTGTTAGTATTCTTGGATCATACGTTTGAAGAATTAACTTTGTGCAGTGTTTTTTTTTTTTTTGCCATGCTATAGCATGAAAAATCAGTTTATTTTGAGACAGTATAAGAAAAAAAGGAGATGGCAAAGTTCAGCATCCCTTGGGGCTCTCAGTTTTGATGAGCTGATGGATTAGCCCAAGTGCTCTCCCACTTCCACTGGTGTGTGGGACCAGATTGTATTTTGCGGCACATCTGAACAGAGCGCAGCTGATACAAGTCAGCTCATCCACAAAGGCAACAGGACACCAAAAGAGAAGTAAGAAAAAAGAAATAGCCAGAATATGGAGCATGGTAGCTGAGCAGGTATGGATTCAGGCTCCTATTTTGTGATAACCTTTCTGTGGGCAAGTCTATCAGTTCCTCTATGCCTCATTTACATATTCATAAATTCAAAATTAAACTAGTTTCTTGTCTCACAGGACTACTATGAAAGGTAAATGATATTAAATATTGTAACCTATTCTAGTACTGTGATACCAAAGGCTATTTAAGGCTATTAACACCAAAGAAAAAGGGAGCAATATTTTATATGCAGTTTCCCTTTGTGGCAGAGAAGAGCAGACGGTGATGGCAGCCTTTGTAAGACCAACATGACACGGGAAAAAACCATTTATGCTTTCCCCCAAAATATGCAGAGGCCTTGAGAAGTGGGAATTCATTGAGTACAATGAACAAATTGCTGGGACATAATTATCTATCTGCCTACTGCTTGCATATATTGTGGAAATACATTTCCATGTGATGCAGGTGATAGTAGTGGTGGGGAGGCAGATGATGGAGGCAAGGGATTATCCCTGTTTAGTGATTGGACCACAAGGGTTACTGCATACAGTTTTGAGCTCCCTGATACAGAGGAAAGGCACTAGTAAATAGGAACAAATTCAGCAGGGCGCCATCAAAATGGTTGGGAACTTTTGCCCCATGAGGGTGTGTGAAGGGAGCTGGACTATTTCAGCCTGGAGAAGACGTGACTTTGGGGGCACCTAACAGCCTCCTACCACCTGTGAGGAGGCCATCATGATGCATTCTGGGGTCTATCCCCACCTGAATGACTATACCTGTCAAAATAGCTCTATCTTTGTTAACAGTAAAGATGGAGAGATACACTCATCTTTTGTGGAAAGGTATTTGTGTATGTTTAAAGAGACAGCATATATAGCTATAATGACTGGAAAAAGGGCTGTCACTACACTGTATCCTGTAAATAACTGAGGATATAGAATAAGACCTGTTCAGGGTCATGTTTCTCAGAGGATGATAGCTCTGAATTTTTTTTACATGGCAGATGAGAAGATGTTTCCCCTTCAGTAACACACACATTTTAAACAGACATCACAGGTGCCAATGAGAAATTGGTTTCCTGCCTTGTTTTCTCTTTTCCTGTTTTGAACAATACTTAAGCTGTCCAAGTGAAGACAGAAAAAGGGTTCAGAGTTAAAAATGCCCCTATGTACAGCAGTGCCTCAGTACTGCTGGTTTTACAATGTTGTCATTCATACAAGCGATGGTATTAAGGAAATCAAGGTGATAAAGGAGGAATCAGAGAAAGTGATTCTGCTAATGAAAAGGAAAATACAGAAGCAAATCCCTGACTGTCCCTTCTGCCTCCCCACCAGCTTTGTGCAGATGTATCTGCTGGGTTGAGGAAGAGGTATGGTGACAGAGGAGCCTGTTCTTCTGCATGGGAAAGGGAAGGGGCAGTGCATGTATCCATCCTTGGGAGACCAGCCTGTACAAACCTGCTTGAGCTCAACTCTAGTAACCTACTGCCCTGCAGTAACCTACCTTCTGCTGCCAGCTCCCCCGGCCCCACCAGGTGCATCAGCATTTTTATGGCACACAAACATACAGTCCTGGTTTCTTTATGGCTCAAACAGAATTGCAATTCCAACATTGTGACAATTCCTTTCCCACTTCACAGGCACAGTGCCCACTATACACAACTAACACTGACTTTGGTTACGTCCTTTACTCTTTAGGGACTTCTTATGTATCCGTCTGTGTATCTAAGTCTTGCTCATGCCACAAATGTGTGGGGAGAATTCACCCATGAATATCCAGGCAGAATTCGCCCATGAATCTCCAGGCAGAGGCACAGAAAGTGCTGCTATTTATCACTTACTTTCACATGAGAATGGCTGTGCAGCAGTGTGGACAAAATCCCAGCTCAGCACTTGAAGGATAGCTGATCCTATCCTGCATCTCTATCAACTGCAAACGCTTTAGTACCCTGCAGGATAAAACCATACGAGGGGTATGCTTACAATGTCCATTGTGCAGGTTACATATAGCTAGGCAGTATATCATCCTTCCAGAAAACAGCCAGGAGAGCAATTCTGAGATCAGCTATCTTCATGTTAAACAACACTCTCTACTATAGCAGTTGAAACTCAGCAATTGCTTCCCAAAAGGCAAAGCATGGCAGATGCCTTCACCATTGTGACCTGTCCCATGAAGATTTATAAGCCATGAGGATGAGAAAGAGTCAGCTCTCCTGCTTGGCCAACAACATAAAATACTTGCTTTTTGTTGGGAAAGCAAGGATGTAGTTCTGGGATGGTACAGCCATAATGGCTGCTCAAAGAAATAGAGCCAGTCACTCAACTTCTCTGCTGGCCCTGCAGTGCCAGCAGGACTCTCCTCCAGTGAGCATGTATTTGAGGAGGGGAATAGGCTGCTAGGAGTGTGTGGGGCTTGCCAGTTGAATCATAGCAGTTGGTACAGGGAAGATTGATGGGAGGGTGGAAGGAGGTGACTTCATCAGGATACATGACTGGTTGTCTTTGGAAGAGAGACCTTTGCTATAAGGACAGAAAATTAGCACGAACAACAAGTATAAGAGTATCCTGGATAAACTGTAACTGGAATAAGGCACACCTCTGAATGAGAAATGACAAAATAGATCAGAAAAACAGCAGAACAGTAAACAATAATGTTTAGAGAAGATGAGATGCTTCGCTTAAAGTAGGCAAGGAAAGATGAAGGAGATATAAAAGGGAATGGAGAATAAAAGCAGCTAGGAGGAAATCAGGAAGCTTGTGGCTTGGGGAATCAGGAAGCCTGGGAGGGGAAATAAAGTGAAGAAAGAGAAAAACAAAAAAACTGCAGGTAGAAACAGACATGAGGATGTTGCTGCACCAAGTTGGCATAGGCTCTTGTGAGGATGGTTACCCAGGTGCCTGTATGCTGTGCTTCCCACCTCCTCCAGGCTGGGAGCACAATACAGATGCCCATATTGGCCCTGCATGAATCCAACACAGCCCTGCAGAATTTACAGGCTGTGCAGCATATCTTCCTGACCTCAGATTTGCACCTCCCCAATAAGTCCCGCTTGCATATTAGTAGACACGTGCTGTAGAGCCCAGGAGCCACTTGCTGAAAGGCAATTATTTGCTTAATGTTTATGAATTAATATCCAGCTCCTGAAGTCATCTGGCTCTTTAGTCTTTGGAAAGATGCTGTCTCTCTTTCCTTTTTAGTTTTTTTTTTCCAGTGCACACCAGATAGTGCTGAGCTGTTGATGTGTTTAGTACAAGTTTATCTTGAAGACATCTGCTTATGCCAAGGGAATAGTATGAACTCCCAGTGACCTGTAGAGCATTCATTTCTAATCAGCTGAGAAATATTCCATAATCAGGCTATTGCCATTTCAACAGAGTCTAAAGATAGAAAGGTTATGTTCTTGTCTGGGGTCATGAATAATAACTCCTGACTATATAGTTTCTTTCAGATCAAGACTAAACCAGGTGCAAAGCTGGTAAGCAGCAGGACAAGATTACACTGTCTCACAGAGTATATCTACCCTGAGGGCTTGCCTTCTGTTTTTCGGTTACATTTTTTTCTTTCAACCTCTAACAAACATGTACAAACCCTTTAAGCATGACTGGGTAAGTGCTTTGAAACAATGCCTACTTTTACAGCTGCTTTGCTGCAGGACATCAGCCCCAAGAAGGTGTAACAAGCACAAAGAACTGAGAGTGTGCCCTCCAGCATCCTCGCACCACTCCCAGCACCTGCTACCCTTTCTTGCTGCTCTCCTCATTTGCCTCCTACCCACCTGCCCTTTTTTTTTTTTTTTTATCCCCTGTCTACCTGCCTTTTCATAATCTCCAGGGCAGCATTCCGCTTCTGGAGTCACCCAGCCTCCCCCAGCCACTGCACTGCTTCACTACAGTGAGTAATCAGAAACTGCTTTCTCTCAGGGCCTCCCACCACATGAATCCTCTCTGCCACAGCAAGGGTTTGGGCAGGAGTAACCTTGCCTGTGGCAGGCACAGGGAACTATTCCCAGGGTGCTTCAAAATACTGACTGTAGGGGAAGCGTTTCAGTTTGGAGTTTGGCAATGTTGATTGTAGCTTCCCAGAGGAAGGCCTTGGCTATCCCTGATTTAAATACCCTGAGTGTCTTCTGTGGTGCAAACATAGACACAAAACTACTCAGAGGGTGGGGAGAAAGGCAAAGGTGGTATACCATGACACGTCAGTGGGATATACCATAACTGGATCGATAGCATGCATAGGAGAAAAAATAATCCAGATGCCCATAAACAGTAACAGAGCTGCTCATCCAGACTGCAAGCTGAAAATGCTAATACCCTGCCTTGTCTTTCCATCTCTCTCAGCCTTCTCTCCAACTGGTAAACCTACCACTACATCCCTACACTGGAGGACATCAAAAAGTGTAAATTTCTGCAACTTTGCCTTGTTCCTTCCTCCAACTAAGTTGTTTCAGGAGCAAATATGTTAGAACATTTCTCATATGGCTAAGCATAAGTTTGTGACTGTGAAAAGACACTCCAGTCTGATTTTATGCCTTTCCTGGAGGGTGTTTCCCTATCTTCAGAACATCTATTTCACAGAAGGGACTGAGAATCGGATTGAGTTTGCGTGATGGATCTGTATGGCTTCTCTATGGAGCAGGGTCTACAGAGCATAAACCTGAAAGCAGTGCATCATTGCGTGGTTGTAAGGATGGACCGGAAAGCCGTGGCACAAAAAACACCAGGAAGTGTTCATCCAACACAAGAATAGTTCCTAGGAAGTTGTGCGTTATGGCTGTGGAAATTATAATTACAGTTACATTAACATGTGAAGACCAGTGTCTCCTCTTTGCCAGCTGTCAGACTTCCTGATGTCGCCAGCAGGAATTCTGCTGTGGATTAATAAATAGGATGACATGATCTCAGACAGATAGGTCTCTGTCCATCCTCCTCCTCTCAGCTACATGCAATTTCCAAACTCCCTGAAATCCTGCTGGAAGCCCCTGAGAAACATTCTTGCTTACTTCCAAAAAATATAAACTCTATTCGGTAACAAACCAAAGGTGGTTCTCTTGTTGGTGAAATAAGTTACATTGTAAAAATTATCATTGCCACCTCCAGAAAATCCACAATGACTGTTCCTTTGTCCAGGGCTTGTGTCTCTCAGGCAAGTTCCCTTACAGAGTGCATATATTTGTGAATGCTCACTGTTATCTTTGTTGTTTTATTTGCACAGGGAAACAGTGTCATTATTCCCATGTTCAGGTTGTCTAGAGGACAGTGAAACTGTGATGGAAGATTTAGTTCTTTCAGGCATAGTATTCAAAGAGTGATTATTTGAGCTAAATAATTCAGAAAGTTTTGAGATAATCTTTGCTTAGGTCCTGATCTCCCAATGCTCATACTTATTTTTTTGCTTGCACAGTCACATTGAATTTAATGGGAGCAGGACAGCACATTTATGCCTATCATAAATCACCTTTCTGCATCAGGGCCCCAGTCACAGTCTGTTAATAGATATTTTATAGAAAAAAAAAAGAGTAAGTAAGTTTGCTTTGACCCCATTTAAATTCCTTTTGTGTTCAGTGACAGTTTGGAAAATAGACCTTTGATAACAGAACAACCACAACAAAAAAAGGCATGAGGAAACAGTTTTCAAAGCCACATAAGGAAATTCTTCTCAAAACTCACTTGTATGTTTGCATAAACAAGGATTCAGTCCAGGTATCTGCACAGTGTTCCTGTCAGGAAACAGCAACAGTGCATATAATTTATCAGGGCACCAGCAACTACATTCCGTGGATATTTGCTCTCAGACCACAGAGTTAAAGATTAGAAAAGGTATCTGTTGAATTCATTTGAATAACAAATAGACTGGGGAATCACAATCTGTTCTCGGCTATTCAATGGGTGAAAAAAGTAATTCATTGAATATATTAGTCTTTCAGTTCTAGCAATTATTGGAGCAGAATTAGAGATCTGAAGACAATAATTTCAGGAGCTGTATATAATTTCTACAAGCAACTGATAAGTGACGTTAGTGCATGTACTTCTTGGCTTCTGGCTCAGTCACAAGTAGCTCGTAACAAATCCTCCCCACTCGCCCTTTGAAGGCTGCCTGACAGTGCACTCAGCCAAGCACAGGTATAAGGATATCTAAGATTAAAGTATGGGTTAGCTACATTATTCATGTGGTATTAGATTTTTGACCCCTGTTTGTAACTCACAAATTACAGTTACAAAACTTAGTCACCTACAACACTTGCAAATGGATTTCAACAACCGATAGAAGAGTTGAGCTAATCTGCACCATGAGTATGCAGGGAAAGGAATCTTGGACATTTTTATTTTGCATAAAATCATGAATGAAAGGACTTTAAAAACAACTGGTAGGAAAAAAAAGCAAAAAAAGCATTTTTGGGAGAGGAGATACAACACTGGCGATCTGTCAGCACCTGGTATTTACAGGACAAGTATTCAATTTTTGCATAATTCAATCAGAAATTAATACAGGTTTTCTAATGCTCCTATCAGAGAGCTTTTCTCCCAAGTGTCCATCCCCTTGGCAGTCCCTGCAGGGAGGCACCAGGCTCCCAGTCATTCTTCCCTTAGAAGGCATTTCATCAATTCAAGTCAGAAGCAACTGGATGCCTACAGAAAAATCTGGAAAGCCATCATTACATATGGAAAGAAGAGGAGAGAGCACAAAAAGAGATGGCGGATTGCCATTTTGTACTCACCCAATTAATATGTTCCTTCCTCCATTTGCTCACTTTCTCTTTACAGTCTCCATAATTTCTGGTGAACAGATCAAGGGGTGGAGCTGAACTGGCAACTGTCACCTTATAACATTGCTCCCATAAACACATAGTACTAGCACAGGCAGAAGGCACCGTCATGATGATCATCATCCTCTGAGTCAGCCATTTGCAAACACCTTCTCCAGGCTGTCATCTTGCCACTACAAATTCAAAATCTGAGTCAGAACCCAATTTAAACTGCTATAATTAACAGTACTGATTTAACCAAACCTAGCAGTTTGTCATGTTGCATCCTCTGCATACATCTGAGCATCTTGCATTTGGGCTACTTTGTGCTCCTCTGCTCATCCCCTTCTGCTGCCAAGCAGCTCATTGTCCAAAGAGCATCAGTGGGTTTAGGCTCCCATCAGGGTAGAGTCCAGCAGTAGCTGAACTCCAAAATTCTGCCATTATGGATTTGTTTGCTTGCTAAAAAGCAAAGTACCAAATGTGATGGAATTGATGCTACTGCGTGCTAATCTATAAATACTGATGACTCAAAAGGGGGTGAAGCTTTGCAAGTGGTTTGTCAGTGAAAAAGAGTTATTGTACAATGCAGTGACCCACTGTGGTGAGGGAGCTCCAGGGCAGAGCCTGGGTGAAGCCAGGCAAGGGAAAAGCTTGGGACCTGCCTAACGGGAAAATGGGTGAAGCATCTGGGTGAAAGCTTGCTGGTAAGACTCGGGAAACTTAGACCAGCCAAGGTTTTTATCTGGAAGATAACTGTGTATCAAACAAGCTAAACATGAGCACTATTTCCCTTATTGTTTCTAAATGCTGGTGCTATTAACAAATTCTTCACTCTGAAGAAGGTCTCTGGTCACTCTGGGTGGCTTAGGAGTGTCCCTGCATTTACTTTTAGGGATTTCCCTGCATTTATTTTTAGGGGATTGCAAATAGGTGACTTACAGACTAACTCATGTTTTTGCAGTCACAGGTGATGGTATGCCAAAATTGTGGGTGGAAACATATTTTTGAAAAATGTGTCTTTTTAAGATTTAGGGAGGATTTTTTCCCCTCACTTTCTCTCCATTGCTTCCTTTCCTTTCTCTCACCTTCCAGTCTGAAAGGTTCATTTGGTCTTTTGTGTTTTGCTGTTACTTATTTTTACAGTGCTGTCTTGAGGCCACCATGAAGAGCTCCTGGCTCTTGATCCAAGTGCAGCTGAAAAACCACCCACTGCCCAGACCGGATTACAATCTGCATCAACATGAGTGGACTAACTCACACAGCTAATCCATACATAATATAATTCATACAGCAGATCAGCAGGCAAACTGGAATAAATTCCATGTCTCCATTCTGCTGTCTCAACACTTTGCTGCAATGCCCCGCCATCCTGTGGCCTCCTATGGATGCTCACTGTGTGTATCATTCTGTGAACACATCCAGTTGAGCCCATTTCAATGGTTTATCTTTAATGATATGTCACTCTGTTTTATTACAGAAATACCTACATGTCAAAAATTAAGGGAATTTTTTAAGAAGCCATGGAGATAAGGGAACTTTTTACGAAGTCATGGAGAAACCCATGAGTCCCATGCTAGCTGTGTTGAACATTTGTGTTTAGGTGCTAATCAATGTGTGGTCTTCTCATCATTATTTTAGCATCAGTCTCTAGACCAATATACACATCTCTGTATAAAGGATCATTACAAGTCTTTGGAAGGAAAGAAAAATATAGGTTTGACAACATGTTTTTAAATGTCTACAACTGTACATTTCCACACTAAGTGAGGAAAGTACATAGCACTCTTCAAATCAAAGTTGTTCTTCATTAGCTATTACAGAATGCATGCATACATATAATAGACATATAGTATTATATGTCTTCATATGCATGTGCATCTGCAGGAAAAAAATCTCATGAAGTTCTCATTTAAACTCTCAATGGCCAAACTGAAATAAAAAAATCTTTCCTAATCCTGCATCTTTCTACTTCAGTGAATTACTTTTTATTGATACTGCAAGTCTTAATTTTAAATTCAGTTTTGATGACAAAAGTAGCTGATCTTCTGCCCTGTTATTATATCAAATATATTTCCGTCAAGTGGAAGGAAATACAATTTGCAGAATGATCACTTACATAATTATTATAGTAGGGAAATATATTCTCTAACATAATTTGTTAAATGAAGGAATTTAATATGAAATAGTAGATTTCCAAATTTATACAAATAACACCAGATGGTGAGTGGCTAGTTTTAATTAAATTAGGTTTGATAATTATAGCTGTTTAATTTTTAGGTTTGACTCAGATTAGAAAGAATGTATTATTTCCCTGTAAATTTATTTTTAGTTTTCTTCCAAGGCTGAGGATATTGCATTATTCACCATGGCCTGGAGCGGCAGAGAGCTGTGGTCAGCTTTCTGGCGGCTGGCAGCCTGCCTCGGTTCTGCTTCAGCAATCCAGAGGATGCAGCATGCCACATTGGGGCTGGGATCTCCCTGATGGGAGTCAGAGAAAGTTTGGCCAATGGAAGCAGGAGGGAGTTTCTGCACTGGAATATGTCTTCACATCCCAATCCATTGACTCCAGCACTTCATTTCAGCTGCTTTTGAGTGAAGACAGAAGCCTAATGGGAATGATGTCATTGCAGCTGTGCAGAAGTGGATGACCCACATCCAGCCATGTGCATTTTGCACCGTGACTGCAGCGATCCATTTGCACATGCACACACTTGCACTTGCTGCAGCTTGTGTTCTGTGGCATTTTCTGTGGGAGGCCCCTGCAAGGGCTGCAGCCTGTCCAGCCACACACAACAGCAAAGCAAGGAGCCCTGGTGCTGGTACTCTGCTCTGACGCACCCTTTCCCATCACTACTATTTTACAGAAGTTTCTCTGGTTTGGTCACAACTTTAAGCTCACCAAGTCCCAGTGACTTCACTGAGCCATGGAAATACGCCTAAAGCTACAAATGTGTACAAGCCCTTTTTAGAAAGTGGTCAGAGTCCAAAGCCTATCTTGCCGGACCATCTCCCTGCTAATCAATGCTCACAATCCCATGGGAATCACCTTGTGCCTTTGGATCAAGCCAAGGGTGATCAGGACCCTTAAAATTAAGTCTGCTCCATTTACAGGTCCGGCAGTCACAGCTTCCACCCCAAGTGAATGCTTTCATCAACTTTTAGGCCACATCTGCAAAATGGGTGTTGGCTGCACTGATGTCTGGGAACATTCAGCTTCTCTCCAGCAGCAAGATGTTGCAGGTTGCAATATCCATATGAGAATAACTGTGAGATGTTTGCTCAGGGGATGTCTGATGCTCAGGGGAAGGACTCTCAGTGTGACAGTTCATGGCACACTCCTCAATTTTTTGAGCTGTTAACCCATCTCCTGGAGCCTTTACACCATATAAAGACAGGGGTGGGAAACAAAGAGGTTTGATTCATTGTATTATCACAGTCCAAAGGCTTTTGGAATATTGTAATTGAACATTATATTTCAATTGAACATATAATTTAGAATTTTAATATTGCAATTAAAAGCTGTGTTCAGGATATGCCTATAACTCCTGGAAATCTTCAGATGCTTGTGACTTCCAGCATTGAAGTCACATTTTAGACTGCAAGAAGCCAGCCTAAGGGCTTACTTTCTGTTTCAGAAGACATCAAGAAACTTAAAAGTTGTCTTAAATCATCCCTCTCACTTCAGCATTCTTAGAGCTGGCACTTGGACAGGCAGACATGCAAGGTGGTGCTGTCCTGCCTCCTCTCTCCAAAGTCCTTTTTCTTTTATCTCAGTTTTCTCTCAGCAGGGTTCTTCTTCCATTATCTGCCTAGTGTAAATCCTGTTTCCTACTCTGCTTTCTTTTTTTGTGTGTGCTGAAAGGCGGCCTCCCTGAATTTGGATGATATTGATTATGTAAATCAGCACTTCTCCTCTAGATTGCTTTTTCTTTGTAAACTGGGAGTATAATTTGCAGTCTTCTACCTGATAATTGTGAGGATAATTTGAGCTGTCTCTTTGTGAAGTCATCAGTGACTGTTTTAATTTCCATATGTGAGCAGTGCTCTTTTATTTTTAAACTTTTTTTTTCCTTATCTTGCCTCCTTCTGAACTACTGGATTGATTCTGCTATTCATAACAGCATCACCTGAAGTTTATTTTGGAATTTCTGCTGCCGGCAAGATTGAAATTTATCTACAATGTGGCAGGTTTTTCAACATTTCCAGGAAAGACATAATCCCGTAGCTATCAGCCTGACAATAAAGTTGTCTATCTATAATGGAAAATTGAAGACTCCAATATGGACATGTTTTTCACTACAAAAATGTTTCAAAATGAAGTAAAACAATACCGTCTTGTTTTGAATAGTTCATGTCTTTCATCAACTTGAAGTACCAACTATAGGTTTCAAAATTAAAATAATGAGAGGTTCATGACATATTGTTCTTTTATTCAGCATGGAACGCAACCCACTTACAAAGGGCCATGTAGCACATTTCACAGCAAATGAGATTTAAGTAATCTATTCACATAGTTTCTAAAGGATAGAGGGAAAAAATATAATAGCCTTTTACTGGCAGTTGTCTCAGAAAAGATGACCACTGCTTTATTATACTGTTTTCAAAAAAAGCACTGCAAGCAGCCTCTTTCTCCCTTGTTCATGTGATATTGATATTGGCTAAGCACTGAAAATATGCCGAAGGTTTTATAAGATACAAGTAGAGAGGAAGTCTGAGCCAAGGTGGAGGCCCTAAGGCAGGTCCCTTTGGTATCAGTGCTCCTCTGGAGATTGCTCCCACAGCATCCAAAGGCTGCATAAAACATAAAGCCAGAACATCTCTACAGTGCCTTGGGCGGGACTAATGATAACATGACCATGGTCTTCTCTTCATCTTTCAATTTCATATCAGACGTTTCAAGCCTGATCTCATGGAAAATCCATGTAAGATGTGGCTGTGATTGAACTAGCTTCTTTGGAACTGAGTTTCACTTGGAATTGCACCATTTTAAAAAGAGAAAAATCTCTTAGGCTGCAGTCAAATCTAAAAAAAAAAAAAACTCCCAAATTTCTCCACAAGAAAAAAAATTACTTAGGAGTTTTATTTTTATAAACTAACAATATTCCCTTCTATTAATAAAAAATGTATCAAAAGCTACATAAACTTTTCTAAATGCAAAATAGCTTGAAGGAAGAATCGGTATGTTCCATTTCAAGTATTTCCAAAATGGGTGACATTTGACACAATCAATATGCTTTTTTTATTTCTGTCTGCAAGAGAAATGTCATTGTAATTAGTACATTTTCATGAAATATTTCCCTTCAGAAAAACTGGCATTTTCTAACTGGAAAATACTCTGTTAGAAAATTTCAGATCGATGCTACAGTTAACACACTGCTCAGTTGCACCTGCAAATAAAGTCACACATCTGGGCTCTGCTGAAATCAGGGATGATTCTGTCAGACATTTCAGACAGTCCAGAATTACAAATGTGGAGATATGTGTGTATGAATACATGTATCTGTACCATTTATATGTATCATCTATCTTTTACGTATCTATAGATAATTATAGATCTTGCTATATACACACTGGGAAAATGACTGGTCTAACAGATGGGAGTCCTGCAGGAAACCCTAAGAAGAGCCAGGGTTGGGGGAGAAGCAAGGCAAAGGCATATGTTTTGTTGTGGCTTGAATTACCAGAGAGCTAATCCCTGGGAAGGGAGTATATTTGACCTTCTGCAGCATGGGGAAAGTTAACCTTTAATATTTCTCAATCAACACTTTCCAGGGGAAACTTTCTGTTTCATTGCAGAATTAAAAAACATAAAGATATTTGCATTTTTAGCAAGACGGAGATTCTAGAGGATTGTTTTTTTCAGCACTAGTCATGCAATTTGTCAACACTGTACTAGCTGAACAGTCAGTCAAATGAGATTCTCTTAATTCTTGAAATGTGGCCAGTTTCCCAAACTCAAACAAAGCACCCAAGATGTTCATTTTCATTCTTGGTTAGCTGGTAAATGGTTTGAATGTGAAGTTAAGCATCATTAGCAACTGGTGAAAGATGAAATGATTGAAATGAATAAGAAATGCTACATTTCAAAATGTATGGGGCTGTATTGCTCCCATGAGAACTCCCTGACAGATTTAGGGTATGGAGAGTCAATCCTTTATCACCACTTCTTAAATATTCTGACATCAAACTGGACAATAAAGAAGAATGCTGGAATATACCAGGCATGTAATAATTCAGAGGCAGAAACTTGTATTCTCATAGGAAAAATTTCAGAAGTAGGTGAATGGTAGGATTGGGGAAAAAAGTCTGTAAATGGCCCTTAAGAAGACATTTTCAATGCATGCACAATAGCACTAATATCTGCAGCTGCAAATACAATATGCTAAAAAATAAGCTAACAAATTTTCAACTCATGCACAGTAGTACTAAAAAATACAGATTTAAATACAATGGACTTAAAATACAGATACATGTTCTCTCTTAGCAGTGTGCAAGCACACGTCTGTCTCTGTGCCTGTGTGTGTGTGAGTGCATGTCTCTGCACATATGCATGGAGACATGAAGCAAGGGCATCTCTTTTTCTTTGATATCTACATAGAAATATCTGTCCCCACTAGTCCTGCTTTTGAAAAGTCAGTATTATTCTTTGTCTTAAGTCCGGTAAAGAAATCCTCTGAGATTCATGGCCTGTTCTGGCCTTAATTCTGTTTGTCATGTCTAGATATGGCAACAATCTTTAGGTTAAAGTATGATATATCACACGCATCCAGAGAATGGAAGTTTTAATTTCAAATATTTCTGCTTTTGTGTATTTATGTCACAGCTTCAGCATTTCTCTTTTGGTGAAGAAAGAGGGAGATTATGGGCTTGTTAGCTGGCCAGTAGTTTCTGACTTCACAAAATGTAGGTCTTGAATAAGCTGTCTCCCCTGGCAAGGTATTTATCAGGCCTGTGGGGTTTCTTGGGATAGTAGGTTCTGTATATGCCAAGTATCTGTCTGTCTATCCCTCGGCATCCACTCTAAGAAATGTACACATGGATGCGTAAATCTCTGTGTGTACGTAAATGTGCACAAATATACATGTGGATATTCACAATTATACATTATGATAATTACAGAGAATAACTGTATATGGAGCTGCAATAATGTTTTGTTCTGGTTGCCACATTCTGTGGATTTATATTGGAATCACTTAGACTTCCTTCATCAGCATATCAGACAGAATTGGCAAGTGAGGCTTCAAAATGTTGGGTTAATTACAAAAGCAGAATCAGAAAGGTTAAAGAATGTTAATGTGCATCATTAGGGCAGCACAACCTATTGAGCATCAACTGATGAGAATTTATTGTGGGAGTTCAGACAGGCATATACCATGAATGTAAGAGGAATTAAAGTTCATGAGAGTGCTCTTTTGTATCCACTACTCCTGACAGTGTTCTCGTGTGCTCACACTAATAACTCTGCATTTGCTTTTAATTGTTTAGCTGCCTGAACCATGATCTTTATCTATCAAGCATTTAGACTACTTAAACTCACCACTGAGGTACCCGGGAACTCCCAGTGGGCCTCCAATGATATGTCAGTAGTATGGTTTACAGTCCGTGAATGTTTTCCAGACTTCTCTGATCCTGAAGACCATGCAGTGGGATCACAGGCATATTGTTTAACCTGTGCAGGAAGATGAAAGAGAAAACCTTGCTGATGTACCCGCACTCCCTCTGCCTGGCTAAGGGAACAAGCACAATATTTCTGGTATAAGAGACTTCACTGCTTGCATTAGAGATGGCAGTGAAGTAGCCTGAGGGATATGCTTGTGTGTTGTGCTAACAACATATGTTAGATCTATGCCAACATCCTCCTCACTCTCTCTCCCAGGTGCCTTAACTACAGCTGAGACATAGAGGCTGGTGGTACCTGCTCCCCGGGGAGAAGAGGTAAATGCTGGAGACAGCTTTCAGGAATGGAGAACACGAGTTGTCACGCATTTGCTTGGTTTCAGAGCTAGCAGTAAATGCAGACCCCCGGTAGGACCTAATTACCTCCCATCTGAACACTAACTCAGAAGCTAAATGCTGTCGGAGCGACATGGGGACTCATTTCCAAGAACACAGGCACAAACACATTTTTATTGGCCATAGAGAATGATACTGTGTGTGCCAATACAGCATGGATGTCTGACTCAGAACATAAAGTGCAGGTGCCAGCAGCAAGAAGATGCTGCTAAGAAATAGCAGCTCTGTGGGACTGCAAAGTATCAGCTGTCTGGGGAAACCAGAACTGGAAACAGAAAGAGCCACTGGTGACTGAAAACACAATTTCTTTGCCATCTCCACAGGTACCCTCTCACTCTTCAACCTGCAGTTGGAGTGCAGATCGTGGCAGTGGGAGTGATGGGGTTGTCCCTTCTGAGATGGATCCAAATACTCTGATCCCCTCTTTCTCCCTTCTTGCAACTACAGAGACTCTGCATCCACGTGGGAGAGGAGTGAGAGGGCAGTATTAGATAAATGCAGCCTCTTCTCTTCACAGGATGTTCCTGGCTGTGGATAAGACCTCGTGGCTTGGCTTGCCTTCATCCCTGGAGTCTGCTTTAGGAGGTAATCTTCAGACAAAAGAAAATCAACAGCATTACTATACTTTCTACAGTGCCTTGCACAGCGTATCCCTGATGTGACTGGGCTTTTGGGCACATCAGACCTACAGGTAATAACTACAAATAGTGACAGTCTCTGAGGATAAGAGCGGGAAATGAAATTGTCTTTGGATAAAAATAGTTCCTTTTGATTGTGTATTTTCTGCTGGCTCTTTGCCTTCAGGCAACGTATGACAACTTGAGGAGCAGGGGTTTTTATCCCCTAGGCAATGTTTTATTGCTCTCTACCTTAAAGTCAGTCAATAATTGTAATTATCTGTCCACCCCACAGGTAACTGCAGGACTTTTGGGGTAAAAAAAAATTAAGATGGCGGCACAGTTTCTGATAAGATTTTGAGAATTAAGAAGACAAAAAGCAGGCTGGTGGGCTTAAATCTGTAGTGATCTGAGAGATTTTCTTGTTTTATACAAGTCCTTTGTACTTTAATGTTATGCTTACTATACAAAACCCATGTAGGTGCAAGTATATGTCCTTCTGTGTATATGCACTTGCATATGGCCACATTTGCTTATTTGCATATGTGAATGAATGCATGCAGCACACGTGGGTGGTGAGAAGATAAAGGAACAATTTCAAGGTTGACAAGAGCAAAATTTGATCCTCCTTCAACCTGCTGGGTTTTTCTAAGTGCGTGCTGAGGCAGTAGGAGAAAGAATCCCCTCTTGGGCTGAAGAATGTAGTGAGATTGAGGCTGCAGGAGGATAAGAAACTCCAGCTCATCAACTTGGTGCTGAAGAGTTAACTCAGCAGGCTGGGTTTCCTGTTAGCACAGTCATGCTGCTGACGAGCCTCAATGGTATGGTCCTCTCCTCCCTGGTACCCGATGTGAGCCCTCAGAAACTTGCCTGGAGATGAGTCTCTCGAACTCTGCACACAGCATCCTGACGGCCTGCATCCCTTGCCAGCTATCAGTGACAGAGCTGACATGGAGAGGCAGGAGAGGGCACAGCTGGCATGCAAAACCCTGCCATCAGCACACCCGCATCTGCTGAATCTGTTGTGAGCAGTTCACCCAGCTGGGATTTTAATACGGCTGCATCTCTCCTTTTGGAAAGTGGTATTTTTTTCCGCCTTGATAATAGAGATGTGAAAAAAGGAACAAATGCCAAATTAATTGTTTTTAGGGTAGCACACGTGTATGAAATTTTAGCCCTGTTGACCTTGGCAGGGTCCCTGTAAGAAATTAGTACAAAATTAGTGGCATTTCTTGTTCCGAAAGGCTGTCAGCCACAAAGGCAAAGGCAGGCAGAGAGAGAAGCAGCGTGCTGATGCAGGGCCTGATCCTGGAGATCCTGCCTGTGATCTCGCTACTCTCTGCAGGTTTGGCTGCAGGGTGCTTGGTGGGTAGTGGTGAAATGAGGGGGTGGATGTGTGGCACAGTCAGTCCTATGCTTCACAGTTCCTCAATTGCAGCTGCCATCAGTGGGTGTTTATAGCACCAGGCACCCCACACCCAAACCTGCAAAGCACTGCAGGAGCTCACAGGTGCTGACAGCTCTTGTCACCTCCTGGGAAGTGCTCAGACCCACACAGGACCAGCCACACACACCACTCACACATGGCATTTCACCTGTCAGCTACCGACACCTTCTAACTCAAACAGATTTTTTTAGTTTGTGGATGGACAAACAGCTCTTGACTTGACACAGCAGATTAATTTTACTTCTTCCACAGCTTTTGTATTTTAGTGAAAAGCCTTAAATAGCATATGTGTAATCATGCTTGTCTGCTGACCCATATTCTTTGCACAGGTTCAAGCTCTGTTGGCAGCTGCTCCAGGTTCACCTTATTAAATTCTCCCTGGGTAGCTCGGGAAGCAGAATTAGTTATCTGAGAGGAGAACCAGGCATTAGGAGCAGGGAAGGTGAATGTAAGGGACATCCCCCTTCCTGGCAATGCCAGGGCTGAATCCCATATATGGTTTATCTTCTGCTATGATTCTTGCAAGCCAGAGTCCCTCACAGGCATGAAGCCAGGCACTGATTTAACGGCTGTGTGCTCTGCTAGACATAGGCAAAGGCTTAGGGCTGGTGATGATTTATGAATCCTGATGCTGGATTTTGAGGTCCTTCACTCTTGGGGTGGCATCCAGAGCCAGAGACAAGGTGCTGAGTTCCCTGCATCTCTGAATAAAACCCATTTGGGGTCTTCCCTTCTTCCTACTTCCTCCTCTCTTGCACGGTATCCTCATGACAAGCACTTGGGATGGTGAAGATCCCAAGCAAAAATCCCTTTTTTCTGTATTGCCCCTCCTTCCTCTTAAAACTGGTCACTCTTCAAAACCAAATATGAAAGTTATTGAATTTTACTTTCTCCTAGCATGGGGACGTGGGTGTAAGTCCTTGCCCCAAGAGGTTCTTTTTTCAGACGAGATTCAAGAGTAGGGTAATCCCTAGGAACGTGGGAAAATGAGTATTTGAACATCTGCAGGCAGGAGAGGAAACTGAACCTGTATTTGCCACAGCTGGAGTAAGTGCCTTCACCACATGGTTAGGAGGAAAATAGTGTGACTACATTATTTCTAGCCCCACTTTGTGTTAAGAACCCATTTCCCAGTCTGGACCACCAGGAAAATACATAGTTTGTGAATGTCACTGGGCTTAAGCATGTGTAAGGGCTGAGTTGCTAAACTGTGGTAAGGAATTCAGGTACTTAAAGATTTCAGAGAACATAATTTTAAGAAATGTAGCTAAAGACTTGAACCTTTCACAGGTTCTCAATCCTGTATTGTGTTACCAAAATTTGCCTATATCCTTTTCCAGACTTGAGCCTTGCCATTTTCATAGCACAGTAATAGAATTCCACCACCGATCAGTTTTATTAAATCTCATGAAGTCATTGAATTAAATTTTGCCCTCAAAGCCACTACGGTATAACGAGTGCTTATGTTGTAAACTGATAAGTTCAGAGTGTATAGTCCTTCCAAGGGCAAAATATTTTCTTTTCAGGGTGATAACACCTCCAAGTATACAAACCTAAAGGGCAATCCCATATTTCACCAAACAAGAGATGGGCACCGGGTATTTTTTTGGTTCTCTGATGAAAAAAGATGCTCAAATACAGACCTCAGAAAGAAGTTAGGCAGCACTGCAGTTGCAAATATGACAAAGAAGGCCAGTCTTTCAGAGACAATAACAGCGAGCAGACCAGAATGGATCCATTAGCAGCATGAATCCATTACACTTCCTTATGCATTTCTAAAAGAAATATTTAAAAGCGGAGAGAAAGCAGACCATTAGACACCAAAAATCCTGTGGAATCCCGTAGTTGACCTGGCCAGCTGCTCTGTAGTTCCCAAATCCACCTTTTCATAATCTGGAGAGGAAATAACAGAGCACTGCAAACACTTCTTTTTAGACACCATGCTCTGATGTTGCAGAAATAAAATATAATCATTCATCCCTCAATTTAAGAGTCCAAGGGAAGTCTGTTCTGGTTTAGCTCTGCTGAAGAGATACTGCATAAGGATACACATTAGTGTGTTCATGAGAGATTGGATCAGGCAATTAATCTCTGTCTTTAATGACGAGGCAGCTTACTACTGTACATCATTGATGTTGGATGAAAGTTACTATGACAGCAAAAGGTAATGATGTATTTCTTCCTGGACAAATGCTTGCAGGAAAATGCTTTGCTGACTTGCTGGTCCCAAATAGAACTTGCACAGGGAAAATTGAAGTTCTGCTGAACTTCACGAGTCCCAGCATTTACTATTAAGGTTCAGATACTGAAGGAGGAAATGAGAAAAAAAAAAAGAGAATAACACCTTCTGTTTTAGAAAGAGATAAAGGTTCATTAAACTCTGGGAAAGAGATTAAGTACTTGTTGTGAAGCCAGACAGCAGCAGAGCACCGATTTATTTTTTTTGGGGGGTGGGGGGACGGAAGTGGCACACATTCACTTCCAATCCAAATATATCTTTCTCTTCTTAGATACTTTTCATTCATGAGTTAAAAAACATTGTGAGACTTGGAGAGAAGGTGACTGCTCTGTCCCTGCCCTTTCCTGCTATTTTTTACAGAGGTGCTGTAGGGCTTCAGGAGTCCCTTACCCTCCTCTTGAAGCAGTCCCCCAGTTCAAGCACTGCAGAGACCACCAAGAAGGTGCCTATATCAAGCACTAAAGGCCTCTCCTGAGGTGCTGTAGCATTCAAGGCAGGGCTGAAGGCACAGCAGAGCCTGGAGGAGATGTCTTATTGCCCCCAGGAGTGCTAAAATACTGCCAAGGACCTTAATACCCTCCAGAACAACCAAGGACCCAGAGGGCACAAGTGTAATCCATAACCATATTGGTCCCTTCCCTCCCACACCACTCCTTGACTCCTACACACAATGTGCTGTGGTTTGTGTTCACGCAAAGTGACATTAGGGTCAGACACTTTTTTAATACCTGAATCCCTGAGTTGGACACACAGACTTGTCTGTCATTTCCTAAGCTCTGCCATGGATGGTTATCATTGCCAGTAATTGGCATCTGTCAAGAACCCCCATGAGACAGGGGTACCAATAGACCTCTGCCAAGGCTTATGTTTTGTATCAAATATCCCAATGGAGCAGCTAAACTACATAAACCCCCAATATGCTGGATTTCTCAGAGAAGCCTCCAACACACTGACTGGTACCTAGGAACAGTTATGTGTCCCAGCAAGTCAAATCCATGTAATTATAAAGTAACTGCAAGGGTGAATAATGTATCACACATCATCATTTGAACATATGGACTTGCAGATTCTATGTAATGAGCAATAGTCTGTGTATTGCTGGGATCTCATACAGCTTGGAGAGTAGGTTATATATTCACATAGCGGGATGAGGCAATCCCTTAGCTTCTATGGCCCCACAAAACCATAGGAGCTGCTGCAGCCCTGCAGCACTACTGCTGGACATGAGGCTGATCAGAAAAGGACAACTGAAATAAACAACCAGTTTTAGGTCTTTTTGCATTAAGTCCCTGAGCCCATTCTAGAAACAGCAGTGATAAACCCCAGCTCCACACAGTGCCTAACCAAAAACTAGCATAGGTTACATCTCCTCTAGCGAAACAGGCCCAGGGCATAGGCACAATGAGTTTCATGCTTTTCTTGGCATTGTCAGACAGTTAGTACGGGCCCTGAAAAGGTTTTGATGTGGATCGAACGTGCTCTTCCAGACTGTGGCCAGGGTCAGGGACTGCCACAGGTCAGACTACTCTCATGGCTGGTCACTCTGAGGGCAAAGAATTTCATTACTCTGTGTTATGCACTTGGCATTCTACACACTGTGACCAAAGTGTGAGAGCATCAGCTCGGCTCAGCCCTGGGGCTCCTCCATTCCCCACCTGTGCTCGTCCACTGAGCTACACTGCCCCACGTCAGGCTGCTCCACCAGCACAATGGAGGGCAGTGCCTCACCTTGCTAACATCCCAGTGGCCACAAAATTATCCTGTACTGGGGACTTCTGAGCTCAAACAAACACAGCACTAAACAGCTAAATCTGGCCTGCCCCCAGGTCTGTGGCCCCACCTTGGCACAGGAAAGCAGGGGCAGTGAGCAGCAATATCTTCAGCAGCTGTTTTTCTAGAAGGGGGAGTGTTTCTCTGTGGGTTGCTTGTGCTGAGGACACACACCTCTGTGTCACACACAGGCAAAGTGACAGCTGTGACAGCTGTGACCCAACTGCCTGGATCTCCCTGTGGTAAGTAACCCTGGCTCCTACTCCTGGGATTCAGGACTAGGAAGGCCAAGGTCTGATGCCTCAGCACTAGGAGCAGGTGGGCTTTTCAACGGATCTCGAGTTTGCTGCTACAAATGGTAACCTCATATATCCATTCTAGGGGGAATTCCAACCTTTTTCATTCATTGTTAGCACAAATGGCCCCCAGGTTTAAACCTCCCATACTGCATATCTCTGTGAGGAAATATAATTGCCATCAACCAAAAGGTTTTTCTTCTGTTTCGATTAGGGGAGCTTTTAAAATTTTGTAATTCAATTTTTATATATGAATAGTGCATAACAATTATTTTAATTATAAACAATATCAGATATGGTAATGCAATAATTCATTAGTATTCTAATTGTTAAGTGTTACTGTAACTGGTATTTGCTTTGGTAATTGGTATTTTAATTGGCAATTGCTGTTCCAAATGGCCATTGGGGTAATTCTTACTAGTGATTGGTAATTACAATAGAAATTTTTAATTGGTATTCTAATTAGTTTGGTAATTCATATTTGGTTTTCTCATTGGTAACAGAGAAAAGTGGTCATTTGTAATAGGTAATTGGTTTGGTAATTGATTTAGCAATTGGCATTGTAGAAAGTACAAAACAAGTGATCAAAACACACTGATTTATTGATAATGTAAAATATACAACATTTTGAAATAAAAGTTAGTTTACAAAACTGATAATCAAAGGATTTCAAACAAAAAAACTCTTACTAAAATGTTTAAGAAAAATGCCTAATTTTAAGAACTTATTTTTAATAATGGAAATTTATGGACATCAATAGAGTGCTTCCAATATTTCAATTTCAGCAAATAGTTATTTTTCATTAAATAAGTATTCTCCTGGAGAAGTTTTGAATGCCTTAACTCTACCATTATGTGGCATCAGCATCCAAACCTGCTATAGAGCCGGTCTGCCGCCTGCCTGCCACCCTTGTGGGATAACATAGCATGGCGAAGCATCTTCTCTGCAGGTACACAGGCAATTTTGGAGCCACTTACGTCACTCACAACCCCAAGACATCAGCACAGCCATCTCTGAGGAAAGCCCTAAGTTTTGCTGAACCAAGTTTACAAAGGCAATGGGTCTTCTTTCCTCTTATTAAGGTGTCTTAAGCCCCATGGCTTACCTGGTCCTGCTGAAACCCAGCCCCAACAGTACCCTCTTGACATACCCTGGACATGGTTCCTGAAGGAGAATTTCCTTGTTATTCTGCTTCAAAACACCCTCCTCTGAACATCACCCTGCAGACATGGCAGAACTTTCCCCAAGACTGCTCTTCAACCAGGCTATGTAATGGTGTAGGAAGTCAGATATGGTAAAAGCAGCTTGGTCATCAAACAGATCATTCCTACTTTCCCATATATATGTGATGATTGATTCCAGTACTGCGGGTCCTTTGTTTTTCATTCTGCAATGCCGGGAATTCATAGTGCAATTCACTGGGTGGAAAACCATGTGACTTTTTAAAAAAAGGACTTCGGAGTGCTGCTATGCTAATATCATCCATATAAAGACAGCACGACTAAGACCTAAAGGAAGAGTAACTAAAATTGCTCACTACAGCCTTTGATGCAAAAAATTACTTGGTTGCTTATATAACGGATGGCACACATATTCACAGAAAAATATCCAGAACTGCCAGCACTATTTCTGTACTATTATGGCCTTTGGAAAATCATTGATTTTCTTTCAGATGCATCAAGTTGAGCATCCAATGCACATTCTTCCTCTCCAAAATGCTTTGCCCAAAGATGTTTGAATATCTGGCTCATTAAACTGTGTGCTTCCATGATCAGCATAGAAATTCAAGACAGAAAATACCCTTTTGGTCATCCAACCCAACCCTTGGCACTGTGAAATTGTTCCCTCTCCCTCCTATACACTTTTGACCATTTTATTCAGCCCAGTTATAAATTACTCAGATAATGGATTCCTCCGGAAAACTGCTCACCACCAGTGACCACCATTATTATGAACTGGGACTGGGATTAAGAAGGGAGATTTCAATGTGATATGTGCAAAAGGAAAACAGAGGAAGCAGCCAAAAGAACACTATGACCTGATTACAAAGAGCCTGTGTTTCAAAGTAAAAGACCCACCATTTAACAGAAGAGTATAATTTTTGAGACTGTATCTCTTTCAGAGAAACAGAAGGTAATCTGGACCCTTAACTACAAGACAGAAATTCCTCAGAGCTGGGTGAGTTTTTCCCAAATGCCCTTTAGGCGGTAGCAGGAGTTTTGATGAGAGTTCAGTTGTTAAGACTGACATTTTAAGGATCTGACCTTCGAACTGCAAAGTTCTCCTTGTACTTACACCTATGTGGATTCCAAGAAAGATTTCCTTCTGTCTCCTCCACTTCGAATAATAATAAAGACAGGGAATTATTTTTAAGAGGCCCCTTACAAACTGAAATATGAGGGTGCATTTCTAACACCATTTTTGAGACCACCATTATCCTTCTTAAATTATTTTCAAATTCTATGAGGGTTTCAGCAAAACAATTCGAAATGCTTGTGTCCACTAACCAGTAATTCAAGGCTGATTTGTGAATCCTTATGTAATGTTCATGGATTTTATAGTGTGCAATTACATTTTTCAAATGCTTCTTCTTTCTCGTATTATTTTCCTAAGTCTTTTAGTTTAGCCAAACAAAAACACATTTATTTCTGATTTGAAAATTGTTTAATGCAAATAAAGCTTGGCTGACATTTGCAAGTCATTTGCAAATGCCCTGATAGCCTGCAACCTCTACTCTTGCCTCTTCTGAAACCACATTTATGCGTGTCTCTGTGTGATTGATTGTGTGTTGGTATATACTTTGATATGTATCAAGAAAGTATGATATAGAG
The DNA here is from genome assembly GCA_013396735.1 of Grallaria varia. Taxonomy (NCBI): domain Eukaryota; kingdom Metazoa; phylum Chordata; class Aves; order Passeriformes; family Formicariidae; genus Grallaria; species Grallaria varia. The sequence goes on from VWZG01002007.1 coordinate 83,968, forward strand.
ATGCTGGTCAATATGTGTGCCACAAGTTAATTATTATTCACTTGCAAGAGTTTTGGCTATGTCTACATAGCTCACAGCAGAGATTCCTTCAAAGTCAGTGATGAAGGTATCTGAAGAAGTTCTTCCTACACAGAAAAGATACTAGCTGGGGTCAAAAACATGAAGTAGCCACCCTATGCACCTTAGTGCCTAGTAAAGTTCATGGGCACTATTCTGGTTCCACGCTTTATTGACATACTGTATTGCTTTTTGATCCACCGCAAGTATTATAACGGGTAAATCATACCACACTGCTTTGCAGGGGTAGGTTTGTCTTTCATTAATCTAGAGGAAGTGTGGGAGGATTTATTACCTTATTTCAGCCAGATAAGTCTTTTGAAAAATCCCCAACATTTAAGACCTAAGTTTCTACCTTCCCCCATCTCTCAAGTTCTGAACTAACCTCTCCTCCAGCATCATGAAATGCTCATCTTCTGTCCTTTTGCATATACATTTGAAGCTATTTTAAGCTTGAAGTGAATCTTAAACCTGGTGTTCCTCAGCTGCCTCTGACTGGGTGGCTGGGGACACCTTCCATGCTAGTAGCAGTGCTGGTCAATGACAGCCAATGTTACTAATATGACACTTTTCTGCCTTTTTTCCCCTCCCCCNATCTTCCCAAGAGAAGCTGCAGGAGAAATACAGGACATTTGGGATTGAATCCTGCCTTACATGTTTGATAGTTTCAGCATCAGCTGAAAATTCACAAGGTTGTATCACCAAGTTAACCTTCACTTCTCCTGCAAAGTGCAGTAACCTCATGATTCTGGAGAAAGTGGCTCAACAGCAACATTGGCCTAAGGACCACTAGCCTTCAACTGCACTTCCACTGCAGGCAGCAATGCAGCCTGAGGACATCACACAGGTTTAAACACATTAGCTCAGGTACTGAAAGTTGATTTATTACAGAAGCACTGAGCTCTACATGTACTAATTCAAGTTGCTTCTCAGCTAACAGCTGTGTCCTTGCGGTAATTGCTGTGACTTCTATCTGTTGTTTCTAGAGTCTCACTACAAAAAAGGCCAAAGTGGAATCAACACTAGATTAAGACACATACGTTTTGGTATGTACATGCAGGTGTTTAGGTGGTAATAGGTGTCCAAGCCCTCGGGTAACTCAGCAGAGAGGTAGTCAGGGCAGACAGTAGAATGTGCAAAGTATTTCAATTGCTCCAACTTACAAACATAGAGCTTGAGCAGGTGTTCAAAACTGGGTGCATCTGAAGTGCCTGGATATCTGAGATGTCCACCCTGGAGCAGCGGATGTGATCAGGACCTTCAGAAGATCCATGCACTTTTGAAAAGTGGCTGTAGGCAAAATGGAATATATTAATGATTTATATACCAGATTGCACCTGAAGTGTGTTGTTATGTATGTTCAATAGTGGGTCACCTGAGTCACTTCCACAATCTCTTGGCTGTACTGAGTGGGTCTTCACAAACTCCCATGGGTGTTCACAAACTCCCATGGGAGGTTAGGCATCTTAATAAGGAGTTGGCCACCGCACCCACTATGTGATTATGAAGTACATCACAGTGATGAGTAAATATGCTGCTATGATGACCCTAAAGGACAGATGTACATTTCAGCCCTGTACTGAGGGACCAGACCATAGTCATTTCCTGTTCTGGTCCACACCAATGTCTCTGTACACAAATAAAGGCACTCCATTCCGCCCCCTACCTTGCCCCTCAAGCCCCCATGATATTTACCAACCACACCTCTGCAAATGCTCACATAGTTTCAGGCTGTACTACACCAAAAAATTACTCCCCTATTCCTGCCCTTAATGTGTTGTGTCCTTTCCCCCACCTCCCAATATCTAAAATCTCTCTTTCCTTCCTGATGAGGTCAGGAAAGTTTTGCATTATGACCTTCATGTGTAACAGCATAACCTCCGAACAGAAGAGATAACAGATACATGAGGGTACAACATCCACCAGGAAGTGGGTAGGGGTGAAAAAGGACACGAGTCACCAAAAACCAGTGATGCAGCACCTCCAATTAGACTGTCTTTGCCAGTGAGGCTCAGGGAGGAGGGGCAGTTATTGACGGCATGTTTTCTTTCTTGCCTTTCTTCAGTGTAAGATGTCTGGTGGCAAGGCAGCTGGTGTGCTGTGACAGCTGCTTGTCATGCTGTTTATAATCACCCCATTGATACCTTGAGCTGCTTCTGACTGCTTGTTGTATCCACCTGTTGCCTTTGGTCTGAGCTTCTAAACCCTCTATTACAAGGGCTGTGGATTTTCAGTGTGCTCTCTCCAACCCCGACAGGGGCCCCAGCGTGCTATCACAGGGTGAACAAAAATGAAGCACCCAATTATTTTAGGAACAGTGATGCAAGAGTTGGTGAAAAGGTTTAAGCTAAGTAAAGTTGCATTTCTGTTGGAAAGATTTGTCACTGGACATTTTTTATGGCTCTGTGGCTCATTACTAATACACTATTTCACCATCTCTCACAGCACTAATGTCAATGGATTGAAAAAAAGTAAGGAGAAAAAATAAATTTGTAACGTGTGGGGTTTTGCTTTTTTTTGGGTTTTGGTTTGGTTTGGGTTTGGGTTTTTTTTTAAGTTTTGTATCCATGTATTCCTAATATGGAGCTTTGGAACACTTGGAATCGTCAGATCTCTAGAGACTTATCTGCTTTTAAACACTACCAACTCAATGGACAGACTGATTACACTTGGGACAGGCAATCACATTATAAAATGCTGTGCTTCATAAAAATAAGACTTTCCATTTTTTCTCCCACTTCGGCCAAGTTTTCCACAGCATACTACCCAAAATTATGCAATAAAAGCAGTAACTGTTTCCTGCAGAAGTGGTCTTGCTGCCTGCATTGTACTCTTCAGTTTATCAGAGAGAGGGGTGACAAAAGGTTGTTTTTTTATATATAACACAAAGATTCACAGTGATTTTAGACACAGTTTAAATAAAACAATGAGGAAACCGATATTCAGAAAATACTGAAGACTAGTTTGTCTCAGACAATAAAAATCTGAACCTTTCCATGGATGTTTTGCTCATGCTAGCACACACATTTATCAGAACATCATGTCTCTGATGAATCTGACCTTGACTGTGGTTCTTCCTGGGTAACAGAGACCTACAGAAATGAAATCTAACATAATAAATAATACACAAGTACAGAAAACTCTACATCGAAAGGAATCTCTGGAGGTCATCTGGTCCAGTCCCCATTCAAAGCAGAGGTTACAGAAGGTAGCACAGGGCTTTCCCTGGGCAATTTTTGAGTATCTACATGCTCTCTGGGAAGCCTGTTCCACCATCCTCACTGTGGAGAAAAAAAAATCCTAATATTTCGTGTGAATTTCCCTTGCTCCAACATTGTCTTTTTAAACCATTTGTTAAAAAAAGACTGAAAAATCGTTATGTCATCTCTTGTGAAGCAGATCAGGATTACCTGCCTGTTAGCCTAAAGAACTTGGCAAAATTTTAGTCTGATTTCCCAAGGAAAAGAGGTTCCCATGATCACATACTCAATGTCTTTATGTCTGCCTCTTCCCCACTGATACTTTCTGAATTTGATAGTTTGTTTCAAGCAAGTATGATGGAGCATAGCAATTTCCAATAGATTTCTGTAAGTTTGATAAAAACCATTGTGTGGGCAGATGAGAGACACCATTGTCAGTACCCCCGTGGACAAAAAGCTGCAATTTTAAGTCAACTGTTATGAAATACCTGAGGATCCACATGGAACAAAGGCATTCTGAATGTCCCTGCTAAAAGAAAGGATATGTTCAGACAACTATCATTGTATTAGTCATCAGAGAATCCAACCACAGGCTACAAATCCATAGGGAACTAGCCTTCATTAGTTCTGCTACTCATGAAATGCCTTGGGTTTTTTACCTTTACTCTTATGCTTCAGCTGAGCGGTCATAAATTCCTAAGAGCAAAAAAAGCTCCTTCATATAATCTCCCTTTATATATCATCCTTCTCTTGCATGAGGAAAAGAATGGCTAAGAATAGCTGGTCAGATGATTTACTATTACAATTTTCTGTGGGTATATGGGATTTCTGGATGTCACTCAGCTGCCCTTAAGAATAGCAAGGACACAACTGTTTCCATAGTAATAACCATTCCAAAGGGGTGAAGGTGTGTGTGTTGGGGGGGACAGTACAAAACAAATGGGAGGCACAGTTACACAGGCTTGCATAAAGGACAAAAATCACGCACAAGAGAATTTGATTCTGTGATCCTTGCTATAGAAATTCCTTTTTTAAGGTCATCTGATCACACCAAAACCAGAAGAACACGGACTTAGCAAGTGTGCAGGCTAAGACTCTTTCACATTTTAGACAATTACAATAGGTGAGAAAGCTTTATGTCTTTTGTCACTCGTCAGTCTTGATTAACTTAACCACAACTGCACCACTGTTAATGAGAGAAGACATCCCTTGTCTGTGGTGACAGAGTAATACACCTCATCATACTGTTTCATTTCTTACTCTGTGCAATAGACAAGTGTGGTCCACAGCCTAGCCTCCTAAAAAACCCAATGGGCTAAAACAGATGGTCTCCCTCTGTTGTTCTTAAAAAGAGGTAACCAAATAACAATTTCCTGACAAATAAGCTAAATATGTCTTACACCTTTTCATCTAAAAATAACATCTGAACAGAAGAAATTCTGCTGCTGAAGTATCTGTCAGGGCTGTTCTGTCACATTCTAGTATTCTTGGTCACCCTAAAGGAAACAAACATCACAGAAACAAAAGAAAGCCAACCCTGAAGTAAACAAAGCATTACTACCTCTTTCTTCTATGGTTTAATAGAAAATGCTCTCCACATGGTCTCCCAGCTGCAGCAGAAGTACCCAAGAAGGTCTTAATAAAAACAGCTTTCATAAATGGCCGAGGGAGGGGGGGAAACTGAAGAATTTATCCATGATTCCATTTATCCAAGATGGCTCCTGGTGCTGGTGCTAAAAGCTCTGCTATTGACTCAGCCAGTTATACGACTCAGAGCTGGAGCCAGTACAGACAAGCAGAAGATAAGGTCAGGTCTCAGAAACAGGAAAAGGGAATCAGATCATAGATAATAAAACAGTCCAGTCCATCTCCTAGTCCTTAAATTACCCTGATGTCTTCTAATATTTTGTAGTATGAACAGTGTATCTAAATATTCAGTAGCTATGAAAAAAACACATTTCATTTCTAATCTCCTCCCCAGGTTGGAGTTGAGATGTCACCTTTCCCTAGCCTTCCAAGGACACTTCCAAGTCAGTGCTCTCACTCAAAACATCATGCTGTTGATTTTCTTTGTGATAAAATACATATTGTGTCTCTCAATTTTTTTAGTGTTTCTTCATAAAGTGAATTTATTCTGGAAGCAAACTGATCCTTCTCAACCACAAAATAATGTAAGAAAATCTAACTCTTCTCAACAGGGCTGCAAGATGGGGTTGTGCAAAAGACAATTACAGAAAGGTTTCCTTGGAAGAAACCCTGTCCCACCAACTGTTGGTCCCATTTTCTTCCTTGAGTTAATGCTGCAACATAAGCTGCATGGATAGATTCCATGCTGATCTGGGCCCAGAATCTCACTGTCATTAATGTGAAATTATTTTCCAGTGGATCCAGAGACAGTGTGAGGCTGTGAACAGTTAACTGCATTCAGTTCCCCCTTGCCCTAGCAGAGACAATATTGAATGGGCTTGAGCTTTGTGATTTGGGTTTTGTTGTTTAAACAAGCAGTTGTAGAGCACACAGATGCACCCTCTCTGCTCTACAGAGTCCAAAATGCTAGGTGACCTCTCTGTCACAAAAGTGCCACAAGATTTAAGGTGAATATTCTGAAGTAACAAAACCTGAGCTGGCATTTGTTCTGTGACCAAATTGTTTTATTAAGTAAAAATGAGCACACAACTGTACATTTTATGCTGAGTACTATATGACACTATCATGAATAATTTGTGGGGCAGGAAGGTATAGCATTAGCCATCTTTGACCATATGAACAAAAGTAGCCACAATAATTGCAATAATTGTGGAAAGGCCATAGAATATCTGGCAGAGGCAAGAGAAATAGTGAGACTGTCTCTTGAGGACCAGATTGCAATACAGTCTGAGCACTGGAGGAAGAGAGAGAAGTCTGTATTTCTTTCTCTTTTGGAGCGGCTGCATGTTTCTCCAGAAATACAGGGGTAAGTAGGCTGTCCAAACTCACTGTGCTTTCCCATGCAGAAAAAAATGATGGGAAGACCCAGCCTGGGGAGCAAAGGGGAAGCTTTAAGTACAGTTACACCTGTGCACTGAGCAGGGTGCGCTACAACAGGGAAAAGATCTGTTGCAGTCCCCTGCAATCTGTAGAGAGAGATAAGGAAGTAGATGATGAGTTGTGCTAGTTTAAAAGTAAACCAGCAGGAGAAATGAACCCAACTCAAAAGAGTTTAGAAGTCAGAACTACAATTTAATAAAAAGATTGTAATAGATACACTGATACAAAGGAGAATTGGTTTTAGCCCACAAAACCCAGTTGTACAACCCAGTCCCCTGGGGCACAAAACAGAATGATCCCCCTGAGTCCAAAGCAAAAGGAAAACCTGTTTTCCTTCCAGAATGTTGGTGGTCACAGTCTGGTCAAGAGAATGGTAGTTGCAGTCCTGTTGAGGTTCTGGTCCTCCTCTCAATCTGATGAGTGAGTGCCCCAAATCCCCAAACCCCAAGCTTATATATGCTTGGGTTCAGATGGGAACACCCAGTACCTTCCCCAGGGTGAGGTGTTTCACAATGGGCAATTTACTCAGTGAGTCACAGGATATCTTGGTCTACGTGATGGCCCATTAGCAGACATGACCCCTCAGGGTGGGTATGAAAAGTGCTAATGACTCGCAGAGGAGCGTTATCACACCTGAATCATCGGTGTGAAGACAGGGAACCCTCTTATCTCTGTTTTCTCATGCACCCAGTTCATAGCCTGAGGTGTCAGGTGTGTCCTGGGCAGCTGTTGCAAACAATGCATCATTAACAGTTCATGATAAATGGCAGAGAGGGTATAGAATACACAGTTCTAGTTACACCTACACAGTGATAAACTGGTCTCAGCCACTATAACTAGGACATGAGCTAAGTCCCTTTTCCTTTTGCAACAGTAACAGTGGTGCACCTTTCCCCAGGATAGCACTTACACACTGTTGCAGTCAGCGTGTTTTATCCTAGCTGGGGTTTATAGTCATTATGATAGACACTGAGCTCTTTCCCTCACCCTCCAATAATGGCCTCATTTTATTAAGTGCCATACAAACACATACACAAAAACAGTGCTTCCTCCACACAGTTACGTCTCTGAACAAACCTCAGTTAGAAAATGTGCAGTTTTCACCCAAATGCATAATTGTTTCTCTTTCTGGAACGGGACATATATGCCATACAGACTGATATATATGGTCCCTATTTAAAAACTGACATGATCGGTTGTTTTTATATCTAGCAGGAACAAGGAAAATGTGAACAAAAGTCAAGAGAGAAAACAAATCTGTATATTTCCATGAAAGAACCAATCTATTTTCGAGTCATCTTAGGCTGTGTTTTTAGTTGGAGTTTGTTTGTTTATTTGTTGGTTTCTTTTGCCATACTGATGAATGATATTGATTTGCATCGCACAGAAGTTGCAGATAGAATCCTATGTCTATTTCCAATAAACGTAATACTCAGGGTGCCTAACATCACTTGGATACTTTCCTGACTTTGATGGCTCTGTACACTAGCAAAGGTAGCGCATCAGCAAAAGCTTTGTCATCTTGTTTTTCTCAATTCCTTCCCTTCACCACACAGTTTTGTTTATATACTTATTTTAGGAATTCACGTTTTTAATACTTTTCTATGATATTTATAATGAAAAGATGATCTGTGTCCCCATTACTGCTCAATTGCTCAATGATGAAAAAACATGTTAACAAAGGAAAACTATTTTCAGTCAGCTCATAATGTTCTATGCAGTTGAACTGGAACTGTAAAGAGTGTGGTTTAATGAAAGAAGGTGAAAAGATAAAAAAACACACTAATGAGAGTGTTTCTGTGCATTGAAAGATCACTTAGGAGCAGAGTACTGATTTCCTTTGTGTTAGAAAAATACAATGCGTAAGGTTCAAAAGCAGCATACCCAAGGTCAAAGAAGCCCATCCTCTATAACACGGTAAACTCACCCTCCTCCCCAACAACCTCCTTCTCCCACCTGTATCAGCATTTTGTACTTTTCAGAAGGTGGAAAGAAAATAAATTCATGTCTCAGTCAGCTTTTAGCTCTGAAGGAACATGCAAAAATGCCACAGCAGGTGCTTGAAACTGTATGCACCATTAGTGGAGTAGATAATGAAACTTTATCTAGAGCTGCAGCCACAGATTCTAATGGCAGAAAACGAGACTCCAAAATCATGGTCTTTAAAACTGCCATTTGCTCTGGAGACTTGTGATGAAGAGTGAGTCAATACCAAGTCACACTGAGCAGAGCGCACAGTGCCGAATGGTTCAAAGTACAGACCTGATTAGAGCTGCTGAAGCCAGAAGGTGCTGCTCCAAATGGGGGCACCATGTCATGGCTTCACATTGAACACAGCAGCTTCTGTCCAGTGTTCTGGAGCTGAGACTTGAGTATTGGAGAGAGACAAAAAGGAAGGAGGAGGGGACGGTGGACTTCAGCACAAAGGAACATTTCTAGGTCTCCTTCCCCAGGCATCAGCAAATGTGTGACAGACAACAGATGCCAGATCAGCAATTCCCCACCTCTGAATCTGGGAAAGCCTGTATTTTAAAACAGAGCTCTTCTTTTCTGTCATATTTGTCAGGAGTTGGTGGAAGGAACATGACACAGCACAGTATCATTGCCATCAGAGCAAAAGAAAAACCTTGTTAGTGCCCTGCAGTGCCACACACAACAGAATAGGCAAAACATCACGAAAAATCAATAGAGCAGAAGATTAAACTCAATGGCATTCTGTATGGTATGGCTACCAACACCTGTCAGCAGTAAATGGAGAATTTTTTTTAAAATAGGCATTCATAACTGTGGTACATGTTTCTTCCCTTAATTCATTGAGTTCTTAACCTAAATTATGTATAACAGCAGCTAAACTGGTTCATTGCTGTTCAACTCTAATTTAAAAGGACAATGCAAGAAGCTGAAAAGAATAATAGTTGGGGAGCTGGATAGCTTCAGGGGATAGTTAATAATGGGATAGAGAGATTTGAATGCCTGCATCACCGTTTTTCATCTGGTTCAGGGCAGTAGTGGCTCAGGCTCATTACTGTATGAGAGCTGTTCATTTTCCTGTGTGAGATGAGGTGGTGGTCTCGGCCTGTTCCTAGCTGGTGGACATCTGCTCTACAAAACCCAGCATCACATCTCCCACTCTCAGTAGCTGGCAGAGTCAAAGAGCCAAGGTCAGACTTGGGAAATGAGCAGGGCTGCTGTACTACCTGAGCAACAGGCTGAAGTGTGGGAATGGCCCATAACAAGGACACTGCAGCATCTCTTAGTGACACAAACAGTGACTGTCCCCTGGCAGCTCAACCATTTCAGGAAAGACCAACATTTGGCTAAACATGGAGTTGGATAATTAGCAAAGGCCCCGGGTAACCCACTCACTTTCATGGGTTCTGTCATTCCCTGGACTGATTTTTTAATTTTGCTGGATGGCAGTAAAGTCACTCCGGGACAATGACATTTCTGATTGGATTTTTATTGTTATTATTTGCAATGTGTTAGTGCCTGCAGGTCACAGACAGGATTATGACTTTGTTGTGATAGGTGTTCACAAACCACTAGTAAGAGACAGTTCTCACTTTGATGACCTTATAGTTTAAACAGAAAAGCCTGAGAGTGATGGAGGAAAGAAGGTATTATTATCCTCATTTGACAGTGGGGAAGCACCAGCACAGAAAGACAAACAGCAGTACATCCCAAGGGACTGAGCTCATGGCACTCTTCCTGAACTCAGTAAAAATTGCAGGTGTTCAACAGCACTGAAAAACAGAAGCCAACATCACCTAACAAGTAAGGAACAGAACCAGAAATTTACATTGCCCAACCCAACCTTGCTTATTTGTCAGCTTGAAGAGAAAATGTAGAAAAGCTGAAAAATCATGTTGCCTTAAGAGTATTTGTCTATGCTGCAGCAGTACCTGAACATTTCAGGTCCTGAGGTTTAGGAAGAAAAGGCTACCATGGGAAATTATCAAGGTTTAAGGTCTTGTTTTTAATCCTTTGTTCTGCTGGTCCAAAAGAATTTCTATCATGGCCCTCAAGGTATGCAGGGGCAGAACTATACCTATGGTGAAGACCCTCCTCAGCTTTCTCCAGACATGGTATGCCTGTGAAATGGTGGAAGGGTTTGCGTGCACCCATGGTGCTCATTGGTATCCTAGCAGTAAAGTCTCCTAAACTGGACAGATCAAGATGAACCCTTTGGACAAGCAAACAGTCTTCTTGATTAGGGACTGGACATAAGACCAAATCTTCTCTCTCAATTGAAAATTATTTAAGAGACCGCCACATAAACCTTGTGAAAATCCATTTGCCTGTGGGCAGGACACTGGATAAGCGTTAGAAGCCAGTGTACTTCCAAGTGCATCACTTATGTCTTGTTTGATAGTTGGCTCTACCTATGGATGAATGGATAAAAGTGAGCAAAATCTCTAAGTTTATACGAGGCAGCAAGAAACACTCTTGAAAAGAAGTGATGGAGAAATCTTGAAAGCAGCCATGGTGCTCCAGGGTCTGTAAAACTAGAAAGCAAGTGATCTTTCTGAGAGAACCAAAGCATAACCTGATTATTGTACAGATTTTTGATAAGTAAATCATCAAGGTCACTCATTAGGCACCTCTGATCAACCTGAATAGATAAATAAGATGCTTAATGAATGGAAGACAACATTCATAAAGTGGCAAAGTTAATTTATCATTAAAATGTAAAATAAAAGTATTTGGAAAAATACTGAGAAGGCAAGAATTTGTGATTTAGAAAGAGCATAGGATCAGCTGGATTATCTCATCTGTTACCCTCTTGCCTCTTCTTCCTGAAATAAGAACTGAAGGAAAACCCAGTGGCAATATGTCATGGTTTAACCTCAGCCAGCATCTAAGCACCACACAGCTGCTCACTCACTCCCTGCCCCCAGAGGGACAGGGAAGAGAACTGGGGGGAAAAAAAAAGCAGAATTCATGGGTTGAGATAAAGACAGTTTAATAGGACAGAAAAGGAAGGGGGGAAATTAGAATGTACAAAACTGCGTGATGCATAATAATATTAATAATAGTAGTAATATTAATAGAATATACAAAACAAGTGATACACAATGCCATTACTCACCACCAGCTGACCGATGCCCAGTCAGTCCCTGATCAGTGACCTCCAGACAGCTTTCCCCATAGTTTATGAACAGAGCATGACGCCACACAGTATGGAATATCCCTTTGGCCGGTTCAGGTCAGCTGTCCTGGCTCTGCCTCCTCCCAACTTCTTGTGCTCCTCAGCCTACTTGCTGGTGGGGTGGTGTGAGAAGCTGAAAAGTCCTTGATTTAGTGTAAGCATTGCTTAGCAACAACTAAAACATTAGTGTGTTATCAATATGGCTTTCAGACTAAATCCAAAACACAGCAGTGCACCAGCTACCAAGAAGAAAATGTACTTTATCCCAGCCCAAGCTGTAGTACTTGGTTGGGGTGGTCAGCAGATACCTGGCAGATGCACTACATTGCAATATGTTAACTGGGAGCTATCAAAAAAAACAGGGTAAACTTCTGCTCTCAGGGTTTATGTCTACCCACATCTTTTACAACAGACTGACTTGTGCTAAGGAATGGTTTTCTCTCAACTGCCAGTAACACAAGACTGCAAGCAGCCCTCCACTATTTTAAGAATTTTGTAATTGTGCACTTTAAAAAGGCAGTGGTGATGTGTTCTGGAATTCCATCATGTGGTTGAGAGCCCAGCAAAATTCAAATATTCAAATTTCCCTAGGTGCTTGTGGTTTAAAATTTTGCTCCAAATCAGGATAGAATAATTCCTTACCTTGAGAAATCTGTGGAGAACATTGATTTCAGATTGATGGTAATAAGTGACAACTTTTCAAATGTTGGTATTCTTTTGTAATATATAAAATAAAAGGAAATATTTTGAAACAAAAACTCATTTTGAAGGAAAAAATTGAAATGTTTAGCTTGGAAATGTCACAATGAGATGTTCCCACATTGTTGGAACATCCCTCCACCACTTACTCTCTTTTAAATTAAATTTTCATTGCAACTGACACAAGTTTGAAAAGCATTTCAATTTTGACAGGGTTGCATTTTCCAGCAGAAAGCTGTTCTTTCAGCGGTTTTCCAACCAGCTCTGCTAGGAGCAGGTGTCATAGGATTGCAACAACCTTTCATTTGCCAAATTGCTAAATTGCAAGCGGAATCCTGGAAGAGGGGTTGGGGTGTGCAAGGCATGAGGAGCTGCAGGATGCCCCACGGTAAAGAAGGCTGAGAACTTGGTGCTTGAATCACCTCTGGCTACCCATACCTCGTGTCGCCTGTGAAGTGCTACACTTGTGGGCTGAACTGGCAGTAGCAACTGTAGGGGAATTTAGGGGGAAAAACCCCATGTGTGAGCATGGTGACATGTTCAACCCTGCAATTTCCCTCTCTGCCATACAAGTAGAGGGAAAAGAGGGATTATCCTGAGATTGGAGTAACTGCCAGTTCAGGACAGGGATTGTTAGCAAGCCGTGAACGTGGCGGTGGGATGAGCAGTAACACGTGCCCTTAAATTCTCCCTGAGGGCTGATTTTTGTCTGGCAATATCCACTTGATGTGACTTGCCTTTGCAGAGGGAATATGTCCCTCCACAAATGTGGAAAAGAAGTACAACTCAGTAGGTTCACATCAAAAGCAAAGTACCCAATTCTTGCAGAGAATTAAAATAAAGTCTTAGTCCTCCCGAGGAGGACTACTTTCTGAAATGCACAGCTAAAGAGAAATCTGATCTGATTTAACGCAGTCTTAAATAAAGTTCTTTTTACACACCACCACTTCCGAATGACCAAACAGACGGACTGACTAATACCAGAAACTCAAGCTGGGCACAAATGAGTTAGCCTTTTTTTTTCCCCCTCCACTTTCTTCACAGGGTGTGCCATTCGAAATGATCTCCTTTCTTGTTAATTTAATGATTACCATCAGAGAGAGCCAGTGGTGGAAAAATTATAGGCAGTAATTATGATCTTGCAGACTTGCTGTGGGGCTCAAGGCAGGGAAAACACTGGATTGTGAGAATAAGACTGTGCTCCTCAGCAGATGCACTTCGGCAGATGGAGCCCTGACATTTTGGTTGCCTCAGACCTTGGGGGCCAGGCTTGAGAAGCCTTCAAGAGGAAGAGTCACTATCCTATGGCAGGAATATCTCAGGTTGGACATCTCTAAAAAATATAGCCACCCAAAACTTTTAACCCTCACTTGGGAAGCACTGAGAAACAAGTATGGCACATTTCTTCTCCTCAGGTGGATGTGGTAGATGGACCAGTTAATGTCTTTAGACACTATGTCAAATGATAAATATTTATCATCTTTCTGTATTAATTCATGTGAAGACAAATACATATTTATGACAGGGCAGAGACAGGAGCACACGGAGCAGAGCCAGCTGGATATCACGCTCTTTAGGAACTCGGTGTTGAATAAAGCTCAGCTTCCCGGTTGTGCCCATTGCCTGTCGGCCTTTGGAGCCATCGCGCCCCTCAGCACTTCTGAGCGCTGCCATCACGGCTGTCGCGCCAGCTCCAGAGCACCCAGGGCCGGACACACGGGTAGTGAGGGGAAAAAAGGAAATAAACGATGGCAAAACTCTCGTGTTCCACGGTGAAAAAAACAAACAAACCAAACCACAAACTAGGACGGAGAAGCGACGCCCCACGCGGGCAGGCACGGCGGTTCCCCGGGTGCGCCATCCCCGCGGCCCGGACCGAGCGCGGGGCCGGCTGCGGCTGTGCCCACGCCGGGCCGGTCCCCCCCGGGGAGGTGCCGCCCGCCCCCGCGGGCCGGGGAGGCGCTGC